>JALJCO010000214.1:0-13961 GCA_023101725.1 Atherinomorus stipes | reverse complement strand
TCTTAACTTCCTGTTAGTGATGATGACTACAGAGTCACAAAGCGAAGAATCAACCAATAGCGGGACACATTAAAGAAGAAAACAAGACATAAAAGTCAACATTCATTATAACAATGATCTCATCCCTCATGCAGGAATAATCAGACTTTGGTTTATTTGACACGGACAGTGAAGAGAAAGAAGAAACGTGGAGACAGACAGAAGTGGAATGAGCTGCAGAATAATCCAGATGTGAACTGAACTGGTGACATTTACAACCTCATCTGTCCACCAGTAAGACTCAGACTGAAACTGGTGAAGAACCAGATTCTCTGTTCATGGAGCTTCTTTAGAAAAACCATCAGACAGTTTGATTGACAGGACAGATGATCAGAGGAGCTGAGTTTTTACCTCCATCATTATTACAGGGACTGAAGAACGGGTAGAGTTTGTCAGTGAAGCAGCAGCCAGTAAAGGAGAAGATCAGAGCTGCAGCATCTACATCATAAAAGGAGACCAGACCCTCCTCATAGTCCACAAACACCCCCACCTTCTCAGGAGCAGACTGAACATGGAGACGGACTGAAGGACCAGTCATTGCTTTGTACTCATTTCCATTTATCAAACACACAGTCCAGAAACCATCCTGAGGACTCAGTCTGATCTTCCCCTTCCTGGTGATGGACTCTCTGGCGACTCCTACATCCCACTTAGTTTTTCCTTTAACCTGAACCTCAAAGTAAAATCTGCCTGAAGAGAAACTCTGATTTCCTAAAACAATGACATACGTAGTAAATCTCTCTGGATTATCTGGAAGATTCTTCCTCATATCGCTATCGTAAACTTGTTTTCCATCGTCAGACAGGACCAGGTATGGATGAGCTGTATCAGGATCCAGAGTAACGTCCACTGCATACTGCTGGACCTTCTTCATCTCAGCCTCCTTCATCATCTTCATCTGTTTCCTGAGTGTCTCCTCCAGCTGAGACACAGCTCTCACCACAGTCCCCTCATATGATGGAGGACGGACTCGGACCTCCGTCCAGTTCTTGGTGGGTGGAGCAGCTTTCAGGGAGGAGAAGCTTTGGAGGAGGTGGAGGTGGTCTTCAGAGCGTGAGAGCTGCTCCAGCTCAGAGCTCCTCTTCCTCAGCTCAGAGATTTCCTGTTCCAGATCTTTGATGAAGTCTTCAGCCTGTTTCTCTGCAGTTTTCTGTTTGTCTTGGATCTCCTCTCTGAGCTCCTCCAGGCGTCTCTGAACAGCCTCCATCAGAGCAGTGAAGACCTGAACAGCTTCTGCTGTCTCTCTGTCTGCAGCATCAGCACTGATCTTCACCGACTCTTTGAGCTCCTGAATCTCCCGTCGTCTCTTCTGGATCATCTGCTGAGTTTCAGCCTCCATCTTCTCCAGCTCTGCCTTCTTTCCTTCATATTCTTCTCTCAGAGGAACAAACTCATGATTCTTGTGGTCTAAAACAGGGCAGAGCAAGCAGACACATGTCTGGTCGGTCTTACAGAACAGCTCCAGAGGTTTATCGTGCTTCCTGCACATCCTGTCCTCCAGGTTCTCCACAGGCTCCATCAGCTGATGTCTTCTCAGACGTGAAGATGTGTGATGAGGCTCCAGGTGAGTCTGACAGTAGGAGGCCAAACACACCAGGCAGGACTTCAGGGCCTTCAGTTTGGTTCCAGTGCAGACGTCACAGAGAACTTCTCCTGGTTCTGCAGCTTGTTGCTCTGATCTGCTGCTGCTGGCTTTCTGCTGATCTTCATGTCTGAACCGATCAACCATCTCTCTGATGAAGATGTTAACTTCTAGATCAGGTCTTAACTGAAACTCCTTCTTACAGATTGGACATTGGCAGCTGTCGCTAACATCCCAGTGTTGGGTGATGCAGTTCTTGCAGAAGTTGTGTCCACATGATGTGGTGACTGGATCAGTGAACACATCCAGACAGATGGAGCACAGAAACTGATCCTCAGATCTCTGGTTGCTGCCAGCAGACATGTCTGACCTCTGAGGAGTCAGAAAAAACACATTTAAAAAGACATCTATTCATTATTGTTCAACATTTCACTTCTATGTGATCCTAAAGTTTCTCCATCATCCAGTTTATCTGATGAGTGAAACTTCCAGTTTAACTGAAGCTCTCCGTTTGCTGCTTGTTGAAACAGTACGAATGATCATCTGTACTCACCAGTGTTGGAGTCAGTTGTTGAGAAAGAACAGATGAACTCAGTTTATTTTCCTTCAGACAGAAACACGGAGATTTGCTTCGACTGCAGCTCTGATCTGACTAACTTTCACTTTCATTTCCAGGAACTAGAAACTTGTTTTCCAGTAATGCTCCACCTCTTCCTGAACCGTGTCTGTTTGTCTCCGTCAGGGTCAAACATGATTATAGTTGAATTTTATGAGATGATACAAGAATAGTTTAAAATGCTTAAAATTATTTGAGCAAACTTTCCAGAGAGATCAAACAGACAATCAGGATTAAATCTTTACTTGAACTCTGTTCAATCTCAGCTTCATTTACACTCATATTTTATGGTGTAAAGTTCTGCTGCCTCATTTTGTCCTTTTATTGTATTTTCTTTGAACTGAATAACAGGAAGTTGAAGTTTCTGCAGTAAATGTCTGATAGTTGTTGTGCTGCTGCCCCCTGCTGGACACATCCAGGAACTACATCAGAGGTTTCTCCTGGTCTCTGCTGGTTTTCAGGTTTCCAACAGACTCACTGTGGCACCTCCTCCCCTTTCATCCTCATGCTTTTACCATTAGCCCTTCTTCTATTCTCCTCTTCGTTGTAGCCTTAACTCCCTCCTACTCCGCTGCAACTATTAATTACCCCCATATTTCATCTTCCTATCTCACTCCTCCTCATTCATCTCTCACTCTCCTTGCCCGAGATTTTTATCCCTCATTTATTATCAGCTTTCCATATTCTTTACTCCCATTCCTGCATCTAGCCAGCGCGTTCCATTTTACTTTTATCCCTACCCCCACCCGTCCTCTTCCCGCCGCCTCTTTAGCCTAGCAGTGTCGGCTACTACTGGGCGCCGCAGTATCAGCTTTCTGTTGTCATTTTCTCCCCGGCGCGTCCCCGCCCCCCCCCCCCCCCCCCCCCCCCCCCCATGATGTCATGGTTTGTGTTTTTTTTTTTTCTTAGTGGTTCAGTTTGTGTGCATTCTGTGGTTTAGTTTAAAGGGACTTGAGGCAGGAATTTGAAAAAAACAAACATGAATGTCCCTTTTTTTCATACTAATGGGTGATGAAGCGCTAAATACCAAAAATAACGTTTCCACCCATGTTTCTCTCCGTTGCCTTGAACAGGCTGTGTGCTGCAAAATGCGCTGCAATTCGGTGTCCGAATTTCCCGCGCTGCCCTGCGGACGTGACGTCAAATGACCTACATCCGCAGTTTTGATGCAGGAAAAAGACGGTCACGTTAAATAAAAACACTGTAAGCGATAGTTATGGATTCTTCTGCCGTCAGAATACGATCTAGATCAACTGAAAGACCATTAAAAATTGTAACTACGAAGAAAAAGCTTAGTAAACAACATTATAGTACCATTCCC
This sequence comes from Atherinomorus stipes, assembly GCA_023101725.1. Taxonomy (NCBI): domain Eukaryota; kingdom Metazoa; phylum Chordata; class Actinopteri; order Atheriniformes; family Atherinidae; genus Atherinomorus; species Atherinomorus stipes. The sequence goes on along the minus strand of JALJCO010000214.1, from coordinate 10,403 downwards.
CTGGTCTCCTTATCTAAAATGAGTGTTTTATATACTTCAGCAAAAGTAGCCAGAAAGTAATTTTTCCAGGTGTTTTCGGGGGACTTTGAGAAGGGATTACTCAGAAAGTATGCAGTAAAAGTACGTGATAGTGGCTGTGGTAGTAGTCCATGAAGTACTAAGTCCAGCAGTACCACTGCCTTGGACTACTTATCTAAAATGAGTGTTTTATACTCCAGGAACAACATATCCAGAGGTTTCTCCGGGTCTCTGCTGGTTTTTCAGAAAGTTTGCGTAAAAAACTCACTATGATTCATGGTTTGTGGTTGTATTCTTAGTGGTTCAGTTTGTGCAGTCCCTGCTGGACTACTTATCTAAATGGGTACTTAGCAGAATTTAAAAAAAAACATATTTCCTTTTTTCATACTTGGTGAGAAGCGCTAAATACCAAAAATAACGTTACCCATGTTCTCTCCGTTGCTTAACACTGTTGCTACAAAATCACAATCGGTTCAATTCCCGCAGCCCGAAAGGACATTTTTCCAGGTGTTTTCGGGGGACTTTGAGAAGGGATTACTCAGAAAGTATGCAGTAAAAGTACTTGATAGTGGCTGTGGTAATAGTCCATGAAGTACTAAGTTGAGCAGTACCACTGCCTTGGACTACTTATCTAAAATGAGTGTTTTATACTTCTGCAAATGTAACAAGAAAGACACATTTCCAGGTGACTTTGAGATGGGATCAGACCACCCCCACCCCTACCCCCGTTGTTTCCACATTTACCATAGTGCGGCTGGCTTGACCGCAGTCGGGTCGCTCCATAAAACCAGCAGCTGCAGATGATGTGGGACTCTTTAAATTAGTTCAGGTGCGGAAGGACAACACATTTTTTTGTTTGTTTGTTGTTAATGTAACCTACCAGTTACCATCTTAATCAGCATTGAAAATAAACGAGAATGTCACCAGTGGCGTCGCGTGGCCTGGACATTCCCGACTTTAGCCCCGAACATTTCTTATCAACCCAAGGATGTTTTTTCACCTCAGAAGGAAGTTTACATTAACTCAGCTGTTCTTTTACATTAAAGAAGAATGTAGTGTTGTAATTTCCTGGCTTCGGTGAATGCAACGCAGGCACCCCGGTGTGACCAATCAGAGAGCAGCTGTACAGAAGCGGGAAATCCTCCGTGTTTGATTGGCTGACAGCGGTGTTGAATCTGAGCGCTGGTATTTTCAGCGGCCCGACAAAAAATGGACGTTAAACGATTGTTTTACAGAAAAAAGAGCAATTCTTCAGTTGTGGTGGGGTGCAGTGGGCAGCAAGACTCTGGAACAACACATGAAATAGGTAAACAATCAAGTCATTAAATCCTTTATGTCCTTGAAATGATATGAACTGTTGACGGATCATTCATGGCAGTACACATTTGGAAGGTTATGCTAGCTGTTAGCTAAACCGTTAGCCTCGACCTTTTCTGTTTCTCATGTCCGAATGTGTAGTTGACAAGGTCCCGGATATCTGTAAGAACAAGAAGGTCCTGCTGTAGGTGTGTGTTGTAGCAGATGAAAACGGGTGTGCTCAGCATTTTTACACGTTAATTTTTCCAGTTCAAACTAATATAAAGTATAAACACCGCACTGGATTAATTAATCGCTCTCTTATTTTAATTTCTTTTCACTCACTAAACCAAACCCACCTGCAGACATGATACCATGTCATCATCCGACATGATAATAATCTATTTAAAAATATGAAAAGATATCATGAGATTGTCTCAAAGACATTTATATATATGACAAAGTGCATTTGCAACAATACGTTGAAAATTTATGGAATAAATCTAGGCTTTTATACTTAATAAATAATAGATTTTACTACAGAAAAAGAAGCATTTTGAAAAAAATGGTATAAGATTTAAACAACAAAAATCTCATGAATAAAATTATTCACTTATAAAATACATTAGAAATAAGTTGTTCAAAGAAAATAAATTGTAAATACATTTATATTTGATTTAGATATTCAAATGCAAAACATTTAATTAAGCAATTTTTTTTTTCATTTGATAAACTTTTCCTAAAACATCATTAATATCTGCCATAGATGGATGTTTTCAGCATTTGTGGCTCATTTTCTTACTTTCTTTTTTAAAAAATTGTTTGTTATTAAAAGATTTCACAGGTTGTGCCATGAATGTTGGATGTTTTGTTTCTAGATGCTGCTTTAGTTCAAATATAGATACAAAAAGGACAGCATTATTATAATGTTATTTACTGATATTTTTGTTCTCCTTCAGGTTACTGGCTTTTTAATGACTGTTTTACTTCTTGTGTTGCTTAAATACATTAAGATTTAGATTATACAAAACCAGTGGAGGGGGCGAGTAGATGATGGAGAGCAGCAGACACAGAGGTTCACCATGCAACTTGACACACAGGTGACTTTTTTGCTCGTCAGGGAAAGACGTATTATCACCTACGTCAGGGGTGCCCAAGTCCAGTCCTTAAGGACTATCCTGCACATTTTGGTTGCATCCCTACTACCGGAATCAAATAAATGGCTCGTTACCAGCCTCTGCAGAGTTGAATGACGTGTATATGAGGGAACTGGCCATTTGATTCAGGTGTGTTGGAGAAGGTACGCTCTAAAAATTGCAGGGCAGTAGGTCTTGAATACCAGACTTGGGCACCCCCGACCTACGTTATTCTTACTGTACATAAATGACCTAATAGATGAAATCAAAGAAACTAATCTTGGCATTTTGATGATCTACACCCAAGTATCTTGTTGTATATGATGATATTGTTTTGCTTGCAGAGACTGAAGTGAATCTACAAAAAATGTTGACGGTGTGGGGTCCTGTCACTATGCCCCCGATTGATCATGTTCCCTGGCTAGTTGGCCACAGGGACGTCCCTTTGTCTGACAGGTAAGCGTGCATGACTCTCACTTGGGAATCTGTGGGGTCGAATCCCACCTGGGCCCTCGCTGTGTACCTTGTCACATACTGTACGGTTGGCTCTATCCTTGTGTATGCTGCTGGGATATGAGGCTTTGAGGAAATTAAACATGTCAGTGCTCTTCAGAACAGAGCTGTTAGATGTTTTTTAGGTGTTCATAAGTTCACTGCTGAACTAGCTGTAGAGGGCGATATGGGTCGGGGAGCCTTGATTGATAAAGCAGAGGCTGTAGATGCGTTTATGGAACCGCTTCATTTAACTGCCGGAAGATAAGCTGACCAAGAAATTTCATATGGGATTTCTCAAATAGTTATTCCTGGGCAAAAGAAATCGCTTAATTACTGTCCATGTCTGATTCTATTTTTTTTTTTATTTTATTTGTTTTTTATTTTATTTGGAACTGAAATTAAAAGCAAACACTCACATTTGGCGCACAAAATGAAAAAAAAAACATTATAGTCCAAAAAGGAGTTTTGGAAGAAGTTTCAGAAAACTTATCAGGTCCAAAACCCTTTACTCAGACACAACTTAAATTTAACATTCACTGTAATTTAACAAATATTCTTGACACAATACACCATGATTGATATGAACAAAACTCTCAAAAATATAGTCCTCAAAGTATATTGATCATTAATAATACGCAATAATAATTGTACTCTCTTGTAAATCACAATACAGCAAAGTTCTCTTTATAAATCATTATTAATCACAGTACAATGCTTGATAATACTTAAAAATATTAATCATAATAATCTCTTTATAATCACAATGCACAAGATGATAATACTTAATAATGATAATACTCTAATAATGGGTCACAATATACAAGATACATGGTTTTCAGTAGGTCTTATTCATTTCCACATATCCTTTTATTATATTGTACTTCCTTTTATATGTTTAAATTTTCCTGTGGTTTGACATGTTATTGTTTCATCACTGCAGCTGTTCTATAACTGAACACACTCCAGAACAAATGCAGTGGAGTTTGGCATTAGTTCTTATTGCTGGTTTATTAAACATAGACGTTCCTCTCAGACTGAATTTGCTCTCTCTCAATTGAAAAATCTTTTGGATACTAACTGGCACTTGTTTGTTTTTTAATCTGTACATGATTAAAGGAATTTTGAGATTACCCAGAATCTCAAATTTTGATATTTTCTACTTAATAAAAAAAAAAGGGGTTGTTGGCTGTGTAGAGGAGGATTTAGTAATTATTGTGATTGCTTTTTTGACGAAGAAAAACTGGGTTGGTTGTTGTCATGTAAGTGTTCCCCCATACTTCTAACACAATAAGTCATATAAGGTAGTATGAAGGACCAGTACAAGGTATACTGTATAAGGAGGATTGATTTAAAAAATATTTAACTTTGTATTGGACTGAAATTGATTTGCATATTTATTATAAAAAATAAAATGCTATGTAATCTAAATAATTCAAAACTAACTTTTAAAAATAAAAAATAAAAACCAATGGAAACAGGAAACAGAAAAACCCTACATCTTTAATTTCTTTTCATTGATTATCAACATGAATCACAGTCACACTTCTGATCAGAAACTTATTTACACTCATCATGGACATCAGTGTCGCGTTAATATGAAGTTTTCAGTGATTTCTGTGAGACATTTGATTTCTGTACCAGAATAAATGAACAACATAAATGTTTAATGGCAGAAAACAACAACATTTAATTCAGTGTTTCCCCTAGAAAACCGTTGTTGGCGGGGTGGTAAAGAACAATTTTGGGGGGGGGGGGGGGTTACAATAACGTGATTTTCTTTTAAAGGACAAAAAGTATCTGTATCGGTATTACTGGTATCATATCGCTTGAAATGTAAATATTGGTATCACCCATCCCTAGGCAGTTTCCCAACCTTCTGACAGCGGGGGGCGGGGCTAGGAATCGCTTGCCTTTTCGTCAGATTTGATTTGGCACAGTGTTTGTTTGGGGGGGCAGTGCCCCCTCTTGCCCCTGCCCTCTGCCTTGTCTTTAAGCACCTCTCTGAAGACAGCGGAGGGAAACTAACTATAAAAGTTAGATGCTGAGGAGGCGCCATTGCGCGCAGACTGCTGATGAGAGCGTGGATGTGCCGGCAAACCTACAAAGTTTTGTTGCCTCAGTGTCTGTTAGCTTTTCATTTAACCAAACAGACTGGAAGGTTTCTCTGTGCAGCTCGTTCGGTGCGTAAAACGGGCAGCTTGAAGTATGACGGGGAGTACTGATGGAGGCTGCACGGCTACAAACCCGCGGCTCAGTCCAGCAGCAGGAGCCCGGCGGAGAGTTGACCCCCAGCTGCAGATCACCGCCTCCTCTCTCCGCAGAATATCAGCAACATGAACATGGAAATTTTCCTCATACAGTGAAATTCTTTGAATCAGTTGCCAGGAAAAACTATCGGGATGACAGAATGCGCGCGATAAGGTCAGAGACGCTGAAAATGCAGCAGCGCGGCCGAATGTGGGGATTTTATTTGATTATTATTTATCAATATACATTTTTTTACATCACAAGCTGCTGATTTAACTTTAGCAGTTTAGATAATCTAGATTTTAGAGATGATTTTCATGCCGACAACATCTTGATGCTCAGCCAACATCCCATCGTAGGGGGGGGGGTTTTTTTTTTATACACCCTTTAAACCACATTGGGGACCCCAGGTTCTTTTCCAGTTTTCTTACCTTCCCATTTTCTTCTCCTTCCCCCCACATCATAAGACCGGCTGAGAGCAGCCGTGGAGTGCAACAATGGTGGAAATATTTAAGCTTTCTTATCAAATCCCCACAGTAGAGATTTATACTCTGACTAGATTGTGGAACACGCTGATTTCTCTGTCACCTCTCTGCGTCTGTGGGTGGTGCAGTGTTGGCAATTAACATGGGGGGTGGGCCGCCCCGCCAACAACATGGTAGGGGAAACACTGAGCTCTTAACTTCCTGTTGTTTTCAGGGATCTCTTATTTCCAGTAGAAAGTCCTCCCGGTGGTAAAGAGCCGCTGAGTGGAATCCTATCATAGCTGGATTCTATATAAAACCAGGATTTAGATTTTTTCAGACTTGTTAAATTCCTACATCACATATTGGCCCAATCCCAAACCGCCCCCACACCATACCCCTTAACTATCGAGTGTCTCCTCCCAATGAAGTCACACTTGCAGCTGTAGAGGGCGCCTTGATTGCAGGTGGAGGGTGTTAATGACAACGGGACGCCCTCTTCCCCCAACTGGAAAAGGAAAGCAGTCATCGCAGATCTAGCTTGCTAAACACCCCTGTGTCAAATAAAATTGTGTGGAAATACTAACTCACACTCATGTGTGAAAAATTATGTTTTATTTTAAATAAATCATAATAATCATGATCCTAAACAATTAAATAAATGATGAAATTATTATTATTACTACGAATGATCGTTTATCATTGTCATCATCATCATCATTATTATTTTGTTATTATTATTATTATGATTATTATCATTATGCCAATAGGGGGATTATAATCCTCTTTTCCTGCTCAAACATTCCCTTCCATGAGTGCCAGTGGTTTGAAGGATACCTGTGCACATGTCATCGTTTTTTTTTTTTTTTTACCCCATAAAACAACTCCATTCATGTTTTTCTGTCAGTATTGACAAACATGCATGACACGTGCGGAACTCGTGTGGAACATGACTGTTTCCTCCACCATTTAGCCGTTGCACCCGCTGCAAAATTCTGGCGAGTCTGCACTGATCCAGACTTCCTCGAATGAGGACTGAACAGTCCACTCGCCCTCCACCCTACACGGTTTGGGACGGCCCTTAATATGGCGGAGCCTCATCGGGAACGCGCAGGCGGAGGGGTAGTGTGTAGGGGTAGTGCTTAGGGGCCGGTTTGGGATTGGGCCATTGTCTACCACTTCATCACCTGCTTTACAAGGTCCCATTTCTCTAATGTTCAGAACTGTTTTCCCATCAAGTTGGCTTTAAAGATCTCAATAACTGTCGTAGAAGTGGATATGCATCTTTTTGAAGCCTGAGAACTCCACGTAGAGCAGCTGATAACTTCTCCCTCCTCTCTATGATCTAATATTACCTTCCGCTAAGTGAGCATGACATTTAAATCTTAAACTCACAGCATTTTCCACAGGAAGGCGTCCAGCGTGTCAGTGGCATCCTGCAGCTCCATTTTCATCAGCAAGACAAACTGCAGCAGCTAAACACCAAACACTGCAGACCACAGTAGGAAAAACGAATAACGTTAGTTTTCTGAGGGAACTATGACCCAAACAGACCTGGGGTCAGCAATGGGTCTTTCAGTTATTTTCCCAACCTGCTGAATCACGTTTGAAGGAAAACAAATACAAAGATGAATTATTTGTTTTTGAAGCAGAACACAAACAACTCAAAAAAAAAGTAAAGTATGATTCCACTGACAGGGTATGACATCAGAAACTATGACTCCAGGTAGAAATCATATAGGAAAGGGAAGCGCGAGGGCACTGATAACGAGCCTCCGGCAGCGGCAACCAGGAAAGCTACTCATTTAATCAGAGCAGAACTGATCACAATCACAAAATAGTGGTTTTGGATCCATGTAAATGACGGCATCATCCGCGTCACTTTCAGCCACTGCAGGTATTTTTCCAACATGTGCTGTTTTCCAAAAACAAAAACAAAAAAACACAATATGTTGGCTTCAGAGCTAGCTCTGTGGCTACATTCACACTGCAAAATCCAGGTTTTCCTGCAAAAAACTCCCGTCCAGAGCCTATTCTTCTTTCGAACTGCAGCTGCTCGAACTCCAACTGCCAGTTTCAGTATTATGCGCCATCGTTTATCGGCCCCCTAAACTTAATAATGATTTTATTAATGACTTTTCAGATTTGGTGAGCAGTCTAGCTCTGATTTCTGATAAATATTTATTGCTTGGTGATTTTAACATTCATGTTTGCTGTGTGTCTAAACCCATGTCTCAAGATTTTTTAAACATTATTGAAGCTTTTAACTTGTCACAGATTGTCTCTGGTCCGACACATGATAAGGGTCACACTCTGGATCTTGTTATGTCACATGGTCTAGATGTTTCTCTTGATGATATTTCTAATGCAGGCTTCTCTGACCATTGGCCAGTGCATTTTACCTTGTCCCTCTCTTCTTCTGTTCCTAAAACCGTTCTTCCTCTGGTCCCTCGTCGGGTATTTAACCCGCTTGCACCGTTACGGTTTAGTTTAGCATTAAGAGACTGTCCTTTATTCTCCCAACCAGTCTCTGATGCTGACGCTGACTTTCTAGTGACTTCTTTTAATGACACATGTACAGAAATTTTAGATCTTGTTGCCCCCCTTTCCCTTAGGCGCCAGAAACCTTTCCCTCAGCCATGGCTGAATGAGTCCACCCGTGCGCTCCGCCGCTCTTGCAGGCAAGCGGAACGCAAATGGAAAAAAGACCGACTTCATGTTTCTTTGAATTATTTGAGAGAGTGTCTTGACGGCTATCAGATTGCAGTGAGAGATGCTAAATCAGCATATTTCTCCCACTTAATCTCCAATAATAGAAGTAAACCCAGTTTTCTCTTCACAACCTTAAACCGCTTAGTCTCGCCCCCCCAACCGCCCCCCTTTTCGCCTTCTGAAATTCTGTGCGAAAATTTTCGGAATTTTTTCACTGAAAAAATCGCCTCCATTAGGTCTCTCCCTCCCTCTACCTCCCCCCCTGCGATCTCGGTTTCCGTTGAACCGTGTGTCAGAGTCTTTGATCACTTTGACCCCATCTCCCTACCCCAGCTTAAAAGCTAGTCTTTGGGATCAAACCATCCCCATCCCCTACCGACTGTCTCCCCCCTCGCTTCCTTCGGAGCGTTTTCTCCTCTTTAGGACCATTCCTACTCACTCTCATAAACTTGTGTTTGCACTCTGGCTGTTTCCCATCTTTCTTCAAACAGGCAGTGGTGCAACCACTCTTGAAGAAACCAAACTCGGATCCGACTGTTCTTTCTAACTACAGGCCCATCTCAAAATTACCCTTCATCTCAAAGATCTTGGAGAAAGCAGTGTCAATACAACTCCAAGACTTTTTAACATTACACCAAATCACAGACAAATTCCAATCCGGCTTCAAACAGGCTCACAGCACTGAAACGGCTCTTCTGAAAATTTTCAATGACATTTATTTGACCCTTGATGCAGGAAGATCAGCAGCTCTGATCTTATTAGATCTTACAGCTGCTTTCGATACTGTGGACCATCAGACTCTGATCTCTCGCCTTGAACACCAGGTGGGTCTCAAGGGTACTGTGCTAAACTGGTTCCAGTCATATTTAACACACAGATCATTCATAGTTCAGTTAGGACAATTCACCTCCACCCAGTCAGCTCTCGATTGCGGGGTTCCTCAAGGCTCGATCCTTGGTCCCCTTCTGTTTTCCCTCTATCTTCTTCCCATAGGACAGATATTCCAGAAATATAACATATCTTATCATTGCTATGCCGATGATATTCAGGTTTACCTCCCCATACGTACAAACGATGGCTCTATGACCAGACTGTTAAACTGCCTCAAGGAGTTACAAACATGGTTGTCTATTAACTTTTTGCATCTTAATCAGGATAAAACCGAGATTATCTTTTTTGGCCCCCCCTCTGTCCTTGTCTCCACCACAGCTGGCCTTGGTCCCCTGGCTTCTTCTAAACGTTCTTGTGTGAAGAGCCTTGGAATCACTGTGGATGACTCGTGAAAGTTCGACAAACACATAAACATAGTTGTAAGAAATTCCTTTTTTCACCTGAGGATGCTCGCAAAGATAAAATCATACGTTCCCAGTTACGACCTTAAGAAACTTGTTCAGCTCCTGATTTTTTCACGTCTGGATTATTGTAACTCGCTCTTTGCCGGCCTCAGTAAATCCTCCCTACAGCGTCTTCAGGCTGTTCAGAACGCTGCAGCCCGCCTTCTCTCCGGTTCACGGCGCTATGAGCACATCTCCCCCGTCCTAGCCGGTCTTCACTGGCTCCCTGTCTCTTACAGGGTTCAGTTCAAAATCCTGTTGTTGACCTTTAAAGCGTTGCACGGTTCTGCTCCCAGTTACCTCTCTGAGTTATTGTCCCGCCACGTTCCTACCAGGTCTCTTAGGTCATCCTCTTTATCTCTTCTGGAGGTACCAAGACACAGGTGCAATTCCAGGGGTGCTAGGGCGTTCTCTGTAGCTGCCCCGCGCCTCTGGAACGCACTCCCCCTTGAACTCAGGTCAACGCAGTCTATAACGTCTTTTAAAACCATGCTCAGATCCCATCTTTTGGCGCAGGCTTTCCCTTCTTAATCTTTTTTTTTTTTTCTCTCTCTTATTATTGTCTTATTAATTCTTCTCTTTTTTATGTGTCTATATGTTTAGATGTTTTTAGCCTTGTTTTCTTATGTCCTGCCATGTAAAGCACTTTGGGCATCCAGCTGGATGTAGAAATACGTGCTATATAAATGAAATAAATGAAA
>JALJCO010000213.1:0-40901 GCA_023101725.1 Atherinomorus stipes | reverse complement strand
AATAAAATATGCTTAGGACACAAAACTCCACTTTCGACCCAAACTTTTTCCATCTGTGTTCTACAACTTTAGAACATGCTGAATGCATTGAGAGAAGGCGCATCCTTCTTGACCCTCAGGAATCTCTGGAAGGAACATCTTCACTATAACACCTCCTACTTTAACACCTCCAACTCTAACACACCTCACCTGCACTCTGCCCTTGTTGTAGTACTCTTTCATATGGAGCACTTAATGTGCATGGCGGGTTTCTTCCTTCACTGAAGCCTGAATGTTGCACCTCACTTGTGATAAAATTGTTTAACAGCTCATAGTGATGTAATCCTCTTTCCTGCAATAACTTAGAAGTATAGAACATATTGATGTGTGAAGTTCTGCATGTCTGTGTTTTCCAGATTTCTCCGTCACATTTTACTTTTTAATGCTAGAAAAGTTAGTCTGCTTGAATTTTGAATTTCCATTCGGATATAATTTATGCACCAAACACACATTTCATGGTAAATGAGTCATATATGAGCACATGGAAATATGAGATGATGTAACACATTTACTCATTTCTGGGCCAGAAACATCAAGCAAACAAACACAAAAATATGTGCATCTTTTTCCCTAGTAAAGTACAGTCTTAAAGAACACACCCTAAAAATAGATTGGTTAATTTAACCAATTTGATTGGTAGTTATGTGTCCAGCCAGTATTTTGGATATTTTAGCCAATGTTTTTAACCAATATTTCAGTCAAAGTGACCAATCCTTTAGTCATTCAGGATCATTATTTTCAAAACCTAAAGCAGATATGCAGCCTTAGCCTGCCAGCTGGACACGTTAGACCTTTCTGGAGGAAAAAAAAGTGTTTCTTGCAAGAAACCTGCAACGCCAACAACCACATATCATCATCTGGTATAATCACAGCAGCGATATCTTATTCATTCAGAAAAAAATATTTAAAAAAAAAATCTTCTCATTAATTTAAAAAAAGGAACAATTTTAATGATCTTTTAAAAAGATTCTTATTAATTCAGAAAAACAGAACAATTATTTTTAGTTTTTCAATCTTGTTAACTCAGAAAAAAATGCTTTTTTATTATCCTACGTAATTTTAGAATGATTTTTTATATTTTGAATCTTATTTTAATTTAAGAAAAAAAACATGATTTTATTTTTTAGGTACTTGTTAATTCAGAAAAACAGAGCGTCTTTTTATTATCTTGTTAATTTAGAAAAACAGATCGATTTTTTGTAGATTTTTCTAAATGATCTTGCTCATTCAGAAAAACAACTTTTTTTTCAGGTGAACGCAGTGCGCTCCATAGAAAAGAGATCAGTATGTTGAACTATATGTTAGAGCTGAGATTTTTTTCCAAGGTTGTTTCAAATGGAAACTTCTTAATAAGCTTATTAAATTTAAAAATAAAAATAAAAAACAAAAAAAACAAAACACAAAAACGAATAAGCCATTATAGGAACGGAAACTAACTAAGGTACGTGATTATGAGTCGTTTTTTACATTTATTTATTTATTTTTTTAAACATCCACAAATTTATCCTCACAAATAGACACTTAAGATTTTCTGGGAAAAGTTTCTTCCTTTTTTCTTATCATCTCAAACATTTCAGGACTCCAAAAATAGCTTAAAGTACATCTATTCGTCTGAATGTATGTAGTATGTGTAGTAATCGTGTTGATGTTTTATATTCGATCTTAGAAATATCCAACTTCTCAACCACTGATTATTAAAAGCAATAACTGGGATCAGCAGCATTTTTCTTCAATGATACAAAATTTGAAGCTTTTTAAGGTTTTAAGGAAACATCAAAGGTATGACAGAAGGTGATATTTTTTAGCATCATTCAAACATTCAGAGCAAACGTTTGACAGGAGATGGTGAGGGAAGAGGAAATGTGAGGGGAAAAAAGTATTACATTTCTACACATTAAAACTGTTTTGACTCAAATTATATGTTGAAATTCTTTAAACAAACAAATGTACACTGAAATATCATATAACAGGTTTGGGGTCCTGAATGTGCGTGTGTGTGTAGGTGTGTGTAACACTGGTATGATGTGGAGGTTTAAAATGGCGCCTGTGTGGATATTAGTCCATTATGGGTTTAAAGTACTTTTAGTCTTTTTAACATTCCTGACGCACTCTCTCTCTTTCTCTCTCTGCCATTGTAGCCCATGCTCTCTCTCTCTCTCTCTGTCAACCTTTATCTTGCTGCTTCTCCAACTTTGTTCTCTGCACTGTCTCAAAACTTCTCTCTGGCTAATTAGTACTCAGTCTGTTTCAGCAAAAGACAGTATGTCTGCTCCGATTCCAGAGTGGAGGCCTTGAATGCTCTCCAGAGAGAGAGAGACAGAGAGACTGGTAGAAAGGGGGTGGAACGAGGGGATAGTGATAAAGAGGAAGAGCTGGCGAGAGGGAGTGAGAGAAAAAGAGAGAATTAGGTAAGGAGGGGCACTTAAGTCTCTGTTTTACAAGTACCTGGATAGATTTCTGATTACATTTGCATAGACAAAATCAAAGTAATATTTCTCTCTTTTCAGCAACTTTTTGAGTAGCTTTATTCTAAAAGAGGAAAATGAAAGTGTTGCAAGATTAGCAGGAGCTTTAATTGTTTTACCGTCACATGCATTTTAAAGACATAAATAGAATTTTTCACCATTTAGACAAGGTTCATTTGTGCATCTGAGCGCTTGTACATGTGTGTGTGTCTAAATATACATCATGTGAACAATGATGCAATGTCACCAGGGAAAGATACGGTCAACACTGACGCCAGTCATCAGACAGCCATTACAGACACACCCTAACACACAGCTTAGTGGATTACATGTTAGGAGGGGAAGAACTAAAAATACTCAAAAAGATAGAAAGAAGTAGATTTCACAAAGAAACTGACAAACTATTTGAAGATGACACAGTTTGTAGCAGAGTGACTGTTGGGGATTGACTAGAAAAGTCATTGGAGAGTGAATACCTTTGTAAAGGAGTTTACTGTATTCCCCCCATGTATCGCAATGGCACTAAGCAAGCATGAAACATGGAGAATTTCGAATAGATTTCTATTTAAACCTGGAAGTAAAAAAGTATAATGCCTGATGAGATATCCATTATCAGGAATTAATGACACAGAGGTGTAAACTGTTCAACGCACAGTGGAGGACAGTTGCTTCTGTGAAATCCATTAGTGGGCACAGCTCCACTACTTCCTGATCTTAAGGTAGCTCCTTTGTTTCCTGTCTTTCATTACTGGATGAACTGATTAATGCAGGTGTGCCTGACCTCAGTTATCACAGGACAATGGCCAGGCACATCTGGTCATATATACATATATACTGTATATATATACATATATATACAGTTGTGTGACAAAGTGTTTGTCCCATCCTGATTTTCTTTAGCTACATCAAGGCCTGATTTTCAATCAAGAAATCACTTAAATAGGACCTGCCTGACAAAGTGAAGTAGCCCAAAAGATCCTCCAAAGCTAGACATCATGCCATCATGTCATGCCATGAAACCATGAAGACACAAGAGCACTGGAGGCTAGGACTGTAGGATATACAGTATACTATGTAATATGCACCTCCCAGGTCGGGGATGTTCACAGCTTCATGTGAAAGTGCTCTGGACATGCAGGAGTCAAAGTAAACCCCCTCGATTCATCAATACGTCCATCTCACTCTGGCAACAGCAACAGAAGGCACATTTATCACAAATAACTATCATTTGTTATTCGTCTTTGCCTCCTCAAACAGAATGATAACAGCTGTAATCCTGCAGGGCAGCTTCAGCACAACTGCTCCCTCATGCAAACAAGGCAAACATTCATGGAGCTGCTGGGGACGGGAGTATCGGTGAATGACAAAGATAATAACATGCAGAGAAGTCTGATAGATGGCACATTCGGAGATGGCATATCTGAAAAAAAGCAATCCAAAACAAGTGCAACAAAAGAAGATAAAGAAGACAAATAAGCAAATGAACAGGAGCATCTCTTACAGGCACACATTCTTTTTTTTAAATCAATCCTTTCTTGTATCTGTACAAGTTGTTGGTTGCTGTTAAGGTAACAATAACATCAGTCCAGTCAATTTTCAGTAAATCACATAAGAGTGTGATTAAAATTCACCGTTTCAGGCTTTTTCTGTTCCATTGAACTAGATGCATTTATTAAATATCTATTAAACCGGTTCATTCATTAAACTTTCTTAGTTATTTATGATCAGATTTATTTTCAAGCAGTTTTCTTGACAGTTTCAGATGGATACGGTTCATTCTGTCCTCTTTTCATTAAAAAGCGGCTAGATTAACCCTCCAGGGAATATTATAATCTGAGCCACTACTCAGCCTTCACATGCACCGACTGATACGTGCACGTACACGTCTGTGAACATGAACAAGCATACATTCTACAATGATTTTACACGTGGAAACAAAAGCACTTCCTCTGACTGGCTTATGTTCAAACTAATTTATTGCATGTAAACAAGATGTCATCTGAAACATGAAAGGTTTTGCTAATGGTGCTTCATTAGCGGTTGTGTTCTGCAATAATTTTTTTTTGGTAATTTTCTGGTAATATTGAATCAATTTGGTTTATTTTCATGAGGTTTTCCACCGAACATTTCACTTACTGCTTAATTGTTCATTCAGGCATGTTTTACATGTGTCATGATAAGTAAATAAACCTACTGGGAAGTTGTTTGCAGGTGGGACTGAGTATTTCAAAGTTCCAGACCATGGAAGTTTCAAAAATTTATTTCCATATCACTCTCAAAAATACAGAGATAGGAACATTTCTGTACATGTAGGTATATTTTTTTTAAAATGTTCCCTCAAAAGTACAATATTAGTCTTTATGAAGTACAAATTGTTACCTATATACTATGAAAAAGGGTCCAAAAGTAATATTAAGTACATTGCCATTTCAAACCTGCAGCATTGAAAAATTGTGTATAGCTTGGCCATTAATATAATAAACGAATTACTTTAAACAGTAGTATATTTACAGTTGTTAAATAATAAATTACATAATAAGCCTAGTAATCATAGAAATAATTATATGTGTAATTATATTATATGTATTTGGCCTAATATTAATATAACAATTATTCATTTATTATTAGCATCTTTGATTTTTGTCATAATCTCTATTTTATTTATTTTTATTCATCATTTTTAATTGGTTTTAATTGTACTTTATCAACTCATACAGTTTGATAAGGTACAAAAATGGACCAGGACAGAAGGGTACAGAAATGTCTTTCCAAAAAGGAACACCCCCCAGCAACAAGCATTTGATACCCTTTTAAGTACAAACTTGTACCTCTATTTTTGAGTGTAGGGAGTGTAAAAGGAATTCCAATTTCCCCCCTCAGCCCTAAGCCTTTGTTTGTGTGTTCATGTGGTGGGTAGTGGTGTCTTGATTCTGGTTCAGACTGAGGGGGAAGGGGAAATGGTAGGACTATCTGGCCCTCAAAACGGAAATTTTCCAAGGGCACACTGGAAAATAGTGAATGTGATATTACTCACAATTTCCTGCCAAATACGGGCAAATGGCGCCGACATTGGCGGCAACAGCCAGCCAACGCACAAATGTGAGTATTTTTTTGTAAATAAAATGTAAAAATAACTATTTTAAAATCACTTTAATGTATTACAGACAATTTTATTACAAATGTGAAAAAAATCTATAGTTTCATAATGTACGAGCATCTGCCCATCTGTAACATAATGTTAAAGACAAAGTCCTAATTTATTTCTGATATTTTGACTTTATTCTGGAAATGCTGACTTTATTTTTCATTATTGTGACTTTATATTTTACATTTGACTTTGTTTTCAACATTTTGACTTCAATTATTTTTTAAACTTTATTTTCAACATTTTGATGTTATTTTCATTATTTTGACTTTATTTTTTATATTTTGACCCTATTATCTAGGTGAGGAAGAGGGGAGGAAAAATCCCCCCATTTTCTTTTTCATACGGCCCTAATACTCTATCATACGTTTAAGATCTAACAGTCTCTTTTTTTAAATTTTTTGTTTTTAATTTTAAATAATACTTTTAAATGTTTTCTTTTTTTCCTGCGTGCTTTGAGTTGCCTTAAATCGTCACATGAAATGCACTAAACAATAAAGCTGGCCTTGCCTCCTCCTCCAGTGACCCGTCAATCATCTGAGGTGCCCCGGCCCCCTTCCAGCTACACCTCTGCCCAAAATGGACAAACTTGGTCATAATGGGAAAATAAAAAAGAATTTTATGTCTTGCTGAGATCATGGCACAAATTCCCACATCTAGTGGTCTCTGCAGCTTTCACATTGGCTAAATAGTGGCAATTTAATCAGAGAAACTGCAATGACTACTTTTGACAACAGATGGAATAACCCTGAACGTGTTCGACCAGTCTGTTCACCCAGGAGTGTGAACATTTTCCGTCCATGTTGTCCAGCCCAGGTAAATCACACATCCTGATCGGCCATCACTGCATGTGACATCATCGAGCTTCCCTGCCTCATCAGAAAACATGGAACATTTTAGTTTGGTTCAGTTACACCAACCCAGAGACGATGAGGTCATAAAGCTGTTGTTGTCAAGCATTGTGCCTCGTTGAGGAATGTTATGATTCTGACCTGTCGGCTTGTATTTATGGATATTTAAGTGTAAAATAAAACAGTCTTGTCCTTTTCCCTAACCACATCCTGACTGATATCTAACTATCTGAATGATGTATTACAACTTAAACTTGGTTCCTTTGCTTAGAAAACCTGTGATGTACTACCACTCTGCTCCCTCTCTGCCCATCTTACAAGTATTTTTTAATGCATATTAATACGGAAAATCCCAGTTAGGACAGTTTCACTCCTGGAAAATAAATGTAAGAATTTGTAAAGAAAAATACAAAGAGCACTTATGGCAGAAGGGGCTCAAAAACTTTTATGTTTAAAATGTTCATTCATGAGAGTTTCATTATACACAGAATAGTAGAAAGAGAATAACGTCTTTATTACGTTTCAGATAAAATAAACAAGGTAAACATGAGCAACAAGGCAATGCAGCAGAGTTTAGTGGTTCTTGTCTTCACAGCGTTTTCCAGAAAACCCTATTTCTTTTTTTTTTACTGTGGTTTTTGCTCGTTTTCAGAGCGTTCTTCATTCTGTGTTCACATTCTTTACACCCTAAGATCCATATGAAGGAGAGCTAGAGAGCGAGAGACAAAAAGAGATAGAGAAAGATGACTGAAGTGCTTTTAACTTTTCTTTCTTCCTCTCATCATTCCTCTCTCTCTCTCCTCTCGCTTGTCTGTCTCTTTTTATTCCTCTGGAGAGGAAAGGGGATGAGAGGGAAAAAGACAAGTGTCTGCAGCAATTGCCCCTCACTCCAAGTGAGTGTGTGTGTGACCAAATGCTGCATGAGTGATCGTCCAATTGCAAACCCTACGAGACCTTTTTGTCTCTCCTTTTCTTTACCTCACCCTTCTTCTTCCCCCTCTACTTTCCATCTGTTTCTTCTCCTGCTTGCATCTCGGTTTTCCTCCCTCCTTCAGACACGCACATTCAACACACTCATACAATCCAGCAGCTCGTTGCCAATCGGAGAGGTTAGAGAGTACAAGTGTTTTTCAAATACATGTGAGCCTCATGGGACGATGTCTCCTCCTCTTTTTTTCTGCTTTTTAAGACATGGAACACCGCAGTAACCACGACAACTCCAGGGACAATTACTACCTGCTTGCTTGTGTGTGTTTGAGAGTGTATGAAAGACAGGGAGAAAATGCTAATTCAGAGCTACGCCGTAGGATGCTTTTGTTGCTTTGTTTGAACAGAATCAACCTCGTTATAACGTTGCTACTTCAGTAACCTTGTTGGACCAGGAATGAATCAGGTTCATGACCCGGTTTCAAATACAACCTGTTATCTGTCAATGTGAGGAACGTTTGTACTTACTCTGAACTCTCACCTCACTTATTTAAAGAGGAAGTTCGTTTTTTTTTCTTTCAATCTGGACCTATTTTCTTGCATGAAATACGTTCATTTACTCACGCAGAGTACCATGAATTCCTTCAGGAGGAAATTTAGATCCACTAGAGATCAGCGTATGTCCAATATAATGGAAGTGATGGGGCACCCGCGCACAGCCTCTAAATAAGGCATTATCTACAAACTCCTTCATTTCACCAATGTTTTGTCACAAAACATATCGATTCCCCCTGTGAGCTCTAAAGTGTTTTTTTGTGGTGATTCGTCCTTATTTACAGACATTTTTACTGTAGCGGCTTTGATGATGTCACTATAATGCGACACCATAACAAGTAAAAGTCTGCAGGACGAATCACCACAAAAAAGCTGCTTCGAACTCACGGGGGGGGGGGGGGGGGGATTGGGGAACACCTAAGGCAGGGGTGTCCAGCTCGGTCCTGAGGGCCACAATCCTGGTTTTCCATGTCTCCTCTCCCAACACACACCCAACTCAAATCCATAGTCCTACATTCATTTGATTTAAGTCAGCTGTGCCATGCAAGGAGGCATGGAAAACCATCAGGACAGCAGCACTTGAGGACCGACTTTGGACACCACTGCCCTAAAGTAAAGGGTGGGAGTGGGAGATGATGTAAAAAAATCTATTTAGTCAATTCAAAATTTTGTAATGAATTATTCTCAATTAAAGGTGCTATACCTGATTTTGCACATTTACGAACCGTGAGCGAGGTGAAGAGTGTAGTCAGAACTGTAGGCCCCGCCCCTAACTGTTTCTCCCAGTGGGAAACGCTCCTACTTCGTTTTTCCCTCCCTCCCACTAACATGCATGAAATAACGTGCACGTTTCATACTCGTGCACAAAGAAACTCTCCAGATAAAACTTGCATCTTCAAGTGAAATTACTGTTTTGGTTGCAGTAAATGGCTGCGGATCAGCTAAATGACATTTTCTATCATAACCGGTAGTTTACCGTAACTACAGTTATGTAAACAGATGCACAGTTATGACGAGTTATGATGTTATAGGCGACGTTACAACATGACAGCCTGATAAAGTTTCTAACCGGCCCCTTCGAGAAGCAGTGATGTAAAGCTTCGTTGTGTTACAGTGTAAATATCACTATTATATACGGTAGACCAGCAGAGGAAGCGCCAGCACCCGAGGACATAAATGTTACTGAGAAGAAA
This sequence comes from Atherinomorus stipes, assembly GCA_023101725.1. NCBI lineage: Eukaryota > Metazoa > Chordata > Actinopteri > Atheriniformes > Atherinidae > Atherinomorus > Atherinomorus stipes. The sequence goes on along the minus strand of JALJCO010000213.1, from coordinate 31,726 downwards.
GTTATTGAAAAAAATAGCTGTCCAGGTGGACTTCGAGTCCACATATACTACGAGGCGTCCAGCTGCTCTCTACCTTCAGTACAATCCACCGAGAACATGAACTTTATTCCTTCTTTGGTCTCTCCTGCGTTTCAAGCCTCTCTCCTCCTCAGTTTTGATGCTTACAGGCTGTTTTGCTGAGGTATCGCCACTTTCCTTTCGGCAAACGCCATGCGGTTCTGTTTAATCGTGCTGCCGTGCACGCGAGAGAGGAGGGCGCTTCTCGTTAGAAAACGCTGTGAGTGGCTGATAGGAAACTGAAACTTTTGTAGAATGAACCACATTGGCATAAAGAGAGCGTCACAACATCCTTAGAAACCTAAACTAAAAAGGCCTGGATTCATGCATATTCGCAATCAATGAGTGATTTATTTTGATGAAATTACCTTTTTTTAACACACATTATACCGTGTAGAAAGCATTTGTCTGAAAAGATTAAAATAAAATCAGGTACAGGGTCTTTAAAGCAACCCTTACCGATGTTGCATGATTATACTATTTTTCTAACAGGGTAAAATGCTATGGATGAGGTAATGGAACCCTGAAATACAAGACAGAGCCACCATTAATCAAAACAAAATAATATTTCAATCTCTAAATATTCAATGAAAACTCGAACCAATCCTTGAAGTGGGGTGCACCCCTAGGATTGGCTGAGGGATCTGCCTGTCAGACCTTTGCTTCTGCATTGGGAGGCAGAGGGAATGGGGGGTTGGGTCTTAGGAGTGAGGCGGGACTGTTTATATTCAAATAATCTTGCTGTGTTTTCTGAAACGCAAGATCGGTAAGGGTTGCTTTAATCACTTTTTAATCGCAGGACAGTAGTTGCCTCAAAGAGCAACATTTCTTCTATTTGGATTTTAGTTGGTGACAATCAAATAATGACACATTCTACTCAAGTTCAAGTAAAATGAGTATCTATCTATCTATCCATCTATCCATCCATCCATCCATCCATCCATCCATCTATTACAATGTGATGCCAGACGGGGCTTGAACCAACAGCATTTGCGCTTTACATGACATTTCATGTACACAATAAAACAATATATTTTGTAAAAAAAAAAAATATTGTGCCATAAAAGTTTAGAAGTATTATTTTTAAATACTGATGTAATAGTGGAGTTTTTCAGATTGTTTTTATTTGCCGGAGTTTTATGTAAAACCGATGTACTGTATGTTTGCTTAGAGCTATTGTGGACAAACATTTCTCTAACAATGCCTCACTTTGCTGCAGCTATTTCTTCATTCAGTGGAGCATTTAAACCCTTCAAGGACACGGCCTTTACCATGAAGTTATCAACAATCAGGAATGTACAGTACTGCACAAAAGTTTTATGAAAAAATTCTTTTACCTCAGCATGCTTTCAAAAATGTAAATGCAAAGTGTGCAAACCAAAGAAAATCTTAATCACACGAGTATTTGGTGTTACTATTGTACCCTTTGCCTTTTAAACTAGCATCAAATCTTTTAGGTGCAAGTCAGAAGATGTCCAGTAGAGTCATCAGCTTAGAACTAGAAACCAGTGGGATCCATCTACTTTCCAGATAAAGTGGTTTGATCCAACACCATTAGCTCTTTACATGACATTTCTATAACTCAATATTTTTTGTTCAAATATCTTTCAGTATCATGATTGCTAAATGCATATGCAACACTTCTGGAGTCTTCCAAGATTGTCTTCATTTGCAAATGTTTACTGTAAAACGGATGTATTTTTGTTTGGGGCTATTGTGGATGTGTTTTTCTCTAACAATGCCTCTTTGCTGCAGCTCTGTCTTCATCCAAAGGAGCGTTTAGACCCTTCAAGGACACGGCCTTTACCATGAAACTGTCAACAACAGGGGAATGTTACGAAAGTACATTTCCTCAAACACTACTTAGGCCTGGAATGCAGTACTTGTGTCTGCTTCTCTGGCAATGAGACTACATGAACACTTCCTGTGCACGTTTTTCAGACATGTCTGCTGGTGACCTAGTTGCTGATCGCTTTCATTTCTTAAATTGTCTGTGTTTTTTTTTTTTTTTTAGCTTTTTATAACTGACTGGATGAAAAACTTTTTTTAAAAATGTTGACCTAATAGCAACTTGTCTGCAGTTTTTGCATGTTTCTAATTCTGTGTGTGTGAGTGTGATTTTCCATGCTTTGTAAGCTGTTATGACTTTGGTTGTTCTCAGCTTGTTTGCGGGGATTTTCATGAGGCAGAGGTGGTAACATCTTGATCATGCACACACATGCATGCACAGTATACCTCATCTTCAACTGGCTCAAGCAAACTCTTTTTACAGGCAACGTATTTTGTGTTTTACGGGTCTAATACATGAGTCGTAAAATGACAATTATCATGTTAAATAGAGCCCCGGAGTGCCCCCCTTTCTTTTTTTTAACACTAATCAAACTGGAACCCCCCCCCCCAAGCCTAAGGCTTCATCACCCCTCAACCACAAACCCTTCCCTCCTAACCCCGGAATGGAGGGAACCAAACAAAAATTTTCCCCTATTGTTCCACTGTGCACACTCTATAGCTCCTCTTTCAACAAAATTTTCCCTCTTCTTTGCTTCTTCTACCTTTATTATAAATTTTATTATTTTATTTGGTCTCCCCACCAGACGTCTTATAAATAAAAAAAAAAAAAAAATTGTTCTACTTGACGAGGTAGGCCCAAAAAAACCCCACCCCCCTTGGCTCAATCATTGGCTGGAGACAACACGCAAATCTCCACCCAGAAACGTCCCGAACAAACCAAAACAAGGAGAAAAGATGAAATACAGTCAGGGGAGAAGGAGTTGCAAACAAAGTCACCGCCATGTGAGAGTAGAGGCCCAAATGTGCGGATTGAGTTCGATCTCACTCAAACAAGTTGAGCATTTATTTTCAGGGGAAAACTTCGGGCTCTACCTTTAAAGCATATTTTGTTAAAATGAATACAAAGAGGAAGGTGCCATGTTCAACATTAAATTCACTGCAAAAGTTTGAAATCTTACCAAGAATATTCCTTTTTTTCTAGTCCCCCTAAAAAACCCTCATTACTCTTAAAATAAAAGTCGCCTCAAAAAGGTTTTTAGACACTTTCACTTGTTTCAAGATCATTTTTTTTTCTTCTATTGGCAGTTTTTTTTTTTTTTTTTTAGCTTATTACAAGTAGTTTTTTGCTTGTTATGTAAAAAAAAAAAAAAAAAACTAATTTAATGAGTGAAAATGAATTTCAATTCATTTTCCGTGGTTCATAGAGCAGAGGTGCATGTTTCCTATTCTGGCTGTAGCTAGAAGCAGAGACGGTTGCTGCATGAGTACTGAGCCTCGAGGGGAGAGGGGACAGTGGGAGCACCCGCTGTTAATAAGAGTTAACAATAGCCTACATGTATACGTGCTTTCATGTCAGTCTCCAAAAGTTTCCAAAACCACCAGAAAAAGTCACTATATTTGTCGCTTTTTTGAATAAAGTTGCTAGAAAGGCCTGAAAACTCGCTTAAATATAGTGACAAAGTCGCTAAGTTAGCAACACTGAAAGAAAGTCCTCCAGGAAGGGAATTTCGTGGCTTTTTTCTTCCTCTTTGGCAGTTTTGGCAGCAACTTCCGGCGCACTCCGGCTGATAAAGCACCACCACATTGGCACCATGCTGAAACTGCTATGAAAATGACGTCCATGTACCACAACGCTTGTCAGGAAATAAAAGTTTTCCCAATGTCTAGTTAGTTTTGGGAGCCGAGGGTGGCACAGAATTTAGGCTGAGACAGCCGCCTCATCGTTTTATATGCAGGAAAACCCTGTTTTTTTCCTGAAAGTGTTCCTGATGATTATCAGCTTTGTTTTCCAGCAAAGATCGCGGGATGTTCTCTGTTGCATTTCTGTGCAGGTGCAGCAGTTGGCTGTTTTGGTGTATCTTTGTCTTCCTTTTCCTTTCTTTTATTTCTGTCCTCTTCCCTCTTGTCAGGTCCAGCAATACTGTAAAATTGTCCCATAAACAAGCATTTAAAAGAGCAAAATAGAGAAAACTAATAAAATTCAGATCATCAGGAGGAGCCTTGTATTCATAAAGCAAAGCAAATCTGTTTAGCACAACAAAACAGCCACATCATCATTCTGCTGCTACCATGCTGGACAAAACAAGGTTAAAAGAAAAAGTATTTATCTAGTGATCATTTTTTTCCTGCCGCATGTTTATCAGGTGAAATAGAAAGAAGTTTACACTGTATAAAAGTAAAACTCTGACTTTAATCTCTGGAGACACGAAGAGAAATCTTCCTCAGCAGCTGTCAGACGTGAGACTCCTGAACTCCCGAGTATTCCACTCTCTCCGACTGACCGCAGCGTTTTCCACAGCGGAGTTACAAACTCACGTCATTCACACTTTCTCTCTTTTCTACTTGAGTTATTTAGAAACTCAGATGATGTCAGTTTTATTCAACAAAAATAAATATAAACCAGTAACCCTCATTAACATGAGGATTAATATGAGCTGGCACCATAAAACCCACATGAATCAGCTACATGTGAATCTTCACCACCTGAAATGGAGAAATCATTTAAAAGTCTCTGTGTCATCCTTGAAATTATTCATAACCTCCAATCAAAGGAGGAAAAAAAACACAGCTGTCAGTGAAATAAGATGAAATTGACAAAAGTAATGAATAAAAATTCTATGAAAATCTCGACATTGATTTTGAGTTGTGGTTCAAAAGGAATGTCAAAAACAAACACACAAAAATTAAACAAGCATAGCAGGGCTCCGAAGCTAAAATTTTGTTTTAGCTTCCGAGGTAATCACTGTAATCAGGTGTTTTCTCTAATATTCAAAAAGACTTCTGCACCTGTTGACAGGTATTTTAGTCAGAATGTGTACAGTTGTTTGTTTGATTGTTTTCTTTTAATTATTACCTCCAACCACAATCGAAAAGCAATGTCTTATTTCACTAAAAATATAATTTTGTAAATTTTTATTTATTATCAGTTCCTTTTGTTTCTTGTTCTTTGAATTACTATTGTAAATTCAGCTTTTTCTTTAATTGGAGGGTATAAGGATTGTATTGTACATGTAAACATGTCACAGCCAACGTGGCATGGCCTCCTGAAACAGCCGCTGGCACAGTTTGTTTTATGTATGTTCATAAGGGCGTCATGTACATTTTCATGTGTTTAAAAGTACAGATTAAAGCTTTATGTTACAAAAACCAGAGTTGAGCGTTATGATGAGCAGTAACGCACAAGAACATGCACAGTCATGACAAATGTGATTTACAGCAGTACATGTTTATAACATGAAGCTGGGGAGAAAGAGGACTGTGAACTTAAGATGTGCGTATATACTTACTATCAAATATGCCCAATAATCTGAACTAAAACCAGTTTATGATGTTTGGTTTAATTATGAGGGAAATAAGGGATGTTTGATATTGTTTTTCTTTTTTTTTACCGGGATATCCAATATTGTCCAACTCTTAATATAATGTCTGATATCAACCGATACCGATATATGCAGACAACTGTGAGGCTGTGTATCTCATATTTTGAGAAATACAATTATATTCTGCTCCAAGAGCAAAAGATCCAAAATAGCCTTAACTCAGAAGAGTTCATTTTGGACGTCTGGCTGCCAGATATCAGATACTAGCAGGTATTTATAAATATAATGATTCTGACAACTTGGTAACTTAACCAACAACTTAAAACTAGACATATTATAAGCAGCTTCAAAGCAAGTCAGTCTGTAGCAGCAGCAGCTGCACAAATAGTCACATGACTCTGAAAGGAATGCTGGGAAATGAAGTTCTTCCACAATAACAGGGACTTTTATACATGCTGGATCTGTAATATTGGAACAAGATTTTGCGAGATTTCATAATGGAACAAGATTTTGCGTGATGTTTGTAAAAATATCGTACTGAAAAACTTAATACCAATGTCTTCTGATGTCACATTTTAATGCTGATATTGTCCGACAATATCAGTAGGCCAATATTATCCGACATTCCTAGAAATAAGTCAATAAATTCACATATAAGGAAAAAAATTTAGGCTGCTTTACCCTAAATTTCTTGGCCTGATCCAGATTTGCAATTTTTCTACTGATACCACCACTAACATGAGATAACTGTGTGAGAGAACTGAAGAAAATCAACTCCAGCTGAATTTCTTGTTTCAGAAAAGACCAAAGTTTGAAAAACCCCGAGCTTTGGAATGTGATTAATCACCTTAGAATATAAATCTTTTCTTTGCACCATATGTGGACCAAAATAAAGAAGGAACTGAGAGGTTTTACAACAACTTCACATTGTTTGTGAGAGTTACATGTAAAAAGACTGAATAAAAGACGGAGATGTTCTGCAGGAGGAAAGCAGAGCAGAAAAAGAAAGAAGGAGCGAGGGAATGGCCTTGCAACAATGAGTGAAAAATCGTGGTGAATTTAATAGTCGAGATAAAAAGGTAGACAGCAAGTAGAAAAAGTTTTACAAGAGCAGTAATATAAATCTAACCAATTTACTTTGTTTGTGTGTGAGTGTGTGAGTCAGTGTGAGCAGCATGGGAACTCTAAAAAGGACAGATGTGGCACATAACCAGGCGTGGACCAGTAATATTACTACAGGGATCATCTCTGTCGCACACACGTGCACGCTCGTGGTCAGGAAATAAGGTAAAGGGACATTTCGGGAAGCCTTTGATGAAAAGTCTTACGTCCTGTCGGTGGCCTGGTCTTTGAGTCACCGCTTCATTTGCAGCGTGAGCGTAAAGGTGCATGTGCATTCAGGATAGCGGATGTGTCTTTATTTGTGTGTTTGAGAAAAAAGAGAGGGAGATTTTTAAGGTTTATTCCCTCTTGGGAGACGTGCATGTAGTGGCCAGAGCCAATTGGACATGCCTGAAAGATTTCTTTTAGAGAGGAAAATGGGTGGAGGGAAAAAATGGAGCGAGAGGGGCAGTGAAAAAGAGAGAGATATCTAAAGAGTCTGCGAGAGACAAAGAGCCAGTAAGAGAGTGAGAGAGACACCCCTTAATCCTATTCATTATGTATTCTTATAGTGAAAAGAGAGTGGGATGACCATGGCGGAGGATACATCTTTGTAATAGGGACCGTCATTATTTTAGGAAATAATTATCAAGCCATTCTCCTTTTGAAATAAAAGGGGGGAAAAAACCCTCTTTTCTCTAAATGTGCACAGAAATAGAAGATAAGAGGCGTATATTTCACAGCTGCAGCGCAGAATTTTAAACAGACAGTGGAAAATTGTTCCCAAAAAGAAAAAAATCATCAAAAAACAAAGTCAGTGGAAAATAAAATACAATTAACAACATTATGTGTTTTCATAGAATATTTTTGAGGAAAAAAAGGTCAATTTTAAATAAAAAGGCTGGCATTTAGAAAATAAACACCAGTAAATGTTGATTGAATGGTTTAAATTCAAATTTAGTACTGTAAATCTGTAGAAGAAACTGAGGTAATATTAACAGGCTGTTTTTCCTCATAAATTAATTTACACCAAAACATGTTAATCAACTTCTAATTAACCCCTTGATGCTAAGAAAAAACCAACAATTATTATTCTTTTCCTTTAGACAATAATGAGAAGAATCAATGTTTTCAACAAATGTTGTATAACAGTTACGATATGATAAAAATAGTGAATATTATTATAATGATAGTAAACAATATGGAAACATAGTTAATAATATGGTAATAATTAATAATACAATAACAATAGTTAATAACATGGTTATGGTAGTTAATAATCTGGTAACATTAATTAATAATAAGGTAACAATTGTTAGTAATATGGTAATAATAGTTAATAACAATGATAATTATGGATTAGATTTATATCACACTTTTTCAAGGCACTCCAAGTTCTCACAGTAGATCCATTATTCTTTCACTCCTCATTCATACTTGGTGATGGTAAGCTACATATGTAGCCACGGCTGCCCTGGGTCAGACTGACGGAATTAATAACATGCTAACGATAGTGAATAATATGGAAAAAGTATTTAATTTGGAAAGACGTTAATAATATGGTAACAACAGTTAATAATATGGTAACTGTTAATAATATGGTAACAATAATTACCAATACATTAATAGTTAGTAATATGGTAACAATAGTTAATAATATGGTAACATTAGTTAGTAATCTGCAACAATACTTAATAACATGGTAACGATAGTGAATAATATGGAAAAAGTATTTAATATGGAAAAATTTAATAATATGGTCACAACTGTTAATAATATGGTAAAAATAGTCGATAATATGGTAAGAATAATTAATACAGTATCATTAGTTGGTCATACAGTAACAATAGTGTATAACATGGTAACGATAGTGAATAATCTGGAAAATTTAAATCTGGCTATTTAACTTCATGATGAAAGAATATTCTTGACGAGGAGATATTGGTTGTGTATGTTGAACAGTGTCACTGTACATATTTTATTATTAAGATGATGTGATGTCTATTATCAATAAGTGTAATGACATAGTGAGTGGAAGAAGCTTATCTAATCCCACAGTGACACAGGACCTTTGTGTTTATTTTATTTTATTTTGTTTTTATATTTGTATTATTAAGTTCAAATCAACATTTCCAATCAATAGAAAAACATTTACTTTGGGTCAAATTCCCAAACCGGAGAATTACAAACTTCATAATATCAAAACATTTCATAAAATTTTTCTGACCATGTTGAAAAATCCCATCTTTATTTATTGATTTTTTTTTATCACTTATAATTACAGCAAAAATAAAAACAGAACCTCGTAACAAATCTAATAATGTAACTTCTGATAATTCATCTCATGCTGTTTTCACAGCTTTATCTTGTTATTTCAACATTTCCTGCTGTATTGTATAAATACAGTAACATACCGTATTCTGTATGATCTAATGCCAATTTCTTTGATTGTGTTGTTTTTACTGTCTCATGTTTGGAAATGAGGCAGGGTTTTTATTTTGTTGGCATTATTTTGGCTGAAAATTATGATCTCACTCTTGTTTTCTCATCATTATTTTCACATTTAGAGATTTTACTTCAACAAAGTCGGATTTGAAATATTTCTTCTTGATGCCTGAAAAAGATTTTCTCCTCTGAAAGTGATGCTAAGTGACTCTTGAGTCAAATTGAACAAGAAATACTTCATATGAAGTGACAAAATAGCATATAAATAGCAGCTTGGGAGTCTACTTCCTATTCCCTCTCTTTATATTCTCGCTTTGTCTTTCATCTGTCTCGTTTTTCCTTATTATTGCACCCTCTCTCCATCTCCTTCCTCTGAACAGCGCTCCTTTATTTCTTCCCGCACATGTCTTTTCCCACTTGCTTTCACTGTTTCTTCTCCACAACTACCGTTTTCCACAGTAAAGGTACACCTTCTCGCATCGCCCACTGAAACTTTGCTCCCTTCCTCGATACTGCACACTTAAATAATCTGTTCTTATTTTGAGCAAATGAGGACATGATCCAAGACACACATCTCCCGAGTTTTCCCGAAGTGAAGCAATGATGCAATACTGAATGGCTTGGCAGAAATCAGACGGGGAGAGAGTTTAATGAAAGTAGATCTTTCTCCAGCTACCACACAGTTTCACTTAAAATAATAAGTCTCATAATTGATTCATCCATGCTGCTGAAAAGCTGCCTCCTAGGTTGACTTGCTCAAGTTTTAATGATCTTATCTCCTGAATTTAAAGATACAATTTCTTAGCAAATTCAAAATTGTATATAATAATAATAATAATAATAAGGTGTTTTTTTCTTACCCTCAACAAACAGTTTTGATTTCAACCCGAAAGTGACAAAGTTTGATGAAACGTGTAACCATGGCAACCATGAACTGTGATGGATAAGTTGTTGATTGTTCCAGCCAGGTGGTGTTATCGTCCCAACATGACAAGAGAGGTGTGAAAGTCATTCAGTGATGTTTCTTTTTGTTCGTTTTTTTATTGACTAAAGGTTGGAAATGAAAAACTGTCAAATGTTGTTCTTAAATACATGAATGAAAAGGCCAAAATATTACACTCTAAAAATATATTGGTTAGAGAAGTAGCCAACCAATATTGGTTAATCTAACCAATATCTGGTTGTTTTAACCAAAAGTTTGGTCAGACACATAACTTCCAACCAGATTGGTCAAATTCAACCAATGTTTTGTCAGCTTTAATGAGTCTGTTTTTGGGGTGTGCACTGCCACCCGACAGACTGTTATTGCAGTTTTTCTAAAGCTAAAACACTATTTTTGAAATGTCCACTCAGTTTCTCACAACTTTAAACACAAATCCTACAACTCAAACTACTTTCCCAAAACCTCTGCTTCTTGCTGCAAAAGGAAGTTTTTGACTCAAAACAGCATCACCTGGCCTCAAAAAGCGACACTATTTTCAAATCATGCCCCAAGCACAGCAAAATGTAGAACACAACAGAGTAATCAGGAAACAGTCCAGAACTTTTTCTGTAAAGTTGCTGACAGACGGACAGGTAAACAAACCAACGCTACCAAAAACATAACCTCCTTGGTGAAGGTACTACCTCTGCGACCACCTCTTATGCGTACTCTTCCTCTCTGATTTCCTCTATCCATCACAAAATCTTGACCTCCCACAGCTTCTTCAGCAGGTTCATATTGGTTCCCTCATCATCAGCCAAAGGTGAAATCAGTTTTGAGTCACTGTTTACCTGTTGACATCTTTGTTCTAGTTGTGATCAAAGTGTGCAACATGTTTACCATTTTGCACAGTAAGTGCATCACAATGCAAATATGTTTGCAGGCAGTGTCTAGTGATGTGAAATGTGCTTTAGATTTTGATCACAAGGGGACTGATCTGATACCTCGGTTTAGGCTTCTGAAAAATTGGCTTTGAGAATGAGATTTAGTGTTTTAGCAATTGAGAAAAAACTGTAAGAGTAAAGATGCTACGACTGTAATTAGTTGCACCACAACAATAGTTTTTATTTTCTTAGCTAATCTCTAGTAGAGTTAGTTGAAATTCTGACAGGACAATGAAAATGAGCTCTACTGTAATCAAACTAAGCAACAATTAGAATAGATTTATGCACTGTAAAAAAAAATAAATGTAAAAAACAGTAATATTCTGGCAGCTGGGAGGTTGGAAGAATACTGTAAAATAAAATACAGTAATTTTCCAAACTAAAAATGTAGTTTATAACTTTACTTTGTTTTATTTTGGTATTTTAATGATATTAACATGTTTATTAAGATGTTTCAAAGTGCCTTTTTTGTTATTTGCATAATGTTTGTCTCTGTTTTGGATTTTTTTTTCTTTTTCTAAATGATTTTGTTTAGTATGTTTTACTTTTATGACTGTAATTGACGGTTAGAGTGGGGCCACAAATATAGAGTGTGGTGTGTGTGTGTGCGCGTGTGTGTGTGTGTTATTCATTTTATTTTTAGTCATAAAAAACATATCTGTTATTGTGTATTGTATTTTACGTTGACACTGTTATCAATTGTCATCTTGTTGAAACTGAGATCCCCTCGAAAACTAGATGTCTCAACTAAAGGGTTTTTCCACATGGAATAAATGTAATTAAATACATAACGGTCTACAGGTAATAACAACTTTCCTATAAATACAGTGAAAAAGAACTGCTGGAATACATTTTTAAAAAAGGCTTGAAATGAGATTTTTTTCCATTAATGTTTGTTCATTTTCAAAGTAATTATACATAAAATTGATGTATTTGATAAGAAGTTCATGCAAGATTTAGATTAGATTTCCATTATATTAGCTGGTGATAAACAGTAAACTTGCAAGCAATCATTCACTTTTATGAATGATTCACTTTTAATCGTAGAAACCAGTGGCATAGGAAGGATGTGAGTCCTAAAAGGGTCTACAGTTAAAGCTTCATTGAGCCAGACTGTTGTTGCTATGAAATCAACATACCAGGAAATGTCAAGGGATGACGTATATACTTAACTTATGTTGCAGAACGTGCCAGAGGGAGCCACAAAGTATGATGGGAAATATTTGAATGAACCCACCCCAGGAAAAACTACACTAAAATTACACTGATCTCAGAAATATGGAGAATTTAAAGATTTGAATGAGGTCCTAACACGTGGCTAAATTAAAAAACAAACACACACACAGACACACACACACACACACACATACATATATATATATATATATATATATATATATATATATATATATATATATATATATATGGTATAAATAAAAATAAAACAGAAATAATTATATACTCCTATTCTGAACCTCAAACTTTGTGTAAAAAGGAGTAGATATAAATCACATTTAGTTTTGTTTAGATTTTAATGATCTACTTAAAAAGAATATTCAAATTAAATTATTCTCTTACCAAGTAAAATAAACACAATCCAGTTTCAAATTAATTTAACATCATCCAGGTTTTAACTGATTATCCTTAATATTATTAAATCCTGTAAATCCAGCATCTGTAATTGACCATTTTCTAAAATTCTTGGACTGAATGGAGGAAGTTGTGTCACCAAATGTCAGAGTTTGTGCTTCAAAAACAGATAAAATGTGTTTCTTACTCTGGTTTCCTGTTATTTCCCACAGTTGGATAGAAAATCCTGTAATTGGTATCATATTTTCTTTGGCACTTTATGCTCCTGACTTGATATTTCTAGAAACCCGAACCTCTGCAAAACTGTGTTCACAACTGTTTTCCCATGTAAGAAAAAGTCTTATGGGGACAGAACCAGATCTTTCCCAGCATTGAGTCTGTCAGTGGCGTTCAAAATGATCCAAAAACTCTTCAGTGCACCGGGTTTGATGGGCGCCTGCAGGATCTCTTTCATAACTATCTGAGAAGCAGTCAGACTGGGACTATGTGACTTTCCTTTGGCTTTGTGGATTTCAGTGATTAGGAATGAGGTAAAATAAAAAATAAAGCCAACAAAAGAAAGCGTTATCCTCTAATAAGCAGTTGCAGAAAACCTGAATACAACAATTAGTCTTTTCTTTGTTTTATTTGTCTCCAACGTGCGAGTAAAACCTCCGCAGAGACAGTCGCAGAACTTCAACATAATTTGGGATTAGACGACAGACTCTGCTCCCATGTTTATCGCAAAGTGGTATGTTAATGCGTCTGCTCTCTAAGAACTTTTTAAACTTCTTTCAGTGTTTAACAAATAAATTCTTTGTGATCTTTCAACCCTGGCGGCTGATAAGAAGTTTCACTCTTAATTAAAAGGGGAAATACCGGAACAATCTGGAAAGTGTTTTGTGTTTGAAGCCGAACAAAATTTTGATTAATTTTTGGTGATGGGTCCTGATTTTTTAATGGAGCAGTAAATGACATCCTAAATGGGGGAATAGTGACCCCGTAAAGAGAGAGAGAGAGAGAGAGAGAGAGAGAGAGAGAGAGTGAGAGAGAGCATTTATTTCTCCTCAACACAGACTTTAAAATATGTTTGCATTTTCCTACATTTAATTAAATTTCTTAACATATTTTTCTTTTTAAATTGGAAAATATGTAGAGAAGAAGCCAGACCTGCTAGAATATAATACATGGATGAATGAATAAATAAAACAAAAAATAAACATGCAAGAAAAAAATTAAGACATTAGAAAAAAGAATGTGGATGTGCATTAAATATGTGTTCTGGGTTAACAGCTCTTTTCAGCATTCAGTGAAAACAAATTGGTTAAAGCACACACTGAAAACAATTAACAATAATAATATTTTTAATAAAACACAAATAAGACAAATTTATCAATCTTTTAATGAGAATTATTGTCAGAGCTCGCATTTCTCCAGTTTTGTCTTCATCAGCTTCCAGTTTAACCCAGAGTAGAATTTATATTCACCTCATGTATGAAACTGAGCACCAAATTGTACATGCAAAAATAGACCACAGTTGATGTACTAACAGGGCCCGAGAAGGTTTGTGCATGTTAAATTGGCAAATTAGTACCCACACTATTTTGCGCATCTGCCATTGATGAGTTTGCAATCTGGGTGTTTCTGCCAGAATCTGCAAAATACTGGAGGAAACTATGAAAACAACTTGGCTTTGCACAAGTACGATAACCTGCTTTCTGGAGTGGGCCCGTGATCCAGCAGGTGCTTAGTTGGTCTTCATGAGCACTGTTACTGGACTAATGTGGGTTTGTTGTAACTGGATCACAATAAATTGTCTTGAAATGATTATGCTTGTAAAGTGTCTTGACATGACTGTTGTGAGTTGGCGCACTACAAATAAAGCTGAATAATAATAATAATAATAATAATAATTATAATAATAATAATAATAATAATAACACATCAACTTTATATTGTACGTTGAGGGTGCAAATATGTGATATTTAATTTTAAATGAGATAAATGAAAAAGAAATGATAAATAAATAAATGTCATGGGCTTCATATACTGTGGACACCTGCTTAAAAGTTGTTTTCTAGTATATACTGTTGGTGATGATGGTATACGTGCACATAAGCCAGCTGAGTAGACACCACATAACACTGCAATCAACTGACAAAACATATTTGTATTGTATTGTTGTCATGAAAAGTTACCAAGGCAACATCTTCTATGATAATGATAACTCAGTAAAAGTATTTTGTTTCTCATCATTCCCTGACTACAACCAGGCTGTTGCTTGGACCGACAGGTAACAACAGAGGTGTGTTAGGGGGTCGATGTCTTGTCACTGAATAAATGGAACCCTTAAGCCAGAAAACAGATATTATTTCTTGGTGTCAAACTTGTGTCCCAGGGTCTCAACTAATTAATATAACTTCAGGTGGAATACTTGATTAAAAAAAAAAAAAAAAACCTTTTTTCCCTCCTTATTTTCAATCTCTCCTATTAAATATTTAATCGAGGAAGTAACATGGAGTACTCCAGTTAGCTCACACCAGGAGGATTCTTGATTTGAAACTTGGCCTGAGCCTTCCTGTGAGGAGTTTGCATGTTCTCCTGCACACATGTAGATTATCTGACACTCAGGCTTCCCCCTGAAAGAAACACGCACTGAAGTTTGATCCAGCAATGGAAAGTGAATGTGTTTTCAGCCTGATTGTTAGTAGCACTGAGGAGGTGTGTGGAAATTAATTTGTTAATCAACAAATCAATAAGGTCGAGATGGTGTCAGTCCCAAAGTTCTCAAGATCTTCTTAGAACAACTATGTCCAATTCCCCAGCACCTTTTCACCACCATCATGCGACAGAACAGAGTTCCAGTGCTGTGGAAAACATCCACAACCAGCTGAAGCAAATGACTACAGACCAGCCTCTTACAGGCTCACCTCAACGAGCAAGTCAACAAGGGGGAGTGGGTAGCCTAGTAGTAGCGTTGTGGGCTTTGGCGCGGAGGACCCCGGTTCGAGTCCCCGACACGACCCCTAGGTGAACCACTGTGGACCCCTGAGCAAGTGGGGTCCTCAGGTTCACTGTGGACCCCTGAGCAAGGGGGGGTCCACAGTGGATACTGATCTCTGTACTGATACTAATACTCACAGTACAGAGATGGGTAAAATGCAGAGCCCTAATTTCCCCTCAGGGATCTTACCAGTATATCAAAAAAAACTTTCAGGAACCATTACGGTTTGCATATCGTACTGGGTTTGGGGTTGAGGACGCCATCAGCTTCCTGCTTCAGAGAGCCCACTCTCATCTGGCCCAGTCAGGCAGCACTTTGAGCGTCATGTTCTTTGATTTCTCAAGTGCTTTTAATACGATTCAGCTGCTTTGTTATGTGAGAACCTCCACAACTTCTGTGACAAGGTGCGAACCTGACTATCACCTGGGAGTCTATGGGATCAAATCCCACCTGGGCCCTCCTTGTGTACCTTGCAACATTCTGGCATTGTTGGCAAGATCTGGGTAACGCTGGTAAACAGTCCATGGATTTGAAACTGAGTTTCTGAGACTTGATTAAACTAAACAAGCTGATCAAGAAAGCTGGTTCTGAGCTGAAGATGCAACTCTGGAGTTGATTGTCCAGAGAAGAATGCTGCACAAGCTGCTGAAAACAACGGAGGATTCCACACACTCTCTACACAACACAGTGAGGAAGTAGAGTGTTGAGTGTGAGGCTTTTTTAAGCCTGATACAAAGCAGATAGGTAGCAGAGATCTTTCCTGCCAGCAGTCATCACCCTCCAGAACATGGCAATATCTTCTTCTATCGTACATAGTTATTATTGTTAAAAAAAAAAACAAACAAAAACAAAACAAACATAAAACAACCGACTACTGAACATTGCAACATCCCTCTGGGGATTAATAAAGTCGTTTTTATTAATTTAATTCATTTCAAAAGCACAGTAAGTTTCAGATGTGCTTGGCATCCTGATACAACGGAGAAGTGATTAAACATTCTGAGTATCTGAAGAGCACCAAGAGTCTGATGTATCTGAGACATCACAAAGAGAGAGAGAGCGAGAGAGAGAGAGAGAGAGAGAGAGAGAGAGAGAGAGAGAGAGAGAGAGAGAGAATGCACTAATAAGCATACAGAAAGGGCCCAGAGAGGGATTGTTATGAGCTAGAGAGTGAAAGGAGGGTGAGTGAGAGAGAGTGTGTGGGTCCATTGCTAATGGATGTTTCTGCCTCGCGTGTGGTTGAATGTGTGCTTGCCTCTCACTGTTTTCTCGTCCCCCTTTTAGAAGTGCTCTAATCCTGTTATACAACAACTGCTATGTGCGCCTGGAATTGTGTGAAAGGTGATCTTAGAGTGAGCATACGACATACATCTGATGTACATCGTGAAATCACTGGTGGTATAATCTATTTTTTCATTAACAAACATAATAAAAATCTCAAATTTCAGACTCCTGTTCATATTGAGCCTTTCTCTCCATTTACTTCACAAAGAAATAAAGTTATGTTAAGAAGGACAAATGGTCTGAAGAATTAAGTGACCCATTTCAACACGAAACTAAAGTCAGCTGATTTCCTAATAACTGACAGGAAATACTTCAGTCTACAGTATTTTTATTTAGATTATTTAACTAGTAAATGAGCAGTGTTTGAAATGTTGCAGTTTATTAAACATGGGGTGAACTAACTTTTATAATTCACCCGTTTTTTTCTCTTCTAGAGAAAGAGAGAAAAAAATAATAATTCACCCGTTGTGTCAACAATGACTGTAACATCACTACTTTCACATCAGACATACAACCAAACAGGCTAATAATGAATAATTTATAGCAGTTTATTTGGATCTGGACAGCGGCTGCCAACTATTCATTATTTAGTGATTTTGTGATTAGAGATTTTGTTGACTATTCACTAGGGATGCACCGAAAATTCGGCCACCAAAGTTTTTCGCCAAAAATGACCCAAAAGGCATTTTCTTTTCGGCCGAAAGACAAAATCACCGAAACACACAGCCAAAACTTGTATGATGCAACAAACAGCGCACCAGCACGCAACTATAACTTTGTGTTTTTATGTAAAAAAAAATATTTAATTTCACTGTCTTTCAGCACCAGTCAGTATAAGCCTGTATATTATTATCTGTTGTAATAGTCCTACAGAAAAAAATGTAAAGGCATATGTAATGACACAAGTCAACTAAATATTTTTTTTTTAATCTATAGTGACATTCTATTCAGGGATAAATTTTATACTTTTGTCTTATTTGTTGCTGATTGATTTAGTGAAGTTAGTATCATCTAAAAGGCACAGTCTAATAATAATTTTTTTCGTGATCGGTTCTCGGCTGTTTTTCATTTTTTGTTTTTGGTCAAGATTTTTTTCGTTGCCACTATTCACATTTAACCAATTTCAATATAATATGTAATTTTCAATAATATGTAATTTTCAATAATATATATATATATATATATATATATATATATATATATATAATATATATAACAGATAGACAGATAGAACTGTAGATATATGTGTCAACAGCCAATCAGAGAAACACTTATTAACAGGACTTTATTAGGCATGATAGATGTGTTTTTAAGCTAAATGACTGTGATCATAGTGTGTACTTCTTCAAACATTCTTTCTGGTTCAGATTTATTGTGATTTGAATCTTTTTAAATAAAGTATTTTTCCAGGTACAGTGTGG
The DNA here is from genome assembly GCA_023101725.1 of Atherinomorus stipes. Taxonomy (NCBI): domain Eukaryota; kingdom Metazoa; phylum Chordata; class Actinopteri; order Atheriniformes; family Atherinidae; genus Atherinomorus; species Atherinomorus stipes. Next base: position 13,649 of record JALJCO010000213.1, on the reverse strand, counting down.
AGTATGATTAATCTAAAACAGTGGTGGGAAACCTTTGCCCCATCCTGCAAGTTTTCTATGTGTTCCTGCTCCAGCACACTTGATTCTAATTTATGAACCACTGTGCGGAACTTGATAGGCTGTTAGGTCCATTTGATTTGAATCAGGTATGTTGAAGCAGGGAATTTTGGAAAACTTACAGCTCTGTGGCCTACGAGACTTAGGGTTCCCCATCACTGATGGGGTCCCACAAGGTTTGATTCTAGGACTTATGTTTTTTTTTTTGTTTGTTTGTTTGTTTTTTAAAACTTTTAATTTTATTACCATCACCGGAGTAAAACACTTTCTCTGTAAAGCTGATGTAAAGACTTTTTTTTTTTTTTCTTAGAGCCTTTTATATTTTATCCCTGATGTGTCATCAGGAAACATGGCTTTGATAGTCAACAGTTATGCTGATGACTCTCGGCTTTACATGACTATGTCCCCATATGAACCTGGACCTGCTGATGTCCAGCACTCAGAAAAATGATTACGGGTAAACTCATTTAAATTTGGGAAAGCTTTTCTATCCAATAATTATATGTAGAGTGAACTCAAAATATATACAGTACATTAATGCAACGCAATATTGTTGAGCTAGTCCAGCAAATTTTCATTCAATTGCTTTGAATGGAATTAATCTCGTTTAAGAGGGGCTTGAATCAGTTTTTTGGAGTGGTATGAAAACATGAATGGCAGAAACCTTTTTATTTTTTTTTTTTTTTTTTTCTTTTTTTTTTTTTTTTTCTTTTTTTTTTTTTTTTTTCCAACCGATATTCAAAATACACCCGAATACCAACCCCTCCCCGCCCCGATCCAGCGCGTACTGGCAAGCAATACCAATTTTTGGAGAGAGGAATCATAATCCCAAAAAAAAACACCCCCCCCCCCCCAAAAATCGCCCCAACATAAAACCGTCGGCACCCAGTCCCCCCCCTCCGTGGCCCCCCCCGCCTGATAAAGAACACAGGATACTACACCCCCCCCCCCCCAGCGGGACGTGTGGGGTTGTGGGCGGGCGGCGGGCGGGGCTCCCTGCCCGCCTCCGCCGCCCGGGCGGTGGCGGGCCGGGGGGGCCGGGGCCTGCGTGGCCGCGCGGCCCCGGGGGCGCCGGCGCGGGCGGCCCCCGCGGCCCCGCCGCCCCCGCCGCGGGTGCGCCGGGGGGCGCCCGGTCCCCCCCCCGCCCGCCCCCCGGGCCGCCCCGGGGTTTGGGTTTTGGGGGGGTGTGGGGTGGGCGGCGCGGGGGGGGGGGCCCCGCGCGGGGGCCCGGCCCCGCCCGTCGGGGGGTTCTGCGGTTGGGGGTGGGGTTCGGGCCCCCCCCCGCGTCCCCGCCGCTGTGGCCCGGGGGGGTGGGGGGGGCTGTGGGGGCCCTGGCCGCCGTGGGGGGGGGTGTGGGGGGTGGGGGGGGGGGTGGGGGGGGGGTGGGGTGGGGGTGGTGGGGGGGGGGGGGGGGGAGGGAAGGGGAGAAAGAAAAAAAAAAAAAAAAAACTCCCGCCGGGGGGCCCCCCCCCCCCCCCCGCCGGCCCCCCCGGCCCGGGGCGGGCCCCCCCCCCCCCCCCCCCCCGGGGAGGGGGGGAGCCCGCCCCAACAAAAACCACCCAAGGCAGAGAGGGGGGCCACCCCCCCCCCCCCACACACCCCCACGGGGGGGGAGACCCCCCCCGCCCGGGGGAGAAGGACCCCCCGAGGGGCGGCGGCCGGGCCGGGGGGGGGGGGAGACCCCCCCCCCCCAGCCCAGAGAGGAGAAGGAGAGAAGGGGGGAGAGGAAAAGGGAGGGGAGAGAGGAAGAGGGGGGGGGGGGGGGGGGGGGGGGGAGATGTGGGTAAGTGGTTGGAGGAAAGGGGGATGGAGGAAGGAGTGGCACGAGGAGGGAAGAGGGGGAAGGAAGGAGGGGCGGAGAGTGAGAGGGCGAGAGAAGGGGCGCAGGAGGGGGCTAGGGTAGGGAAGGGGGGGAGGGGGGGAGGAAGGGGGGGTGAGGGGGGGAGGGGGGGGGGAGGAGGGGGAGGGGAGAGGGGGGGGGGGGGGGGGGGAAGGGGAGGGGGGGGGGGGGGGAAGGGGGGGGGGGGGGGGGGGGGGCCCCCGGGCCCGGGGGGGGGGGGGGGGGGGGGGGGGGGGCGGGGGGGGGGGGGGGGGGGGCCCACGGGGGGGTTGGGGGGGGGGGGGGGGGCGGGGGAGGGGGGGGCGGGGGGCGGCGGCGGCGGGGGGCGGGCGGCCCCCCGGCCCGGGCCGCCGCCGCGGGCCCGGGGGGGGGGGGGCCGACCCAACCCGGGGAAAAAAAAAAAAAAAAAACAGCTAAACTGGGGAAAATATGGGGTTTTAGTTAGCGGTAATAAAGGGAGCGAGAAACTCACCACATCTACAATTACTCAATATTAACCTGTCTTCAGTAGTAAAGCATCATAGTGGTATTTTAAATGCAGATTTTAATTTTTAGCTACATGTTAGAAATGTACCTCAGACTAGATTTCATCATCTTACCATCACTCGAGTACAACAGCTTCTCTCTCAAGCTCATGCAGAGACAACTTTTACAGCTTTTCTTACATCTAGAATTGACTATTGTAATGCTCTACCTACCTCGGAGTACCTCATCCTGCAGGTTTTCTATGTGTCCTTGCTTTAACACACCTGATTCAAATAACTGAGTAGCTATCCAGAAATTCAAGTTGGATCCGTTTGATTAAACAAGGTGTGATAGAGTAGGAACACTTAAAAATCCTGCAGGACTGTGACCTTGAGGACCAGGGTTCCCCATAACTGCTCCAACTTCTGGCCTCCCAAAGAAAACAACAAAACCCAGCTGCACCCTCCCTCCTGAAAACCTGAGGACAGCAGGAAATGTTAATGTTTTAAACCAAAGTACCCAAACCTCTTCATTTAAATTGATAAAAGCAACTTCATGTTACTTTGTTAAAAGTTAAAAGTGTTAAAAGTATAATGATAAATATTTTCTGATGGTCCATCATGTTTGCTGTGATGCTGGAAAGGACAAGTTAAAAATTATAATAAAAAAAGTATCTAATTCTATTTAGTTGCATATTATGCTTTGTTACATTTTTCAATACAGTTATCTACTTTATTTTATTTCTCATCTATTTATTTGATGGTCTATATTTTATGTTATTTTTAGTTTCTTTTAATATATTCATTATTTTATCTAATCTCATTCCTAGTTATTCCAGAGTGATAGCCTAATTAACACTTAAATTATATATTTCATATTATGCTTTGTTACTTTCGTTTAATTTTTTAATCTATTTATTTGTTTATCTAGGTTTTATTTTATTTTTAGTTTCTTTTAATGTATTTATTATTTCAATTTTATTTAACCTCATTTCTAGTTATTCCAGAGTGATAGCCTAATTAACACTTGAAGGTCTTTAACAACACTTTTTTTTTTGTCATGAAGCAGCAAGAGATGCGTTTAAGCAGTCATTTATATATTCTGTGAAAATAAGTATATCACTACATATTATTATGTTACTATCTGTGGCATCGGGATCCTTTGATTTGAATGAGATAAAATGATGTGACAATGACATGATCTCGCTTACTCCTCATCTTCCTCCTCTGTAGTGTCTTCATCAGCTTTCACCCCTGTCCCATTAATAACCATCCGATTAAGCTGCTCAGCGCATTGTTACTGGGCCGTTCAATAACACACAAGGGTCAACGTCACTGAAGAAATATTGCACGCTGGTTTTAATTACACTTGTGGAGAAGTCAAAGGGTTTGCAGGTCCAGCAGGTTTGAATGGCAGAAAGGGCACGTTTCTAAAAGGGCCTCATCAACGCATTCATCTGTTCTTTCTTACACCCCCACCCCACGTCTCTTTCGCTTTTCTGATTTTCTTCTTATCCCTTCCACTGAGTTTTTATTTTTATTTTTTAAATGTTGATTATAAAGGGGTTGCCGGTAATGAGCCGTGAGGACTAATTGGGATTGTCAGACTGAAAGAGACAGCATGAGACATTGTGCTTTGGCATTTACAGGAGCACTGACTCAGATAAGATTATAGGAGGTTGCAGTAATCTTTCAACATGAAATCATCAAATATCACAAAATTTGTTCTAAAATGGAGAAAATTATTACTATTATTATCATTATAAATCCTGAGAAATGATTGGCTGATTTTGACATGCTTATTTGTGAAAATACTTGTGTAGCTTTGACGTGCCTGTTCTTTAAAGTTTTCTTTGAGTGTATTGTTTGCAGTATTCTCCAGATACAGAACTGATGTTTTCCTTTTTGGTCGTTGAGATTACTGCAATATTACATCTCGTTTTAACACAAAATCCACTGTAAATTAAATTAAACTGTCCTGTTTTATGATAACTTATTATACAATTAAAGCTGAAATAAACAAAACAAACAGTCATTGCATCTTGTAAAATAGTTCAATTTTGTCAGTTTTTTGCCTGCATGCCTGCATCCACCCGTCCACCCATCCATCCATCTATATATATATATATATATATACAAATACATATACATACAGGTACTACCCAAAAAATGAGAATATCCTGAAAAAATTCACGTACTGTATTTCCGTAATTCAACTTAAAAGGTGCAATTTACATATTGTATAGACAAATAATATTTGAATCAATATATTTCAAGCTTTTGTTTGTTTGGATGTTGCTGAGTAGAAGTTGCAGCTTAAGAAAACCTCTAAATCAAAAATTTAAATAATTAGAATACTGTGAAAAGCTCCATTATTGTAGCACAGAGTGTTACAGTCTAATCAGATGAGTGATCCAAAACATCTGAAAAGTGCCCTGAGCCTTTAAAAAGTCTCTGTCTTGGTTTAGAAGAATTCACAATCATGGGGAAGACTGCTGCTGATCTCACTGTTGTGCAGAAAGCCATCATTGACTCCCTGCACAAGGTAGGAAAGACACAAAAAGTGATAGCAAAAGAAGCTGGATGTTCTCTGAGTGCTGTCTAAAAGCACATTAATGGACAGTTAAGTGGAAGGAAGAAGTGTGGAAGAAAACGGTGTACAAGCCGGAGGGCTGACCGCAGTCTGGAGAAGATGGTCAGGATAGGACCATTCAAAAGTCATAAGGAATGGACTGAGGCTGGAGTTACTGCTTCAAGAGAAACAACACGCAGGCGGATGCTGGACATGGGCTTCAAATGTCGAATTCCTGTTGCCAAGCCACTCCTCAACAGCAAGCAACACCAGAAGCGCCTTAGCTGGACGAGAGAAAAGAAGCACTAGTCTGTTGCCCAGTGGTCAAAAGTCCTCTTTTCTGATGAGAGCAAGTTTTGCATCTCATTTGGAAACAAAGGTCCCAGAGTCTGGAGGAAGATCGGAGAGGTGCTAGATAGAAGATGCATGAAGTCCAGTGTTAAGTTTCCCCAGTCTGTGATGACCTGGGGTCCATGTCAGCTGCTGGTGTTGGTCCTCTGTGCTTCATCAAGTCCAGCATAAATGCAGCCGTCTATCAGAACATTTTGGAGCACTTCATGCTTGCTTCAGTGGACCAGCTGTATGGGGATGCAGACTTCATCTTCCAGCAGGATTTGGCACCTGCCCACACTGCCAAAACTACAAAATCCTGCTTCAACAACCATGGATCAACATGCTTGATTGGCCCGCAAACTCACCTGACCTGAACCCCATTGAAAATCTGTGGGCTATTGTCAAGAAAAAGCTAAACGGGAAGAGACCAAACAATGAAGAAGAGCTCAAGGCTGTGATTGAAGCATGTTTTTTCGTCCATAACACCTGAGATATGCCAGAAGCTGGATGCATCCATGCCACGCCGGGTTAAGGCAGTCATTCATGCAAAAGGGGCCCCCACCAAGTACTTAGTACACATGCAAAATTTTACTTCAGGAGGCCTGATATTTTTGTATTCAAAACCCTTCTCTGATTGATTTTATGCAGTATTCTAATTTTTTTCGTTTTAGAATTTGAGGTTTTCTTAAGCTGCAACTTCTAATCAGCAACATTCAAACAAATAAAAGCTTTAAAATATATTGATTCACATATTATTTATCTATACAATATGTAAATTGCACCTTTTAAGTTGAATTACAGAAATACATGAACTATTTCAGGATATTCGAATTTTTGGGGTGGTACCTGTATATACCTGTATAAATATATATATATAAAAAATATATATATATATATATATATATATATATATATATATATATATATATATAGGTATACAGTGGTCCTCAAAATTATTCATACGCTCCAATTAAGCCAGAAAAATATCAGCTGTCAGTGAAATAAGTTGAAATTGAGAAAAGTAGCAATAAATAAAAATTCTATGAAAATCATGGCATAGATTTTGAATTGCAAAGGTTCAACAGGAATGTGAATAACAAACACACAAAAAATAAAAACAAATAAACAAGCATGATCGGGCTCCGAAGCTAAAATCTTGTTGAGCAACACTTTGAGGCAATCACTGCAATCAGGTGTTTTCTGAAATGTTCTAAAAGACTTTGCATCTGTTGACAGAAATTTTGGTCCACTGTTAATTAGAAAAGGTGCTCCAATGTGTCCAAAATTATTTTGTTTGTTTTTTAAAAATTATCATTTTTAACCACAATTCAAAAGCAATCACAAATTTCACGAAATTATAATTTAGTATATTCTTAATTATTATTATATTCTATAGTTTCTTGTTATTTAAATTACTATTGACAATTTAGCCTTTTTCTTTAATTGAAGGGTATGAATAATTTTGATGTGACTGTGTATATATATATATATATATATATATATATATATATATATATATATATATATATGTATACAGTGTATACATAAGTGCCATTCAATTACATAGCAGCTATTTCACCTGGCGGGTGGAGAATGAGCTTGTCATTATGGATTATACTGTCTCATGCTATACTGTGGAAAAACGAGGAAAACAACAACAACACTGTATGTCTGTGTCGCCTCTTTTCTGCTTTCCTGTGCATGTTTTAAATCACTAACGAGTTGGCTCGGCACCAGAGATGTTCATTAAATTACGGAGCAGGATTTATTTCATTATTCATTATCAAACAATGAGCGCATATACCACTCACTCAAGTGTATTTCCTTTTTCAACCTGTTTTTTTTTTTTTTTTAGATTTAATTTAACTTCTCATTCAATTCATGCAAAACTTCTCTGAAACTGTTGTCTTTTTTTTTTTAACCTTTATTTTTCCAAGTAAAATGTTTAAGTAGCAGTTTTCATTTAACAGACCTGACATGGCCACGAGGCTATAGTTAAGGACAAAATACAGAAACACATACATTTATACAACCATACAAACATGCCAAACCCAGTCAGAGATATAAAATAAGTAAATAAACAAAGAACAGTTAATGAAAAACTGCTCGGCTACAGTTTTGTCTCTTTCGCTGTTGAAAATCCTTCATCATAAATCACATAAAGCTGAAATACACAAGCAAGGTTTCAGGTCATAACATGTTCAGTTATATTACATAGAATATGGATAAAGTATTTATAAGTATTTGATTTATTAATGCTGCAATTATTGTAAAGTTATGTGTTCATTTCATCCTGTATCTATGTTTTCATTGGCTGGGGTTTCTGTCATTCATATTTTTCAAGAAATTATTTGAAGTTATAAGCTGGAAAAATATCTAGAAATATTAAAAATAAAAAAACTGAAAAAAAAAAAAAAAAATCAAGCCTAACAAACATTTAGATACCACAACCCTGTTAATTCTTCTCACTTTATGTATTATATTTCATACAGTTTTGATGCAGTTTTTAAAAGTTGTCTAGCAAAGTTGAACAAAAGAAAGAAAAAAAAATATAAATAAATAAAAAACACCCACCCGTAACCACATTATGGCCCCCCCAAGGCGACCATCCCACGTCCAGGCTTCGATAAGTCTTCTCTTAAAATCCTCTGGACTCTTAACTGATGATGTGTTTGAGTAAATGTCTGTGTGTGAGCGTCTCTTTGTCATCCACATTGCCTTTTAGATTGCATTGCTTCATTACAGACAGTGCATTAACAACAAAATCCTCTCAGCGCGCACATTAAAAACATCCCATTCCTACCTCGATGCACAGTCAAAGCCATAAAACAATACGTTAGCTCCCTGACTAATTATCAATGTGAAAACTTTCATAATTGAATAGCGCTCCTTAACCAATCCTGCTTGGCCAAGACATATTAAAAGAGGTTGTTTTCAATTTGAATTTGTCATAGGAAACAAATGAGATGGTTTACATGGGGTGATTTGTCTGAAGTCAGGTAATAAGGTGGTAATCACAACCACTTTGTTGTTTGGATGTTTGTGAAATGAAGCTCATTACTGATGGAAAAGCTCCGAGGAGAACATCCCCAAATTATACCTCAGTTATGAGAACATGAACACATTTGCTCAAGGAAGCACATAAAAAGATCTGGGATGTAATGGTGCTATTTTTTAAAGGGATATGGTGTGATTTTTGACTCAGAAATTAGCCTAATGAAAATAATAATAGATGATTTCTAGGTTCAATATACAGCACTTGAAAAATTACGACCAATAATTCAGAATCTTTTCAACTGAGAATATATTGATGGCTGTTGACTGAATTCTGAAATGAAAAGTTATGAATAAAAATAAGAACGAGATATTATTTTGAACGGTTCTTTGGTAAGAACAGCTCCTCAAGATCCAGGTCCCTCCAAAGAGCCATAAATGCCATCTAGTGTACAGCAACAAACAAACCCATGAGATTACACGGATATTTAACTCATGGTGCAGAACAAAACAGAGGGTGCTGCAACGCATGATGGGAAATATGGAAATAAGCTCATCTACCAGATACTAACCATGGCAACCACTAAAATATCAACTTGAAAAAGAAATTTAGACTTTCATAATTAAATAGTTATGACACATTTCTTTTTTTCTTATTTTCAATTTACAACAAATATTTTCCTCAGCTTTATTTAAGTTTTATTAATGTAAATATTCATTACTGTAAGTCCCGACTCAGAGAGTCCCTGACTGACTCATACCTCCATAACATGGTTTGTTTGTTGTTATTATCAGTGATTGCAGTTTCATGACTGCAGTTATTGTTTTCTAACTTCAACTTTATTGTTAATTTGCCATATCATCTTTTTATGTCGCCTATTTGCAATGATGCAAATATGGATGAGGATTAGGGCCACATGAAGACAAAAAGATAAAATTCTTAGGAGAAAGCAAGTCAGACTCCTGACATCAATCTCAGAATGCTGACGTCTTTCCAGAACTTTAAAAAAAAGAATTCCCAAACTTTTCCCGAATATAAAAAAATACATAAAATAAAAAATTAGATTTTTGTTTTCAATTTCTGAAAGAAGTCAAAATTCTGACTTTAATCTGATATTTCTGACTTATTTCCAAAACATTAAAAAAAAAAAAAACTATTATATATATATATATAAATTTTAAAAAAAATGAAAATCCAGAGATTTTTTTCCAATTTCTGACATTAAAGTCGGAATTCCGACTTTCAGAAATTTTTTCTTTTCTTTTCTTTTTTTTTGTAATTTTCTGGAAAAAAAAAAGAAATCAGAAGATTAAAGTCAGAATAATGACTTTTTTTTTCTCTAAATTTAATTATTTTCTTCATTGGCCCTAATCATCTTCCATATGAAAAAATGTAAAATAAAACATTTATTTAAATATGGAACAACAATTAAAAGAACTTCTCATTATTTATTTGAGTCCCACCCTTCACATCGCTTTGCTCGACCTGCGGCTCATTTTTTCACTTTGGCCCTTCGAGGCAAAAAGTTTGAGCACCCTGCCACAGAAAATAAGTTTAACCCAAATACAGTTAATTAAACTAAACTATCGAGATTTAGTTTAAAAATCAAAATTCTTTAATGCTGTAAAAGCGTTGCAATCTTGTGATGGCAACGCTACATTTCCAGTTCAACTATTTGAACTTGATTCTTTCATGTCAGCTCAACATGACTTACTCAGGTAAATAGTGAATTGTAAGGTTTTAAGTTAAAATTACATAAAACACTCATTTTATTGAAGCAAAAGCTACATGTCAGAGTTTGAAAACGAGCAAACAGTTTAATTTATTTCTCTGCATGTCAGCATACAGTAAAAAGAGTTTTTTGTCTCTAAACGGGGAGTTAAATGTCATTTGATTGAAAACACAGAGTGTGTCCAGGAAAGTCCTACAAATACAAAGACACTTTGACATTCACCTGACATTTACTGTGGCTTATACGCTCTACTGCTAAGTCACCAGTGATCTGATTCAATTTTAAATTCCTTACTAGTGGGAGAGTCTTTTCACTCGCTGTTTTATTGATCATGGAACAAGTCAGAACCGAGCCTCGCACAGAGACGGAAAGGTGGTATTCATTAACAGTAAGAGAAGAAAAAAGAAAACGAAAATGCATCCAAACTACAGCAGATCCCTGAGTAAGGCCTAAATTTAAACTCTTTTAAAACTTTCTACCATCTGAAATTAAATTGGGCATTTTTATTGCTTATGATGGCCAAAGCTAAAGAATGAAAAAATAAGATTTTTCTTTTTTTTAAGACAAAACTGTGAAGAGAAAACTGTCATGATTGTATAATTTACAAGACTCTATGAGCTGGAAACATGATGTAAGTTTAACATTGAACAGAAACAACACCTGATCATAACGAACCTTCTGAGTGACTTTGCTGTTTTCAGTCTTCTGTATTAGGCTGAACAGCATAATGTGTCCGGACATGAAAGAGACTCTGTTACCTAATTCAAGAAAAATCCTTGTGGATTTTTATAAGCAGTAAATTGGTTTAAAACCTTCAATTTTAAAATATCTACAAATCCCCCACTTCTGCCTCCCTGGTCCTTTGTATAAGAAGAAAAGACGCATCTACATCACTGAATAATCCTGCAACTCAGCTTCAGAAATAAACTTGCATCAGCTCCCGTCTCCAAGGTGTTCATGGTGTTATCCTGAGACTGCAGGGAGGGGCTAATTAGACGGGCAATTAACAAACAGCCTATTTCCTGCTAGATATTCTATGACTAAGCTTTTAAAACACATAGTGGGCATAAAGTATCTGCGAGATCTGGACCTTAAAACATCTGCACACATCTTTCATTGCAAAGAATATTTAAATAAAAATGTGAATCTGAATATTTTGTAATTGCATGTTGTAAATAGGCATGTTTAACACTGCCCTTTCTTTACCGATATCCAATAAACCGATATTGTCCAACACTTAATTTCCAATATCTGATATCAACCAATACAGATTTATGCAGAAAAGCTTTGAGGTTGTATCTCTCATTTCCATTTTGTGTCAGTTAAGATTTTTGCTCCATGAATATGCTCCTTAACTCCACCATTCCATCAGTGAAACCACGATCCTCCAAACCTGAAAAAAAAAATTTTTTTGCCAAAAATCTGATTTTTCTGTTCTTAACTTGACAAATAAAACTAATTTAATAAAACTAACAAAACTACGCCCCCTTTAGATACCAATTTAGCTAGAGATGTTCAAAATTGCCTTTTTTTTTTTTTTACCAATATTGTCCAAGTCTAAATTTTCAATATCCGATATCAACCAATATTGATCTATGCTGATAGTTGTATCTTTCATTTTTTGAGAAATACAACTATATTCTGCTCAGAGAGCAAAGATCCCAAAATAGCCTTAACTCAGTGAGATGAGTTCATTTTGGACATCTGGCTGCCAGATATCAGATACTAGCAGCTATTAGCCAACATGTGGCGAATTATAATGTTTCTGACAACTTGGTAACTTAACCAACAACTTAAAACCAGACATATTATAAACAGCTTCAAAGCAAGTCAGTCTGTAGCAGCAGCAGCTGCATCATAGTCACATGACTAAAAGGAATGCTGGGAAATGAAGTTCTTCCACAATAACAGGGTCTTTCCAACATGCTTGACTGTTGCTGATGGAGCGGGATGTCGCAAGATCTCATTAGTAAAAATATTGGCACGAAAAATACCAATATTTACCAATTTTACATTTTAATGCGGATATTGGCCGACAATATTGGTAGGCTGTCAATACTAAATATCTGTAGAAGAAATGGATATAATAATGCATTAATACTTTTCTATAAATATGACAAGAAGAACGTGTGGGGGCAATCAGAATAAAGAACAACGGAGGTTAAACACATGAGACAGTGGAACATAAGAAATGTATCAAAAAAGCAGCAGAGGCTCATCTATGAAAATAAGAAAGAAAAGTAAAAAGTAAAGAATTACAGAAAAGAACTACAGAAAAGGAAATGAATAGTTGAAGAGAGCAGGAAAGGTGTGAAGGGTAAGAGGGAACACCTGGAAAGAACAAGATGAGATGAAGAAAAGATGCAGAGATTACTATTCAGCCAGAGTCAGATGAAAGACGTGTGAGGATGAGGAAGAGCTCCATCTGTCTCACCTGATGAGGCCCAGGCAGATGGACTCTGCTCCCAAACCAGGAATGCAGTCCTGCTGTTGTGTGAAGCTGCTGGAGCGTGGCTTATTCTTTAATCAGGGCAGAATCTGAGATAAATGATGGAAAGTCTGACGTCTTCAACATGAGCTCAGAAACAGGAGTGTTTGTGGGTGAGTTAGGCTTGTTTGGTTTGAGGTGAGGGGAACTCAAAAAGCTTTTTTTTTTTTTTTACATTTTAAGACCATTTTCTAAAATAGTTGGACTTATAGCACATGGTAACATTTGTGTTTTTTTCTTCTTCTACTTCTTCTTCTTCTCATTATTAGTATTATTGGTGTTGCTTTCAATTCATCGATCCAGTGATGCATCACGATGGGTCTTCGACGATTTGGCATCAGTTAATTTGCCGTGATGCTTCTCCACGGAAAAACGAAACCATAAAAAGAGTAGAAGGAGCCATGACGCGCTCCCCGCCGCCGGCCGGACAGTTTAGCGAGTGACACACAACAACAAGAATGGCTGCTCCCATGCAGCTCACTGCTCCAGCTAAAGAGCCTGCAATAGTTTTGCCACCTGGGTATGGCTCACACGTTTGGAAGTCGTTTGGGTTTTATGAAAACTCTACCAAAACTCTGGACATTTGCGATCTGCAAACTTTGCAAGGCTAAAATTAAGTACCTTCGTAATACAACGAACATGCTACAGCACCTCAAGCAATTCCATCCTGAGACGGAGAATGCAGCGCCGCCTGTCCCAGCACAACAGAGAAACATCTTTGATTCGATCACTAAACTTCCCAGGAATTTGGAGAAAGCCCATCGGATCACGCATGCAGTAAGCCGATTCATTGGCACGAATTTGCAGCCTTATTCAGTGGCAAACAACAAGGCTTTCCATAAAATACTGCGAGAACATCCGTAGAGTCCTAGTATGGGTTTATCCTTAGTACAGACATGTATGAAAACGAACGGCTTCAGGAGCAGAGCTCATGCATCAGATAAGAATGAGACAAATTCTCTCCGAAAGCTCCAGCAAAGGTATCCTTGTTCCTCAGATATTTATGGATAATAAGGGAACGCTTTAATGCAGCTATACCAAATCAAATCAAACTTTATTCATATAACACTTATCTTGCATAAATACAATACAAAGTGCTTCATCCAATAACACAACAAACTTCAAAATAGATAAAATAGATAGCAATACGTAATGGAACGAAGTACAA
>JALJCO010000209.1:0-30357 GCA_023101725.1 Atherinomorus stipes | reverse complement strand
ACAGAAGGACCTATCAGACCAGTACTACATGTATCTGGTATTACAGAAGGACCTATCAGACCAGTACTACATGTAACTGGTATAACAGAAGGACCTATCAGACCAGTACTACATGTAACATGGTATTACAGAAGGACCTATCAGAGCAGTACTACATGTAACTGGTATTACAGAAGGACCTATCAGACCAGTACTACATGTAACTGGTATTACAGAAGGACCTATCAGACCAGTACTACAATGTAACTGGTATTACAGAAGGAACCACGAAAAGCCAACAAAGCCCTATCAGACCAGTACTACATGTAACTGGTATTACAGAAGGACCTATCAGACCAGTACTACATGTAACTGGTATAACAGAAGGACCTATCAGACCAGTACTACATGTAACTGGTATTACAGAAGGACCTATCAGACCAGTACTACATGTAACTGGTATAACAGAAGGACCTATCAGACCAGTACTACATGTAACTGGTATTACAGAAGGACCTATCAGACCAGTACTACATGTAACTGGTATAACAGAAGGACCTATCAGACCAGTACTACATGTAACTGGTATTACAGAAAGGACCTATCAGACCAGTACTACATGTAACTGGTATTACAGAAGGACCTATCAGACCAGTACTACATGTAACCCGTATTACAGAAGGACCTATCAGACCAGTACTACATGTAACTGGTATTACAGAAGGACCTATCAGACCAGTACTACATGTAACTGGTATTACAGAAGGACCTATCAGACCAGTACTACATGTAACTGGTATTACAGAAGGACCTATCAGACCAGTACTACATGTAACTGGTATTACAGAAGGACCTATCAGACCAGTACTACATGTAACTGGTATTACAGAAGGACCTATCAGAGCAGTACTACATGTAACTGGTATTACAGAAGGACCTATCAGACCAGTACTACATGTAACTGGTATAACAGAAGGACCTATCAGAGCAGTACTACATGTAACTGGTATTGCAGAAGGACCTATCAGACCAGTACTACATGTAACTGGTATTACAGAAGGACCTATCAGACCAGTACTACATGTAACTGGTACTACAGAAGGACCTATCAGACCAGTACTACATGTAACTGGTATTACAGAAGGACCTATCAGACCAGTACTACATGTAACTGGTATTACAGAAGGACCTATCAGACCAGTACTACATGTAACTACAATGAACTTCAGCAGCTCCGTTTCTTCTCTCAGACCTCAATCAGACGTTAGTTTTGGTGATCTGGTCGATAATCAATATCACCATATATTGAGCAGTTCACCTCAGTTACAGACCGGGGGGGCGGAGTCAAAGAGGCGACACCGCTGTGTTTGTGGAAACACGTCCGCCATTTTGGACTGAGACAGACTTCGTTGTGGAACTATAGCTGGTTTCTGAGCAACGTCACAGATAGGATGCGCACGCAACCAGGGGCAAGAAAACAGGAAAAGCATTACTGAACTATGAGAAGACGTGTTTTACATACAAAACTCGACTTTAATGCAGATTAGGTCATTATGACGTGAAAGTGTCGGGGAAATATAATGTTTGAGTCCTGGTATTTGTTCGGTTGCAAAAATCAAACATTAATGCATGTGAACAGTTGAAAATGGTGAAAATAGGACAGTAGGCGTGACTGATCTTCAGAAAACCCTCCCAGATAACTTATTCCGGTTCAGACTATGATGTATTTAGTCTTTCACCATGGTCACATGTAGGATTAAAGTTCAGACTATGATGTATTTAGTCTTTCACCATGGTCACATGTAGGATTAAAGTTCAGACTATGATGTATTTAGTCTTTCACCATGGTCACATGTAGGATTAAAGTTCAGACTATGATTTATTTAGTCTTTCACCATGGTCACATGTAGGATTAAAGTTCAGACTATGATTTATTTAGTCTTTCACCATGGTCACATGTAGGATTAAAGTTCAGACTATGATGTATTTAGTCTCTCACCATGGTCACATGTAGGATTAAAGTTCAGACTAGGATGTATTTAGTCTCTCACCATGGTCACATGTAGGATTAAAGTTCAGACTATGATGTATTTAGTCTTTCACCATGGTCACATGTAGGATTAAAGTTCAGACTAGGATGTATTTAGTCTCTCACCATGGTCACATGTAGGATTAAAGTTCAGACTATGATGTATTTAGTCTTTCACCATGGTCACATGTAGGATTAAAGTTCAGACTAGGATGTATTTAGTCTCTCACCATGGTCACATGTAGGATTAAAGTTCAGACTATGATGTATTTAGTCTTTCACCATGGTCACATGTAGGATTAAAGTTCAGACTATGATTTATTTAGTCTTTCACCATGGTCACATGTAGGATTAAAGTTCAGACTATGATGTATTTAGTCTTTCACCATGGTCACATGTAGGATTAAAGTTCAGACTATGATGTATTTAGTCTCTCACCATGGTCACATGTAGGATTAAAGTTCAGACTAGGATTTATTTAGTCTTTCACCATGGTCACATGTAGGATTAAAGTTCAGACTATGATGTATTTAGTCTTTCACCATGGTCACATGTAGGATTAAAGTTCAGACTATGATGTATTTAGTCTTTCACCATGGTCACATGTAGGATTAAAGTTCAGACTATGATTTATTTAGTCTTTCACCATGGTCACATGTAGGATTAAAGTTCAGACTATGATGTATTTAGTCTTTCACCATGGTCACATGTAGGATTAAAGTTCAGACTATGATGTATTTAGTCTTTCACCATGGTCACATGTAGGATTAAAGTTCAGACTATGATTTATTTAGTCTTTCACCATGGTCACATGTAGGATTAAAGTTCAGACTATGATGTATTTAGTCTTTCACCATGGTCACATGTAGGATTAAAGTTCAGACTATGATGTATTTAGTCTTTCACCATGGTCACATGTAGGATTAAAGTTCAGACTATGATTTATTTAGTCTTTCACCGTGGTCACATGTAGGATTAAAGTTCAGACTATGATGTATTTAGTCTTTCACCATGGTCACATGTAGGATTAAAGTTCAGACTATGATTTATTTAGTCTTTCACCATGGTCACATGTAGGATTAAAGTTCAGACTATGATGTATTTAGTCTTTCACCATGGTCACATGTAGGATTAAAGTTCAGACTATGATGTATTTAGTCTTTCACCATGGTCACATGTAGGATTAAAGTTCAGACTATGATGTATTTAGTCTTTCACCATGGTCACATGTAGGATTAAAGTTCAGACTAGGATTTATTTAGTCTTTCACCATGGTCACATGTAGGATTAAAGTTCAGACTATGATTTATTTAGTCTTTCACCATGGTCACATGTAGGATTAAAGTTCAGACTATGATTTATTTAGTCTTTCACCATGGTCACATGTAGGATTAAAGTTCAGACTATGATTTATTTAGTCTTTCACCATGGTCACATGTAGGATTAAAGTTCAGACTAGGATGTATTTAGTCTTTCACCATGGTCACATGTAGGATTAAAGTTCAGACTATGATGTATTTAGTCTTTCACCATGGTCACATGTAGGATTAAAGTTCAGACTATGATGTATTTAGTCTTTCACCATGGTCACATGTAGGATTAAAGTTCAGACTATGATGTATTTAGTCTTTCACCATGGTCACATGTAGGATTAAAGTTCAGACTAGGATTTATTTAGTCTCTCACCATGGTCACATGTAGGATTAAAGTTCAGACTAGGATTTATTTAGTCTTTCACCATGGTCACATGTAGGATTAAAGTTCAGACTATGATGTATTTAGTCTTTCACCATGGTCACATGTAGGATTAAAGTTCAGACTATGATGTATTTAGTCTTTCACCATGGTCACATGTAGGATTAAAGTTCAGACTATGATGTATTTAGTCTTTCACCATGGTCACATGTAGGATTAAAGTTCAGACTAGGATGTATTTAGTCTTTCACCATGGTCACATGTAGGATTAAAGTTCAGACTATGATTTATTTAGTCTTTCACCATGGTCACATGTAGGATTAAAGTTCAGACTATGATGTATTTAGTCTTTCACCATGGTCACATGTAGGATTAAAGTTCAGACTATGATGTATTTAGTCTTTCACCGTGGTCACATGTAGGATTAAAGTTCAGACTATGATGTATTTAGTCTTTCACCATGGTCACATGTAGGATTAAAGTTCAGACTATGATTTATTTAGTCTTTCACCATGGTCACATGTAGGATTAAAGTTCAGACTATGATGTATTTAGTCTTTCACCATGGTCACATGTAGGATTAAAGTTCAGACTATGATGTATTTAGTCTTTCACCATGGTCACATGTAGGATTAAAGTTCAGACTAGGATTTATTTAGTCTCTCACCATGGTCACATGTAGGATTAAAGTTCAGACTAGGATTTATTTAGTCTTTCACCATGGTCACATGTAGGATTAAAGTTCAGACTATGATGTATTTAGTCTTTCACCATGGTCACATGTAGGATTAAAGTTCAGACTATGATGTATTTAGTCTTTCACCATGGTCACATGTAGGATTAAAGTTCAGACTATGATGTATTTAGTCTTTCACCATGGTCACATGTAGGATTAAAGTTCAGACTAGGATTTATTTAGTCTTTCACCATGGTCACATGTAGGATTAAAGTTCAGACTAGGATGTATTTAGTCTTTCACCATGGTCACATGTAGGATTAAAGTTCAGACTATGATTTATTTAGTCTTTCACCATGGTCACATGTAGGATTAAAGTTCAGACTATGATGTATTTAGTCTTTCACCATGGTCACATGTAGGATTAAAGTTCAGACTATGATGTATTTAGTCTTTCACCGTGGTCACATGTAGGATTAAAGTTCAGACTATGATGTATTTAGTCTTTCACCATGGTCACATGTAGGATTAAAGTTCAGACTATGATTTATTTAGTCTTTCACCGTGGTCACATGTAGGATTAAAGTTCAGACTATGATGTATTTAGTCTTTCACCATGGTCACATGTAGGATTAAAGTTCAGACTATGATTTATTTAGTCTTTCACCATGGTCACATGTAGGATTAAAGTTCAGACTATGATGTATTTAGTCTTTCACCATGGTCACATGTAGGATTAAAGTTCAGACTATGATTTATTTAGTCTTTCACCATGGTCACATGTAGGATTAAAGTTCAGACTATGATTTATTTAGTCTTTCACCATGGTCACATGTAGGATTAAAGTTCAGACTATGATGTATTTAGTCTTTCACCATGGTCACATGTAGGATTAAAGTTCAGACTATGATGTATTTAGTCTTTCACCATGGTCACATGTAGGATTAAAGTTCAGACTAGGATTTATTTAGTCTTTCACCATGGTCACATGTAGGATTAAAGTTCAGACTAGGATGTATTTAGTCTCTCACCATGGTCACATGTAGGATTAAAGTTCAGACTATGATGTATTTAGTCTTTCACCATGGTCACATGTAGGATTAAAGTTCAGACTAGGATGTATTTAGTCTCTCACCATGGTCACATGTAGGATTAAAGTTCAGACTATGATGTATTTAGTCTTTCACCATGGTCACATGTAGGATTAAAGTTCAGACTAGGATTTATTTAGTCTTTCACCATGGTCACATGTAGGATTAAAGTTCAGACTAGGATGTATTTAGTCTCTCACCATGGTCACATGTAGGATTAAAGTTCAGACTATGATGTATTTAGTCTTTCACCATGGTCACATGTAGGATTAAAGTTCAGACTAGGATTTATTTAGTCTTTCACCATGGTCACATGTAGGATTAAAGTTCAGACTATGATTTATTTAGTCTTTCACCATGGTCACATGTAGGATTAAAGTTCAGACTATGATGTATTTAGTCTTTCACCATGGTCACATGTAGGATTAAAGTTCAGACTAGGATTTATTTAGTCTTTCACCATGGTCACATGTAGGATTAAAGTTCAGACTAGGATGTATTTAGTCTTTCACCATGGTCACATGTAGGATTAAAGTTCAGACTAGGATTTATTTAGTCTTTCACCATGGTCACATGTAGGATTAAAGTTCAGACTATGATTTATTTAGTCTTTCACCATGGTCACATGTAGGATTAAAGTTCAGACTATGATGTATTTAGTCTTTCACCATGGTCACATGTAGGATTAAAGTTCAGACTATGATTTATTTAGTCTTTCACCATGGTCACATGTAGGATTAAAGTTCAGACTAGGATGTATTTAGTCTTTCACCATGGTCACATGTAGGATTAAAGTTCAGACTATGATTTATTTAGTCTTTCACCATGGTCACATGTAGGATTAAAGTTCAGACTAGGATGTATTTAGTCTTTCACCATGGTCACATGTAGGATTAAAGTTCAGACTAGGATTTATTTAGTCTTTCACCATGGTCACATGTAGGATTAAAGTTCAGACTATGATTTATTTAGTCTTTCACCATGGTCACATGTAGGATTAAAGTTCAGACTATGATGTATTTAGTCTCTCACCATGGTCACATGTAGGATTAAAGTTCAGACTATGATGTATTTAGTCTCTCACCATGGTCACATGTAGGATTAAAGTTCAGACTATGATGTATTTAGTCTTTCACCATGGTCACATGTAGGATTAAAGTTCAGACTAGGATGTATTTAGTCTTTCACCATGGTCACATGTAGGATTAAAGTTCAGACTATGATTTATTTAGTCTTTCACCATGGTCACATGTAGGATTAAAGTTCAGACTAGGATTTATTTAGTCTTTCACCATGGTCACATGTAGGATTAAAGTTCAGACTAGGATTTATTTAGTCTTTCACCATGGTCACATGTAGGATTAAAGTTCAGACTAGGATTTATTTAGTCTTTCACCATGGTCACATGTAGGATTAAAGTTCAGACTAGGATTTATTTAGTCTTTCACCATGGTCACATGTAGGATTAAAGTTCAGACTAGGATTTATTTAGTCTTTCACCATGGTCACATGTAGGATTAAAGTTCAGACTAGGATGTATTTAGTCTTTCACCATGGTCACATGTAGGATTAAAGTTCAGACTAGGATGTATTTAGTCTTTCACCATGGTCACATGTAGGATTAAAGTTCAGACTATGATTTATTTAGTCTTTCACCATGGTCACATGTAGGATTAAAGTTCAGACTATGATGTATTTAGTCTTTCACCATGGTCACATGTAGGATTAAAGTTCAGACTAGGATGTATTTAGTCTTTCACCATGGTCACATGTAGGATTAAAGTTCAGACTAGGATTTATTTAGTCTTTCACCATGGTCACATGTAGGATTAAAGTTCAGACTATGATTTATTTAGTCTTTC
Source organism: Atherinomorus stipes (assembly GCA_023101725.1). NCBI lineage: Eukaryota > Metazoa > Chordata > Actinopteri > Atheriniformes > Atherinidae > Atherinomorus > Atherinomorus stipes. Next base: position 23,025 of record JALJCO010000209.1, on the reverse strand, counting down.
ACCATGGTCACATGTAGGATTAAAGTTCAGACTAGGATTTATTTAGTCTTTCACCATGGTCACATGTAGGATTAAAGTTCAGACTAGGATTTATTTAGTCTTTCACCATGGTCACATGTAGGATTAAAGTTCAGACTAGGATGTATTTAGTCTTTCACCATGGTCACATGTAGGATTAAAGTTCAGACTAGGATTTATTTAGTCTTTCACCATGGTCACATGTAGGATTAAAGTTCAGACTATGATTTATTTAGTCTTTCACCATGGTCACATGTAGGATTAAAGTTCAGACTATGATGTATTTAGTCTTTCACCATGGTCACATGTAGGATTAAAGTTCAGACTAGGATGTATTTAGTCTTTCACCATGGTCACATGTAGGATTAAAGTTCAGACTATGATTTATTTAGTCTTTCACCATGGTCACATGTAGGATTAAAGTTCAGACTATGATTTATTTAGTCTTTCACCATGGTCACATGTAGGATTAAACCACGGCGGAGGCAGAAATTATTCCCGTATTCTAGTGGGACGACTGTAATAGCAGCATCACCGCCGCGATCGGCTGCATGACATAAACTGTAAACACTGTGTGTGACAGCCGTCCTCTGCTGCTTAGACACGAACTTAAAAAAGAAGAAGAAACTGATGGTGGAGCCGTTTACGAACGTTCACGCGGCATAACAACGCATCCCGGAGATTTAGGACGAAGTACGGGGTCGTACATCAGATGGCGTTTGAGTTTATACTGTTAGCTTGCTAGCAGTTAGCTTGCTAGCAGTTAGCTTGCTAGCAGTTAGCTAGTCTGTCTGCTGTCCACCACGATCTCATCCACAATAAAGCAGAACGTTCCACAAGCAGCGAAACTTAGCGACAGCAATGCGTGTTCGTCCCTAACAGCTGGAATCAGCTCCTTTCCAAACGTAGTGATGATGTCGTCTTTGCCTGGTTTCATCCAAACTAGTGAAAGTTTGGATTAAACTCCTCCTCTCTCATCTCCTCCTCTCTCACCTCCTCTCCTCCTCTCTGACCTCCTCTCCTCCTCTCTCACCTCCTCCTCTGACCTCCTCCTCTCTGACCTCCTCCTCTCCTCCTCTCTCTCCTCCTCTCCTCCTCTCTCACCTCCTCTCCTCCTCTCTTAACTCCTCTCTGACCTCCTCCTCTCTGACCTCCTCTCCTCCTCCTCTCTGACCTCCTCTCTGACCTCCTCCTCTCCTCCTCTCTGTCCTCCTCCTCTCCTCCTCTCTGTCCTCCTCCTCTCTGACCTCCTCTCTGTGCTCCTCCTCTCCTCCTCTCTGTCCTCCTCCTCTCTCTCCTCCTCTCTGACCTCCTCCTCTCTGACCTCCTCCTCTCTGACCTCCTCTCTGTGCTCCTCCTCTCCTCCTCTCTGTCCTCCTCCTCTCTGACCTCCTCTCTGTGCTCCTCCTCTCCTCCTCTCTGTCCTCCTCCTCTCTGTCCTCCTCTCTCACCTCCTCCTCTCCTCCTCTGACCTCCTCCTCTCTCACCTCCTCTCTCTCCTCCTCTCTGACCTCCTCCTCTCTCTCCTCCTCTCCTCCTCTCTGACCTCCTCCTCTCCTCCTCTGACCTCCTCCTCTCCTCCTCTGACCTCCTCCTCTCTGACCTCCTCTCTGACCTCCTCCTCTCCTCCTCTGACCTCCTCCTCTCCTCCTCTCTGACCTCCTCTCTGTGCTCCTCCTCTCCTCCTCTCTGTCCTCCTCCTCTCTGTCCTCCTCTCTCACCTCCTCCTCTCCTCCTCTGACCTCCTCCTCTCTCACCTCCTCTCTCTCCTCCTCTCTGACCTCCTCCTCTCTCTCCTCCTCTCCTCCTCTCTGACCTCCTCCTCTCCTCCTCTGACCTCCTCCTCTCCTCCTCTGACCTCCTCCTCTCTGACCTCCTCTCTGACCTCCTCCTCTCCTCCTCTGACCTCCTCCTCTCCTCCTCTCTGACCTCCTCCTCTCCTCCTCTGACCTCCTCTCCTCCTCTCTGACCTCCTCCCTGTGCTCCTCCTCTCCTCCTCTCTCTCCTCCTCTCTCACCTCCTCTCTCTCACCTCCTCTCTCTCACCTCCTCTCCTCCCTCCTCCCTCCTCCTCTGTGCTCCTCTCTGTGCTCCTCCTCTCCTCCTCCTCTCCTCCTCTCTGACCACCTCTCTGACCTCCTCCTCTCCTCCTCTCTCTCCTCCTCTCTGACCTCCTCCTCTCCTCCTCTCTCTCCTCCTCTCTGACCTCCTCCTCTCCTCCTCTCTGACCTCCTCCTCTCTGACCTCCTCCTCTCTCTCCTCCTCTCTGACCTCCTCCTCTCCTCCTCTCCTCCTCAGATGCGACGGATCAGCTGGAGCAGAAAGTGGTGGAGTTCTTTGCCAACGCGAAGAAGAACAAACCGGAGTGGAGGGAGGAGCAGATGGAGGTCATCAAGAAGGTCCACATGCATTGGCTTGGTTCTGATCTGGTTCTGTGTCTGGATCTGGTTTTGGATCTGGTTCTGTGTCTGGATATGGATCTGTGTCTGGATCTGGATCTGGATCTGGATCTGTGTCTGGATCTGTGTCTGGATCTGGATCTGGTTCTGGATCTGGTTCTGGTTCTGTGTCTGGATCTGGTTCTGGTTCTGTGTCTGGATCTGGATCTGGATCTGGTTCTGGTTCTGGATCCGTGAGGACCCGGCCCGTGTAACCATCTGTCCCGTCTACTTTCAGGATTACTACAAAGCTCTGGAAGATGCAGACGAGAAGGTGCAGCTGGCCAATCAGATCTATGACCTGGTGAGTAACACCCAGGTCTGCAGGGGAGGGGGTCCGGTCCTGTGGGGGGTTGGGTCTGGTCTGGGAGGAGGAGGTCAGGTCCGCCTGGAGGGGTTTCAGTTTTTACGCTCCAGAAACATGAAGGAGTTCATGATGAACATGTCAGGACTCGTTTTCATGATAAAATCCATGATCTAGACCTGGTTCAGATCTAGACCTGAACCCGGTCTAGATGTCCAGATCTAGACCGGGTTCAGATCTAGACCGGGTTCAGGTCTGGACCGGGTTCAGGTCTGACCGGGTTCAGGTCTGGACCTGGATCAGGTCTGGACCGGGTTCAGATCTAGACCGGGTTCAGAACTAGACCTGAACACGGTCTAGATGTCCAGATCTAGACCTGGTTCAAATCTAGACCGGGTTCAGGTCTGGACCGGGTTCAGATCTAGACCGGGTTCAGGTCTGGACCTGGATCAGGTCTGGACCTAGATCAGGTCTGGACCTGGTTCAGGTCTGAACCTGGATCAGGTCTGGACCGGGTTCAGATCTAGACCGGGTTCAGATCTAGACCGGGTTCAGGTCTGGACCGGATTCAGGTCTGGACCGGGTTCAGATCTAGACCGGGTTCAGGTCTGGACCGGGTTCAGGTTCGGACCTGGATCAGGTCTGGACCGGGTTCAGGTCTGGACCGGGTTCAGATCTAGACCGGGTTCAGGTCTGGACCGGATTCAGATCTAGACCGGGTTCAGATCTAGACCGGGTTCAGGTCTGGACCTGGATCAGACCTAGACCTGGTTCAGGTCTGGCCCGGGTTCAGGTCTGGCCCGGGTTCAGGTCTGGACCGGGTTCAGGTCTGGACCGGATTCAGATCTAGACCGGGTTCAGATCTAGACCGGGTTCAGATCTAGACCGGGTTCAAGTCTAGACCGGGTTCCGGTCTGGACCTGGATCAGGTCTGGACCGGGTTCAGGTCTGGACCGGGTTCAGGTCTGGCCCGGGTTCAGATCTAGACCGGGTTCAGATCTAGACCGGGTTCAGGTCTGGACCGGGTTCAGGTCTGGACCTGGATCAGGTCTGGACCGGGTTCAGGTCTGGACCTGGATCAGATCTAGACCGGGTTCAGGTCTGGACCGGTTTCAGGTCTGGACCTGGATCAGGTCTGGACCGGGTTCAGGTCTGGACCGGGTTCAGGTCTGGACCTGGATCAGGTCTGGACCGGATTCAGGTCTGGACCGGGTTCAGGTCTGGACCTGGATCAGGTCTGGACCGGATTCAGGTCTGGACCGGGTTCAGGTCTGGACCTGGATCATGCCGTGCTGTTCTCATTAACGATGATGAAGTCATTTCGTTGACGTCCTCTCGTCCCTGCAGGGCCGGGACCGTCCTGCTGTAATACTGACTCGTCATGATTTCTGATCGATCAATCTGATTGATCAGTGATTGATCTGCTCTGAGCAACGACCCGGATGATGGGACATTGTCTCTGTCTCGTCTTCTGTCCACAGGTGGACCGGCACCTGCGTAAACTGGACCAGGAGCTGGCCAAGTTTAAGATGGAGCTGGAGGCGGACAACGCCGGCATCACCGAGATCCTGGAGCGAAGTGGGTCCCTCAGACCGGCAGAGGTGAAGATGAGGAAGAGGAGGATGAGGACGGCGTCTAACTGCTGTCTTCTGTGTGTCCTCAGGGTCGTTGGAGATGGACAGCCCGTCTCAGCCCGTCAACAACCATCACATCCACTCACACACCACAGCTGAGAGTGAGTACGGATGACATCACAGTTCCCCGGCCTCATCCAGAGACCGCGTCGGGAGATCCGTTCTCTTAAAGGGACAGTACACCCACAGAATGATGCTCCTTCATCTTCTCCTCATCCTCATGCTGAGCAACACTGAGCACTTTTTTAGTATCTCAAATTCAAGATGAAGAAGATGGACCATCATTCTGTGGGTGTACTTTTCCTTTCAGTCCACCGCTGGTTCCTGTAGTTACTCGACCTCACCAGCAGAGGCCGCCAGAACACCACTGTCCCATCCAAGTGCTGCCCAGTTCTTCAATTATTCACACCCTCCGCTTAAATAAAACCGAAATTCATTGTAATAATTCAGATAACAAGAAGCTAAAAACTAATAATAAATAAAAATGTACAAATTTATTTAGTGAAATAAAATATTACTTTTGAATTGTGGTTGAAAATAATTTTAAAAATCAATCTTTGGGATGCACATGCAGACCAAGTTTCATCAAATAAACACCGAAAATGTTTGATTTTGACATTTTTCTCCCCACTACTCTGAGAAAACATCCCAGAATATCAACACTGACCGTGATGAAAGAAACCAGTTTAGTGGGAATTTATCTCTGTAATGAGCTCGGTGGTGATGCTGGTGTTATGAAACGTTTCTTGGAACAGCAGCTGATCTCAGATCTGAAGGTGGGACCTCCATCCTGATGGAGAACAGGTCGTTCACGTTATTTGTGTTGCTGCAGAGAGGAAGTACACAGCTCCGAGTCACCACACCACCGAACACGTTCCAGAGAAGAAGTTCAAGTCTGAGGTGCTGCTGTCCACGCTGACGTCAGACGCCTCCAAGGAGAACACGCCAGGTAGCGGCTCACCTGCCTCACCTGTCTACACGTTGCCCCGCGCAGGCTCACCTGGACTCTGCTGTCTGTCCTGCAGGTTGCCGTGCCAACAACACGTCCTCCTCCAACAACAACGTGTACAGCGTCAACTCCTCTCAGCCTCTGGCCTCCTACAACCTGAGCTCTCTGCCTGCAGGGCCCGGGGCCGGAGCGGGGGCCATCACCATGGCTGCAGCTCAGGCCGTCCAGGCCACGGCACAGGTGGGACATACAAGGCTCACCTGAGACAAGGGCTCAGTAGCCACGCCCCCAACTATGTTCCCCATGGTAGCCACACCACCAACTATGTTCCCCATGGTAGTCACACCACCAACTATGTTCCCCATGGTAGTCACACCCCCAACTATGTTCCCCATGGTAGTCACACCACCAACTATGTTCCCCATGGTAGTCACACCACCAACTATGTTCCCCATGGTAGTCACACCCCCAACTATGTTCCCCATGGTAGTCACACCCCCAACTATGTTCCCCATGGTAGTCACACCACCAACTATGTTCCCCATGGTAGTCACACCCCCAACTATGTTCCCCATGGTAGTCACACCCCCAACTATGTTCCCCATGGTAGCCACACCCCCAACTATGTTCCCCATGGTAGTCACACCACCAACTATGTTCCCCATGGTAGTCACACCACCAACTATGTTCCCCATGGTAGCCACACCCCCAACTATGTTCCCCATGGTAGCCACACCCCCAACTATGTTCCCCATGGTAGTCACACCCCCAACTATGTTCCCCATGGTAGTCACACCACCAACTATGTTCCCCATGGTAGTCACACCACCAACTATGTTCCCCATGGTAGTCACACCACCAACTATGTTCCCCATGGTAGTCACACCACCAACTATGTTCCCCATGGTAGCCACACCACCAACTATGTTCCCCATGGTAGTCACACCACCAACTATGTTCCCCATGGTAGTCACACCACCAACTATGTTCCCCATGGTAGTCACACCACCAACTATGTTCCCCATGGTAGTCACACCACCAACTATGTTCCCCATGGTAGTCACACCACCAACTATGTTCCCCATGGTAGTCACACCACCAACTATGTTCCCCATGGTAGCCACACCCCCAACTATGTTCCCCATGGTAGTCACACCACCAACTATGTTCCCCATGGTAGTCACACCACCAACTATGTTCCCCATAGCGGCCACACCCCCAACTATGTTCCCCATGGTAGTCACACCACCAACTATGTTCCCCATGGTAGTCACACCACCAACTATGTTCCCCATGGTAGTCACACCCCCAACTATGTTCCCCATGGTAGTCACACCACCAACTATGTTCCCCATGGTAGTCACACCCCCAACTGTGTTCCCCATGGTAGTCACACCACCAACTATGTTCCCCATGGTAGTCACACCCCCAACTATGTTCCCAATGGTAGTCACACCACCAACTATGTTCCCCATGGTAGCCACACCACCAACTATGTTCCCCATGGTAGCCACACCCCCAACTATGTTCCCCATGGTAGCCACACCCCCAACTATGTTCCCCATGGTAGTCACACCACCAACTATGTTCCCCATGGTAGTCACACCACCAACTATGTTCCCCATGGTAGCCACACCCCCAACTATGTTCCCCATGGTAGCCACACCACCAACTATGTTCCCCATGGTAGTCACACCACCAACTATGTTCCCCATGGTAGTCACACCCCCAACTGTGTTCCCCATGGTAGTCACACCACCAACTATGTTCCCCATGGTAGTCACACCACCAACTATGTTCCCCATGGTAGCCACACCCCCAACTATGTTCCCCATGGTAGCCACACCCCCTACTATGTTCCCCATGGTAGCCACACCACCAACTATGTTCCCCATGGTAGTCACACCACCAACTATGTTCCCCATGGTAGTCACACCACCAACTATGTTCCCCATGGTAGTCACACCACCAACTATGTTCCCCATGGTAGTCACACCCCCAACTATGTTCCCCATGGTAGTCACACCACCAACTATGTTCCCCATGGTAGTCACACCCCCAACTGTGTTCCCCATGGTAGCCACACCCCCAACTATGTTCCCAATGGTAGTCACACCACCAACTATGTTCCCCATGGTAGTCACACCACCAACTATGTTCCCCATGGTAGCCACACCCCCAACTATGTTCCCCATGGTAGCCACACCCCCAACTATGTTCCCCATGGTAGTCACACCACCAACTATGTTCCCCATGGTAGTCACACCCCCAACTATGTTCCCCATGGTAGTCACACCACCAACTATGTTCCCCATGGTAGTCAGACCACCAACTATGTTCCCCATGGTAGTCACACCCCCAACTATGTTCCCCATGGTAGTCACACCCCCAACTATGTTCCCCATGGTAGTCACACCCCCAACTATGTTCCCCATAGCGGCCACACCCCCAACTATGTTCCCCATGGTAGTCACACCACCAACTATGTTCCCCATAGCGGCCACACCCCCAACTATGTTCCCCATGGTAGTCACACCACCAACTATGTTCCCCATGGTAGTCACACCACCAACTATGTTCCCCATGGTAGTCACACCCCCAACTATGTTCCCAATGGTAGTCACACCCCCAACTATGTTCCCCATGGTAGTCACACCCCCAACTATGTTCCCCATGGTAGCCACACCCCCAACTATGTTCCCCATGGTAGCCACACCCCCAACTATGTTCCCCATGGTAGCCACACCCCCAACTATGTTCCCCATGGTAGCCACACCCCCAACTATGTTCCCCATGGTAGCCACACCCCCAACTATGTTCCCCATGGTAGTCACACCCCCAACTATGTTCCCCATGGTAGCCACACCCCCAACTATGTTCCCCATGGTAGCCACACCCCCAACTTTGTTCCCCATAGCGGCCACACCCCCAACTATGTTCCCCATAGCGGCCACACCCCCAACTATGTTCCCCATGGTAGCCACACCCCCAACTATGTTCCCCATGGTAGCCACACCCCCAACTATGTTCCCCATGGTAGCCACACCCCCTAACTATGTTCCCCATGGTAGTCACACCCCCAACTATGTTCCCCATGGTAGTCACACCCCCAACTATGTTCCCCATGGTAGTCACACCCCCAACTATGTTCCCCATGGTAGCCACACCCCCAACTATGTTCCCCATGGTAGCCACACCCCCAACTATTTTCCCCATGGTAGCCACACCCCCAACTATGTTCCCAATGGTAGTCACAACACCAACTGTGTTCCCCATAGCGGCCACACCCCCAAACCATGTTCCCCGTGATAACCAAGCCCCCAACTATGTTCCCCATAGTAGCCACGCCCCCAAACCATGTTCCCCGTGATAACCAAGCCCCCAACTATGTTCCCCATAGTAGCCACGCCCCCAAACCATGTTCCCCGTGATAACCAAGCCCCCAACTATGTTCCCCATAGTAGCCACGCCCCCAAACCATGTTCCCCGTGATAACCAAGCCCCCAACTATGTTCCCCATAGTAGCCACACCCCCAAAACCATGTTCCCCGTGATAACCAAGCCCCCAACTATGTTCCCCATAGTAGCCACACCCCCAAACCATGTTCCCCGTGATAACCAAGCCCCCAACTATGTTCCCCATAGTAGCCACGCCCCCAAACCATGTTCCCCGTGGTAATCACGCCCCCAACTATGTTCCCTACAATAGCTAGCCCTGCCATCTAAATGTGCGTCATGCTTTAGCCACGCCCTCTAACTGTGTGTCCTGCTGTGTCCAGATGAAGGAGGGCCGGAGGACGTCCAGCCTCAAAGCCAGCTACGAGGCCATTAAAAACAACGACTTCCAGCTGGGGAGGGAGTTCTCGTTGTCCCGGGACTCCTCGGGCTACTCCTCCTCCGCCCTGGCCTCCACCCTCACCCAGACCCTCACCCCCACCACCACGTCTGACTCCAGGGGCCGCAAGTCCAAGTAAGTCCAGGCTCCGCCCACCTCCAGCCGTCGGCGGATGTTCCTCTCTCAGCTTGGTGTTCTGTCTCCAGGAGCAGCATCAAGTCGTCCAACCACCAGTCCTCCTCGTCCTCGTCCTCCTCCTCCCTGTCCTCCTGCTCCTCCTCCTCGGCGCTGGCTCAGGAGCTCTCCCACCAGGCGTCCGTGCTCCCCGAAGCCGAGGCCAACAGCCAGGTGGACTGGACCTACGACCCCAACGAGCCCCGCTACTGCATCTGCAACCAGGTACGGTCGCCATGGAAACCGCCTGAAGCCCCGCCTCCTGACCAATCAGATTAGTTCTTTCCATCATTTATGGGCCAGGTTGTCACGTTTGAGTCCGATCCACACCTGCTCTTCATCTGTGATGTCATCGTCCCTCCTCCTCATCCTCACCTCCTCGGTGAGGGTGAGGAGGAAGCAGCAGGTATCCAGCCGGTTTATCTGTGATGTCATCGTCCCTCCTCCTCATCCTCACCTCCTTGGTGAGGGTGAGGAGGAAGCAGCAGGTCATGTGACGTCCTGGTGTCCAGCCGGTTTATCTGTGATGTCATCGTCCCTCCTCCTCATCCTCACTTCCTGGTGTAACTGTCCTCTGCTCTCCTTCAGGTGTCGTATGGAGAGATGGTCGGCTGCGACAACACAGACGTGAGTATCGTAGACCAGAGGTCTGCTGCTGGTCCTGTTCCGGTCTCCGGTCCCTGATCCGGTCTCCGGTCTCTGATCCGGTCTCTGACGTGGTCTCCGGTCTCTGATCTGGTCTCTGACGCGGTCTCCGGTCTCTGATCCGGTCTCCGGTCTCTGATCCGGTCTCTGACGTGGTCTCCGGTCTCTGATCCGGTCTCTGACGTGGTCTCCGGTCTCTGATCCGGTCTCTGACGTGGTCTCCGGTCTCTGATCTGGTCTCTGACGCGGTCTCCGGTCTCTGATCCGGTCTCCGGTCTCTGATCCGGTCTCTGACGCGGTCTCCGGTCTCTGATCTGGTCTCTGACGCGGTCTCCGGTCTCTGATCCGGTCTCTGACGCGGTCTCCGGTCTCTGATCCGGTCTCTGACGGGGTCTCCGGTCTCTGATCCGGTCTCTGATCCGGTCTCCGGTCTCTGATCCGGTCTCTGACGGGGTCTCCGGTCTCTGATCCGGTCTCCGGTCTCTGATCCGGTCTCTGACGTGGTCTCCGGTCTCTGATCCGGTCTCTGATCTGGTCTCTTGTGTCCACAGTGTCCCATCGAGTGGTTCCACTACGGCTGCGTGGGTCTGACCGAGGCTCCCAAGGGAAAGTGGTACTGTCCTCAGTGCACGGCCGCCATGAAGAGGAGAGGCAGCCGCCACAAGTAGACCGCCGCCGGGACCGGTCTGGTCCGGGCCGAAACCGGCCGATCAGAACCACGTGAGGAAAATTCAGTTCTGAGAGAAAAGTCTGAACTTTACATCTGGTCTCAGGACTCAGACTGGAACTTCAGGTTTTTGTTTCCATGCAGATTAATGAGGGTAGGGAAAATACCGATACACTGAAATATCGTGATATTTTCACATGCTGATATCGTATTATATTAAAAAATGCAGTATCGGGCTATTTTACTAACAAAATCTCTTCATTGGTGAAGTAGAAGATATGATATCAGCATATGAAAATATCGCGATATTGCAGTGTACCGGTATTTTCTCACCCCCTATAGATTCAACTGGAACCTGAACCGGATCCAGAGAGAGTCCAGATCCAGGGTTCTGGTTGTCTGTAGTCTGTCTGCAAACCTGCAGGCTGGACTTTCTCTGAGACCTGAGTCCTGGATCTGGTCCTGCTCCCAGACCTGAGTCCTGGATCTGAGTCCTGCTCCCAGACCTGAGTCCTGGATCTGAGTCCTGGATCTGGTCCTGCTCGGACCAAACCAGAGATCAGATGTTTTAACCGCTGCGATGGTCCGGAGACGCCGTCGGCTCAGAACTGACCTCATTTCCCATCAGGCCTTGCTGTCAGCAGGAACTACAAACATGGCGGCTGGGCGGAGCCTCTTTATACGGAACGTGATGATGAGGCGGCGCTCCTGACCACCAAGCATCTTCAGAATGTACAGTGTGTGTGTGTGCATGTGCGTGTGTGTGTGCGCGTCTGATTTGTGCGCGTGTGTGTGTGTGTGTGTGTCCTGGATGTGTGCGTGCGTGTGCACGTGTGTGTGTTCATGGTTGTTTACAAGCTGAAGTCAAATCAAATAAACTGGATGTTTTTGTAAATCTGCTGTGACGTTTTTACTCCGGCATGGAGGAGGACCACCTCGGGTGCTGGTTTGTCTCGGTCCTGGTCCTTGTCATGGGCCCGGTCCTGGTCATGGTCCTGGTTCTTGTCCTGGGCCCGGGCCTGGTCCCGGTCCTGGGCTCGGGTCGGGATGGGACGTAGTCGTCCAGCGTGTCCTGGGTCTCGTCCGGGATGGGACGTAGTCGTCCAGCGTGTCCTGGGTCTCGGTCGGGATGGGACGTAGTCGTCCAGCGTGTCCTGGGTCTCGGTCGGGATGGGACGTAGTCGTCCAGCGTGTCCTGGGTCTCGGTCGGGATGGGACGTAGTAGTCCAGCGTGTCCTGGGTCCCGTTCGGGATGGGACGTAGTCATTCAGCGTCTCCTGGGTCTCGTCCTGGATGAGACGTAGTCGTCCAGCGTTTCCTGGGTCTCGTCCGTGATGAGACATAGTCGTCCAGTGTGTCCTGGGTCTCGTCCGGGATGGGACGTAGTCGAGTGGACAAACGAAACGATACGCCGCCCCCAGAGTGGACAAACGAAACGATACGCCGCCTCCAGAGTGGACAATCGAAACGATACGCCGCCCCCAGAGTGGACAAACGAGACGATACGCCGCCCCCAGAGTGGACAAACGAAACGATACGCCGCCCCCAGAGTGGACAAACGAAACGATACGCCGCCTCCAGAGTGGACAATCGAAACGATACGCCGCCCCCAGAGTGGACAAACGAGACGATACGCCGCCCCCAGAGTGGACAAACGAAACGATACGCCGCCCCCAGAGTGGACAAACGAAACGATACGCCGCCCCCAGAGTGGACAGACGAAACGATACGCCGCCCCCAGAGTGGACAGACGAAACGATACGCCGCCCCCAGAGTGGACAGACGAAACGATACGCCGCCTCCAGAGTGGACAAACGAAACGATACGCCATCCCCAGAGTGGACAGACGAAACGATACGCCGCCCCCAGAGTGGACTAACGAAACGATACGCCGCCCCCAGAGTGGACAGACGAAACGATACGCCGCCTCCAGAGTGGACAAACGAAACGATACGCCGCCTCCAGAGTGGACAAACGAAACGATACGCCGCCTCCAGAGTGGACAAACGAAACGATGCGCCGCCCCCAGAGTGGACAAACGAAACGATAAGCAGCCTCCAGAGTGGACAAACGAAACGATACGCCATCCCCAGAGTGGACAAACGAAACGATAAGCAGCCTCCAGAGTGGACAAACGAAACGATACGCTGCCTCCAGAGTGGACAAACGAAACGATACGCTGCCTCCAGAGTGGACAAACGAAACGATACGCTGCCTCCAGAGTGGACAAACGAAACGATAAGCAGCCTCCAGAGTGGACAAACGAAACGATACGCTGCCTCCAGAGTGGACAAACGAGACGATACGCCGCCTCCAGAGTGGACAAACGAAACGATACGCCGCCTCCAGAGTGGACAAACGAAACGATACGCCGCCTCCAGAGTGGACAAACGAAACGATACGCCGCCTCCAGAGTGGACAAACGAAACGATACGCCGCCTCCAGAGTGGACAAACGAGACGATACGCCGCCCCCAGAGTGGACAAACGAAACGATACGCCGCCTCCAGAGTGGACAAACGAAACGATACGCCGCCTCCAGAGTGGACAAACGAAACGATACGCCGCCTCCAGAGTGGACAAACGAAACGATACGCCGCCTCCAGAGTGGACAAACGAGACGATACGCCGCCCCCAGAGTGGACAGATTGAAACGATACGCCGCCTCCAGAGTGGACAAACGAGACGATACGCCGCCTCCAGAGTGGACAAACGAAACGATACGCCGCCTCCAGAGTGGACAAACGAAACGATACGCCGCCTCCAGAGTGGACAAACGAAACGATACGCCGCCTCCAGAGTGGACAGATTGAAACGATACGCCGCCTCCAGAGTGGACAAACGAGACGATACGCCGCCTCCAGAGTGGACAAACGAAACGATACGCCGCCCCCAGAGTGGACAAACGAAACTATACGCCGCCTCCAGAGTGGACAAACGAAACGATGCGCCGCCCCCAGAGTGGACAAACGAAACGATACGCCGCCTCCAGAGTGGACAAACGAAACGATACGCCGCCTCCAGAGTGGACAAACGAAACGATACGCCGCTTCCAGAGTGGACAAACGAAACGATACGCCGCCTCCAGAGTGGACAAACGAAACGATACGCCGCCTCCAGAGTGGACAAACGGCCTCTGAGTTTGAGAGACGTCCTCACTCAATGAACAAGCACGGGCTGATCAGGACGATTGGATCGGGTTTTCCGGTCCTTTCGTTCCACAGGTGCTACGTCTTTAATGATTGTGTCAGAACATCTAATTTAATGTCTGCAGTCGTGGTCTGAAGATTTTAAGCAATACGGTCAAAAATGCTCCTGGAAAACATCAGCCTGTAAGTTTTATTGGTTTGATTTTTTAAATGTTTTATTTTTGTCTTTATTTTGGTAAATCAAAACATTTCAATACCAGAAACAAAGAACATTTCAAACCAATAATTTACACCCAAAAAGGCTGAAGCCGACCCTGTTCATGACCCAGTCTACAAACAAAAATATCTCCTGTCCATTCGCATGCATGCATACATACATACGGTATGTACACATATACACATAAATATTCAAATATGTTTACATGGATACACAGTAGCTACACGACAGAATTATCTGTTATAATTTTACATTTTAAGACTGAAAGTTCACCATAAAAACACGAGTTCATTCAGTTCCTTCCAGTTTCACTCCGACAACAGAAACGTCGAGATCTTACTTTTATTCAAATACTAAAACCTTGTAAATTATATTTACTCTCTTAACTTAAATCATTTCTGAATACCAGAAGACTTTTGTTCACAGATTTATTCGTTACTTCCAGTATTCTAATATATACTTTAAAATTGAAAGACATTTTATTGCTTTCAATAAAAAGTTTGAGTATGTCGTCAATATCCCACTTTATTAAGTTTGCTTTTTTATGCAACTTAACTAAAGCGTCAATATTTGTTTGACTTGCATTTCCCCAAATTTCTGAATAATATGACAGAACGTTCCAGTACTACACCAGTACTACACCTGTACTACACCTGTAGTACAAAACTGTAATGACACTAAAGTCCGACTTTAATTCAAAAGCAGAAATAAGTCGTGATAAACATGCGAGTGCAGCCGTAAACAACCTGATCTGGATTTATGGCTGCGATGACGTACCGACCGTCCCTGGAGTCCGGTTCTCTGCAGGTCTGCTGACGAGTCGCTGGCTCCAGTCCGGTCAGGTCTGGAGTACGCAGGACCAGGACCCCGAGGACCAGGACCGTAGAAGACAGTTCTGGAATACGCAGGACCAGGACCCCGAGGACCAGGACCGTAGAAGACAGTTCTGGAATACGCAGGACCAGGACCCCGAGGACCAGGACCATAGAAGACAGTTCTGGAATACGCAGGACCAGGACCCCGAGGACCAGGACCGTAGAAGACAGTTCTGGAATACGCAGGACCAGGACCCCGAGGACCAGGACCATAGAAGACAGTTCTGGAATACGCAGGACCAGGACCCCGAGGACCAGGACCGTAGAAGACAGTTCTGGAATATGCAGGACCAGGACCCCGAGGACCAGGACCGTAGAAGACAGTTGTGGAATACGCAGGACCAGGACCGTAGAAGACAGTTGTGGAATACGCAGAACCAGGACCCCGAGGACCAGGACCGTAGAAGACAGTTGTGGAATACGCAGGACCAGGACCGTAGAAGACAGTTGTGGAATACACAGAACCAGGACCCCGAGGACCAGGACCGTAGAAGACAGTTCTGGAATACGCAGGACCAGGACCCCGAGGACCAGGACCGTAGAAGACAGTTGTGGAATACGCAGGACCAGGACCGTAGAAGACAGTTGTGGAATACGCAGGACCAGGACCCCGAGGACCAGGACCATAGAAGACAGTTCTGGAATACGCAGGACCAGGACCCCGAGGACCAGGACCGTAGAAGACAGGTCTGGAATACACAGGACCAGGACCCCGAGGACCAGGACCGTAGAAGACAGTTCTGGAATACGCAGGACCAGGACCCCGAGGACCAGGACCATAGAAGACAGTTCTGGAATACGCAGGACCAGGACCCCGAGGACCAGGACCGTAGAAGACAGTTCTGGAATACGCAGGACCAGGACCCCGAGGACCAGGACCGTAGAAGACAGTTCTGGAATACACAGAACCAGGACCCTGAGGACCAGGACCCAGAGGACCAGGACCGTAGAAGACAGGTCTGGAATATGCAGGACCAGGACCGTAGAAGACAGGTCTGGAATATGCAGGACCAGGACCGTAGAAGACAGGTCTGGAATATGCAGGACCAGGACCCTGTGGACCAGGACCGTAGAAGACGGTTCTGGAATATGCAGGACCAGGACCCTGAGGACCAGGACCGTAGAAGACGGTTCTGGAATATGCAGGACCAGGACCCCGAGGACCAGGACCGTAGAAGACAGTTGTGGAATACGCAGGACCAGGACCGTAGAAGACAGTTGTGGAATATGCAGGACCAGGACCCCGAGGACCAGGACCGTAGAAGACAGTTCTGGAATACGCAGGACCAGGACCCCGAGGACCAGGACCGTAGAAGACAGTTGTGGAATACGCAGGACCAGGACCCCGAGGACCAGGACCGTAGAATACAGTTCTGGAATACGCAGGACCAGGACCGTAGAAGACAGTTGTGGAATACGCAGGACCAGGACCCCGAGGACCAGGACCGTAGAATACAGTTCTGGAATACGCAGGACCAGGACCGTAGAAGACAGGTCTGGAATATGCAGGACCAGGACCCTGTGGACCAGGACCGTAGAAGACGGTTCTGGAATATGCAGGACCAGGACCCTGAGGACCAGGACCGTAGAAGACGGTTCTGGAATATGCAGGACCAGGACCGTAGAAGACAGTTGTGGAATACGCAGGACCAGGACCCCGAGGACCAGGACCATAGAAGACAGTTCTGGAATACGCAGGACCAGGACCGTAGAAGACAGGTCTGGAATATGCAGGACCAGGACCGTAGAAGACAGGTCTGGAATATGCAGGACCAGGACCCCGAGGACCAGGACCGTAGAAGACAGTTCTGGAATACGCAGGACCAGGACCCCGAGGACCAGGACCGTAGAAGACAGTTGTGGAATATGCAGGACCAGGACCCCGAGGACCAGGACCGTAGAAGACAGTTCTGGAATACGCAGGACCAGGACCGTAGAAGACAGTTGTGGAATACGCAGGACCAGGACCCCGAGGACCAGGACCGTAGAAGACAGTTCTGGAATATGCAGGACCAGGACCGTAGAAGACAGGTCTGGAATATGCAGGACCAGGACCGTAGAAGACAGGTCTGGAATATGCAGGACCAGGACCCCGAGGACCAGGACCGTAGAAGACAGTTGTGGAATACGCAGGACCAGGACCCCGAGGACCAGGACCGTAGAAGACAGTTCTGGAATACGCAGGACCAGGACCGTAGAAGACAGTTGTGGAATATGCAGGACCAGGACCCCGAGGACCAGGACCGTAGAAGACAGTTGTGGAATACGCAGGACCAGGACCCCGAGGACCAGGACCGTAGAAGACAGTTGTGGAATACGCAGGACCAGGACCGTAGAAGACGGTTCTGGAATATGCAGGACCAGGACCCCGAGGACCAGGACCGTAGAAGACAGTTGTGGAATACGCAGGACCAGGACCCCGAGGACCAGGACCGTAGAAGACAGTTCTGGAATACGCAGGACCAGGACCGTAGAAGACAGTTGTGGAATATGCAGGACCAGGACCCTGAGGACCAGGACCGTAGAAGACAGTTGTGGAATACACAGAACCAGGACCCTGAGGACCAGGACCGTAGAAGACAGTTGTGGAATATGCAGGACCAGGACCCCGAGGACCAGGACCGTAGAAGACAGGTCTGGAATATGCAGGACCAGGACCGTAGAAGACAGGTCTGGAATATGCAGGACCAGGACCCTGAGGACCAGGACCGTGGAAGACGGTTCTGGAATATGCAGGACCAGGACCGTAGAAGACGGTTCTGGAATATGCAGGACCAGGACCCCGAGGACCAGGACCGTAGAAGACAGTTGTGGAATACGCAGGACCAGGACCCCGAGGACCAGGACCGTAGAAGACAGTTGTGGAATACGCAGGACCAGGACCGTAGAAGACAGTTGTGGAATATGCAGGACCAGGACCCTGAGGACCAGGACCGTAGAAGACAGTTGTGGAATACACAGAACCAGGACCGTAGAAGACAGTTGTGGAATATGCAGGACCAGGACCCCGAGGACCAGGACCGTAGAAGACAGTTCTGGAATACGCAGGACCAGGACCGTAGAAGACAGTTGTGGAATATGCAGGACCAGGACCCCGAGGACCAGGCCGTAGAAGACAGTTCTGGAATACGCAGGACCAGGACCGTAGAAGACAGTTGTGGAATATGCAGGACCAGGACCCTGAGGACCAGGACCGTAGAAGACAGTTGTGGAATACACAGAACCAGGACCCTGAGGACCAGGACCGTAGAAGACAGTTGTGGAATACGCAGGACCGGTGTTAACACAACAGAAACGATGGATATGTGATCAGTTTCTGATCAATAGTGTTTTTGGAAATGGTGTTTGATCGTTGATCAGGATTCACGGCTGCTGCACACGCGTGTGGAACAAGATTCTGCTTCACTGAAACTGACACGAACTCTGAAACGAATAAAAACTGAACTAAAACGAACTGAAATGAAAAACAAAAGTACAGAACAAATAAAAACAGAAGTATTCTACCCGCGGTGGAACGACGCATGATCACGGACTGCAGCAGCACGGTCACCAGGACTCTGCAGACCTGGACGATCCAGATCCAGGACCTGTTCGGCTCTCTGCGGGTCCAGTTGGCCCGGATGTTTGGCAGAACTGGTCTCAGACCTGTTAGGAAGCGTAGCAGAGACCAGGTCTCCTCAGTACCAGCAGATGTCCAGCAGGGGGCCTCGTTGCAGTCCTGAAAACATGTCAGACCAGCAGAGGAACCGCCTCCACGGCGACCAGACTTCAGCTTGTAGAGATTCCTGACCCGGACTTGAGGTCCTGAGGTCTGTGGGCTGAGTCGGGCCTCTTCAGGGCATCTGTGGTCCTGGAGGTCTGGCTCGGTTTTGTTTCAGCATGGAGCTGGAGGACCCTGGTGTCCGCACGAAGTACAGCTGGGAAGGTACTGAACACGTTTTCTCAGAAATATATTCCTAGTAGAGATACTGACAAGAAATCTTCACCAGATGTTGGCAACAACCCAACTAATGCACACATACACAGAAATGCTACATTTATGTCCATGAATGAAGTTATGTGTACAGGGAGTGCAGAATTATTAGGCAAATGAGTATTCTGACCACATCATCCTCTGTATGCATGTTGTCTTACTCCAAGCTGTATCGGCCCAAAGCTGCTACCACTTAAGCATATCAGCTGATGTGCATCTCTGTAATGAGAAGGGGTGTGGCCTAATGACATCATCACCCTATATCAGGTGTATTAGGCAAACATAATTATTAGGCAACTTCCCTTTCCTTTGGTAAAATGGGTCATAGAGGGACTTGACAGGCTCTGAAAAGTCAAAAATAGTGAGATATCTTGCAGAGGGATGCAGCACTCCTAAAATGTCCAAGCTTCTGAAGCGTGATCATCCAACAATCAAGCGTTTCATTCAAAATAGTCAACAGGGTCGCAAGAAACGTGGAAAACCAAGGCGCAAAATAACTGCCCATGAACTGAGAAAAGTCAAGCGTGCAGCTGCCAAGATGCCACTTGCCAGCAGTTTTCCATATTTCAGAGCTGCAGCATCACTGGAGTGCCCAAAAGCACAAGGTGTACAATACTCAGAGACATGGCCAAGGTAAGAAAGGCTGAAAAACCACCACCACTGAACAAGACGCACAAGCTGAAACGTCAAGACTGGACCAAGAAATATCTCAGGCTGATGTTTCTAAGGTTTTATGGACTGATGAAATGAGAGTGAGTCTGGATGGGCCAGATGGATGGGCCCGTGGCTGGATCGGTAAAGGCCAGAGAGCTCCAGTCCCACTCAGACACCAGCAAGGTGGAGGTGGGGTACTGGTATGGGCCAGATGGATGGGCCCGTGGCTGGATCGGTAAGGGCCAGAGAGCTCCAGTCCCACTCAGACGCCAGCAAGGTGGAGGTGGGGTACTGGTATGGGCCAGATGGATGGGCCCTCGGCTGGATCGGTAAAGGCCACAGAGCTCCAGTCCCACTCAGATGCCAGCAAGGTGGAGGTGGGGTACTGGTATGGGCCAGATGGATGGGCCCGTGGCTGGATCGGTAAAGGCCAGAGAGCTCCAGTCCCACTCAGACGCCAGCAAGGTGGGAGGTGGGGTACTGGTATGGGCCAGATGGATGGGCCCGTGGCTGGATCGGTAAAGGCCAGAGAGCTCCAGTCCCACTCAGACGCCAGCAAGGTGGAGGTGGGGTACTGGTATGGGCCAGATGGATGGGCCCGTGGCTGGATCGGTAAAGGCCAGAGAGCTCCAGTCCCACTCAGACGCCAGCAAGGTGGAGGTGGGGTACTGGTATGGGCCAGATGGATGGACCCGTGGCTGGATCGGTAAAGGACAGAGAGCTCCAGTCCCACTCAGACGCCAGCAAGGTGGAGGTGGGGTACTGGTATGGGCCAGATGGATGGGCCCGTGGCTGGATCGGTAAAGGCCAGAGAGCTCCAGTCCCACTCAGACGCCAGCAAGGTGGAGGTGGGGTACTGGTATGGGCCAGATGGACGGGCCCGTGGCTGGATCGGTAAAGGCCAGAGAGCTCCAGTCCCACTCAGACGCCAGCAAGGTGGAGGTGGGGTACTGGTATGGGCCAGATGGATGGGCCCGTGGCTGGATCGGTAAAGGCCAGAGAGCTCCAGTCCCACTCAGACGCCAGCAAGGTGGAGGTGGGGTACTGGTATGGGCCAGATGGATGGGCCCGTGGCTGGATCGGTAAAGGCCAGAGAGCTCCAGTCCCACTCAGACGCCAGCAAGGTGGAGGTGGGGTACTGGTATGGGCCAGATGGATGGGCCCGTGGCTGGATCGGTAAAGGCCAGAAAGCTCCAGTCCCACTCAGACGCCAGCAAGGTGGGAGGTGGGGTACTGGTATGGGCTAGATGGATGGGCCCGTGGCTGGATCGGTAAAGGCCAGAGAGCTCCAGTCCCACTCAGACACCAGCAAGGTGGAGGTGGGGTACTGGTATGGGCCAGATGGATGGGCCCGTGGCTGGATCGGTAAAGGCCAGAGAGCTCCAGTCCCACTCAGACGCCAGCAAGGTGGAGGTGGGGTACTGGTATGGGCCAGATGGACGGGCCCGTGGCTGGATCGGTAAAGGCCAGAGAGCTCCAGTCCCACTCAGACGCCAGCAAGGTGGAGGTGGGGTACTGGTATGGGCCAGATGGATGGGCCCGTGGCTGGATCGGTAAAGGCCAGAGAGCTCTAGTCCCACTCAGACACCAGCAAGGTGGAGGTGGGGTACTGGTATGGGCCAGATGGATGGGCCCGTGGCTGGATCGGTAAAGGCCAGAGAGCTCCATTCCCACTCAGACGCCAGCAAGGTGGAGGTGGGGTACTGGTATGGGCCAGATGGATGGGCCCGTGGCTGGATCGGTAAAGGCCAGAGAGCTCCATTCCCACTCAGACGCCAGCAAGGTGGAGGTGGGGTACTGGTATGGGCCAGATGGATGGGCCCGTGGCTGGATCGGTAAAGGCCAGAGAGCTCCAGTCCCACTCAGACGCCAGCAAGGTGGAGGTGGGGTACTGGTATGGGCCAGATGGATGGGCCCGTGGCTGGATCGGTAAAGGCCAGAGAGCTCCAGTCCCACTCAGACGCCAGCAAGGTGGAGGTGGGGTACTGGTATGGGCCAGATGGACGGGCCCGTGGCTGGATCGGTAAAGGCCAGAGAGCTCCAGTCCCACTCAGACGCCAGCAAGGTGGAGGTGGGGTACTGGTATGGGCCAGATGGATGGGCCCGTGGCTGGATCGGTAAAGGCCAGAAAGCTCCAGTCCCACTCAGACGCCAGCAAGGTGGAGGTGGGGTACTGGTATGGGCCAGATGGATGGGCCCGTGGCTGGATCGGTAAAGGCCAGAGAGCTCCAGTCCCACTCAGACGCCAGCAAGGTGGAGGTGGGGTACTGGTATGGGCCAGATGGATGGGCCCGTGGCTGGATCGGTAAAGGCCAGAGAGCTCCAGTCCCACTCAGACGCCAGCAAGGTGGAGGTGGGGTACTGGTATGGGCCAGATGGACGGGCCCGTGGCTGGATCGGTAAAGGCCAGAGAGCTCCAGTCCCACTCAGACGCCAGCAAGGTGGAGGTGGGGTACTGGTATGGGCCAGATGGATGGGCCCGTGGCTGGATCGGTAAAGGCCAGAGAGCTCTAGTCCCACTCAGACACCAGCAAGGTGGAGGTGGGGTACTGGTATGGGCCAGATGGATGGGCCCGTGGCTGGATCGGTAAAGGCCAGAGAGCTCCATTCCCACTCAGACGCCAGCAAGGTGGAGGTGGGGTTCTGGTATGGGCCAGATGGATGGGCCCGTGGCTGGATCGGTAAAGGCCAGAGAGCTCCAGCCCCACTCAGACGCCAGCAAGGTGGAGGTGGGGTACTGGTATGGGCTGCTATCATCAAAGATGAGCTTGTGGGGCCTTTTCGGGTTGAGGATGGAGTCAAGTTCAACTCCCAGTCCTACTGGCAGTTTCTGGAAGACACCTTCTTCAAGCAGTGGTACAGGAAGAAGTCCGCATCCTTCAAGAAAAACCTGATTTTCATGCAGGACAATTCTCCATCACACGCATCCAAGTACTCCACAGCGTGGCTGCAAGAAAGGCTCTAAAAGAAGAAAAACTAATGACATGGCCTCCTTGTTCACCTGATCTGAACCCCATAGAGAACCTGTGGTCCCTCATCAAATGTGAGATTTACAAGGAGGGAAAACAGTCCACCTCTCTGAACAGTGTCTGGGAGGATGTGGTTGCTGCTGCTGCAATGTTGATGGTGAACAGATCAAAACACTGACAGGATCCATGGATGGCAGCTTTCAGTGTCCTTGCAAAGAAAGGTGGCGATATTGCTCACTGATTTGTTTTTGTTTTGTTTTTGAATGTCAGAAATGTTTATTTGTGAATGCTGAGCTGTTATATTGGTTTCCCTGCTGAAAATAAATCATTGAAATGGGGATATATTTGTTTATTGTTAAGTTGCCTAATAATTCTGTTTGCCTATAAACCTGATATAGGGTGATGATGTCATTAGACCACACCCCTTCTCATGACAGAGATGAACATCACCTGATATGTTTAATTGGTAGTAGCTTTGGGCCGATACAGCTTGGAATAAGACAACATGCATAAAGAGGATGATGAT
>JALJCO010000208.1:0-10023 GCA_023101725.1 Atherinomorus stipes | reverse complement strand
CATGCTTCCGTTCAGTTACGTATTGCTTCCCGTGACATCAGTCCTGAAGCTGCACGTCTCTGGGGAGACGGATGAGAGAGAGAGGACGAACCAGAACCACCACTGAGCTGACAGCCCGCAGAGAGCCGGACGAACTTCCAGGAGATCAGGAAGATTTTGGGATCCATCCACCGACAATCTTCCAAAGGATTTGAGGAGCAGTCCAGCAGAACCAGGACGTGAGTGAAGCACCTTCAGTCAGACGGAACCTCTGAGGAGAATCCTGATCATTTGCTATGAAATATGATCTGATGTCACAATAAGTTGGTGATAGTGAATTAATCCAGACCTACGGTTTACCAGACCCAGTTAACTTTGTTTAGTTGGATTAAGAAATCCTTCCTCTCTTTTTCTTTGAACATTTATTAATTAACTGAGGCTTAATAATTTATGTTTCATTTTCATACCATCTCATTTCTTTCACAAGATAACTTTTGATTTGATCATCATGCTCACATATTTCTTGTATATATCTTGTACATACTTTTTATCTCATGTAGTTTGTAGACTAGTTAGTAAATACTCCGTATTATCTTAACTAGTGGTTGTTTTGTGGTTTTTCTGATGTATACATGAAAGGTCACTTCAGCGAGAACTCATGAAAGCGTCCTGAGACTGATCACTTAAAGCAGCCTTTACCGATCTTGCATTTCAGAAAGCACAGCAAGATTATTTGAATATAAACAGTCCCGCCTCACTCCTAAGACACACCCCCTCATTCCTTCTGCCTCCCAATGCAGAAGCAAAGGTTCCAACAGACAGGTCCCTTGGCCAATCCTAGAGGTGCACCCCACTTCAAGGATTGGGTTGGAGTTTTTTATTGAATATTTAGAGATTGGAATAATATTTTATTTTGATTAATGTTGGGTCTGTCTTGTATTTTAGAATTCCATTACCTCATTCATAGCATTTTACCCTGTTAGAAAAATAGTGTAAGAATGCAACATCCGTAAGGGTTGCTTTAATCAAATCAATCTAAGAATTGATTTAAGACTTTAATGGTTTTCCTTGCTTCCATTACATATCAAATAAGTAAGGTGGTGCTCCCGAGGCTGTATTAGTATTGATATTAATAGAAATATTAATATTATCATAAAAGGTGACGCTACAGGCAGGGAATAACACATTGATTCCTGATGAGGAAACTATTTTTCTACTGTAATTTTTACATTATCAACGACACCGTGGTGGTTAGAGACGTTCTTTGAGAATTCAGTTTTTAGACAGAGTCCCTCTACAACAACATTGTCCTCCTTTTGCCTGTTTGGCAGAGCTACAGGAACATGTTTGCTTTGGTTGCCTATCTACTCATGTCTGACCCCTTATGTAAAACAAAGATTTTGGATTTTTGGACTCCGACTTTTGTTTAATCTCTGCAACTGAAATTCGACTGTTTAGTGGTTGGATAGCCATAACTCCAGTCAAGATTTACCCAAGAGGAGTCATAGTCCTGTCTACAAAAACATGACTTAAATTCATTCATTTAGTCTATGAACACACTGATGACTTTTAGGTAGTGTGTGAACAACAAAATATTCCCCAGAACAGTTGATTGTCTGAACAAAGCCAAGAATCCATTGATTGTTGGCTTTTGTCTGACAATCACTCCCACAGTTGTTCTAAACAATAGAAGGGGGAAAAAAACTTCTATACCGTAGTTTCAGATTTAAAACCAGCATGTGCAAAATGTGGTTTCTTTGTAGGTCAAAATATGCAAACAATGCTGAGAAATAGTCACTCAGATCTGACTTAGAAGACTTCAGTCGTGCAAACAGATAACAGTCCATGTTTGCAGAGACAACCTGCATGCAGAGGTTTTCAGTGTTTGATGACAAAGTCTGGTTTCCTGGCACCAGAACACACATCAGGGCTTAAAATATCCCCTCGAGGTTTCCATCTTAACCAGTTGTTATCCTTTACCACTGGTATTGTGGATTTTGCTGGTTTAAAAAGTCAAACTTGGAAATGAGTGAAGTGTTTTACATAATATTTTTTTCACCAAGCTGTTTCCTCCTATTTTGACAATATTATTATCATCAATATAACAACAACAATAATAATAACAATAATAATAATAATAATTGTAATAATAATAATGATAATTATAGGAAATTTGGCTTTGTATTTAATCATCTCTAGCGTGACCAGAGAGCAGAGGGCTGCCATGTCCGGGGGTTGGTAGGGTTATGAGATATAATGGGGCAGATGCAGCTTATAAAGGTACCATGACATCAAATTTCACTTTTCTGGGGTTTTGGGTGTATAATATGATCTATTGGGCACTGATGAGGCCATGTGAATGTCCAGAGTGAGAATCAAAGTTCCTGTTTATGGTCTGTCAGCTTTGTCTCTCTGTTCAGAAACAGTTGAATCAGAGTGCAGGCTATCATTCTATGTAGTTCTATCATTCTAATGTAATTTAATTGCTCCAATACAGAGCACACTATCAAGTAAACAGCCCCCTCTCTCTCTCCTAACGGTTTATGCACCATCCACCTCCCCCTCCCTCTTCTGTCTGACTCAGCTTCATGTATGGAGCAAGTAGTAACTTCTGTGCAGTCAGGTCTGGGTTTTCACACAAATGGATTTAAAAGAAAACTTCTGCAGCAACACTGAGGGAGGCGACCACAACCTTGTCATTACCTGTAAGTTTATTTATTTTCTAAATGCTGTCTTGTCTGATAAACGTAGCTCACACTGTCTGAACTGCCCATGTTGCTAGCAGTTAGCCTTTAGCAATCTCCGATCGCAGCTTGACCTAGATTCTCCAAATAGGTCATAGCGAAATAAGGTGTAGCCAATCAAAATGAAGTCAACGTGGTCTCCGGGTAAAGCTCCACATCATCACCGGACCCAACTGTATTACTGAGGAAGTGAGGTCTGGCGTTTCAAACAATACTCCGCTCTAAAAAAATGCCGTTTTTTTCTTTTTTGGAGTATTTACATATGCAGTAATGCCAACAACATAAACTAGTTTTTAACTGCTATGTCATCACTCCTTTAAACCATTCATCAGTGTAAGTAAAGCTGAAAACACAGCTCTGCCATATATTCAAACATACATCGTGTGCTGCATGGAGGAGTGATGGCAGAGGGAGGGGAGTTCAGACCTGGCTTTCCTGTGCAGACTTTTATGTTCTCCCGGTTCACTCACGGATCCTCCCTGTGAGTGAGCGTGTAGCACCCAATAATGTAATAATTTACTGAAAATGTAATGACGCCTGAAAATGTATTAAAATTTGCACTTAACTTAATCAAAAATGTAATAAAACCCAATAATGTAATAACTTGACCAACAATGTAATAAAATATTCTGACTGTTATTGTAATAACATTGTAACAATAATGTAATACCTATATCACATATTTATTAGAGATTTATTGCATTTTCAGGTGGATCGTTTTTAAAAAAAATTTAAAATTTAAGACTTGACAGATAATGTAATATAGAGGTCTATATTTTGTGTTTTGAGAATCCAAGACTGTTATATAGTCTACACTGGACTTGAAACAACAGAATGACTGAATTGCAGACCTATACCATACAGCTATATGTGCACATGCAGATATTCAGCAATGATTCCTTTTCGGTAAAAAATTGACCGGACCAATCACAGCACAGCAATAGAATTAACAGAATGTAAAACTCCTCCTACGTCTCCACGCCTGGTTTTCTAACCCTTTGTCTTTCATTTTACATGCAAATCCTCCTGCTTGATCCCTCCGTTCTCCTTGGCCTGGCTCCCCACCACCATCATCTCCTCCCTCACCCTCTGATTGCTGATCAGTCTCACCTGGAGCAGCTGCTACAACTACAAAAGACCCCAACACACCCTCAGTCAGGGGCAACTGCTTGGCCTGGCAACAGTTGTCCTTAGTTTATGGTTTTGGTGTCTTTAGTTTGAGCAACTTTGTCTTTAGGTTTTGATTTCCAGGTGTTTTCGTTTGGTTAATGGTTTAGTTGTTAGATTCCCTTTTCTTTCATTTTCACTGATAGTTTGGAGTTGGGATGGCTAGGTCTTTTGTTGTAGTTAGGGTTTGGTTACAGGTCTTAGTTTATGGTGCTGCTCGTTCCCTTTTTGGTTCCTAGCCTAGGTTCGTATTTTTCCCCATTTTTGTTTCCCTTTCAGTGTTAGGCTTTGTCTGTCTTTTATTTGTTCCTTTGAGCAGCATCGCTAACCCCATCTCCTTTTCAGTTGCAGTTTTCCAGGTTTTTGTTTATGCTTTAATTCACCCCTGAACAATAAAACATCTTCACTCCACCTTTCAACATCTTGAAACCAGTCTTCTTTTTGTTTGCGTCCCTAACCCCTAGCAGAGCGCGGACGTCTCCACCGCTGTTTCTGCTCTGTTTTGGTGCGTAACTAACAACTTCCGGGTCATAGTCACATGATGTGCGACACAAACACTTTCTCATATTTGTAGTTCAGCAATAAACAATGCTGACATGTAACAGAGTATTTATGATAATAAAACCAAACATTCTATGTTAATATACACAAGAAAATTACATTAAATAGAGAGAAAAACAACGTGTAAACACTGACTTCCAGCGTCACCATAGCAACAGAGTGCCGAACTACACCAGCTACAGTCACCTCTGATTGGTTCTCTCCGGTTCACTTCCTCCTGTTAGTCCCGCCTCGCGTCTCGCGTTGGAAATCAGTCTCCGGCAGAGGGAACCCAGACCGACCTGCCGTGTATCTCATGGCGTTAGTCAGGCTGGTGTACCAGGCTACATTCACCCAGTCACACACTGATGGTGGAAGAGCTGCCATGCAAAATGTTAACCACAACCTATCAGGAGTGGTTAGGGGTAGAGATGGGCCAATGAAGCCTTTTGAACCTTTTGAGGCCTTTGCTTGACTGTGTTGGAAAAAGAGTCGAAGCTTCAAAGCTTCATAGATCATGCCAGTGACACCTGGTGGTCAGTTGGAGTCATAGCAGCTATAATTCTCAGAGTGATTCCTCTAAATTGATTCATATTCCAACATAACATCAATCCATTCAGCCTTACACATTTCTTGTCTGTCAAATGATCATCATGTACACATGGAAGAGTTGAACACTTTGACAGTGTACCAGTAGTCTGGTAATGTGTTGTCCGATGTTTCTTTAGCTTTTCTCCCCCTTACGGACATGATTTGGATATAACACAAGTGCGCTGTGAAATACTATGACAAATATGTCAACATCAGTGTTTGGGAAATGTAACTGAGGGTCTATGAAAAGTCCTTATGCAACTCAGTGGAAGAAACTTGGGTCAAACCTGTGTTTACTACACATGATTTGAAAATAATGCATGATTGGAAACTTCAGATGCATCACTGTGGAACACTTTAGCTGGAAACAGACTGAATAACTATCCTACGTGTAGATAAAACAAATATGTACATGAGGGGATTGTGCTTGTGCCACACTTTCTGATAATGTGACTTAGGTCAATAATATTTCTTGTGGGTGACACAAGATCGTTTTCTTCCAACAGAATTCTCCATCCTTTAAAGAGGTCTCAATAGGGGATTATCACGCTTCCGCGTTCTGGTTTCCGGAAGTTGAAACATTTGGCACTTCCTCTTCCGGGCCATGTTAACGACAGCCGTTCCTGCTCTGTTATACTGTTTAAATCGGATAAACTCCAAACATATTTAAGTTTTCATTCTAGACTGAAGTGATACTGGATCAAAAGCTGGATCAAAGCGATCGATTCGCCGCGGTGAAGGGCCGAACTTTATAATAAAACACACGTTTGTTTGTCCCCAGTGGGGCACAACACCGGCACTTCACAGCATGCTAGCATTAGCCAGCTAACGTTTACTGACGTGCTTAACATTGTGCGTCTTAAAACACACAAACATCTGAAAATCGGGTCTGTACCCCCCGTTTCCAGTGGAACAACTGGGGACTGCCAAGAAAGGAGACGCTTTCAGATGCTTGTGTGTTTTCAGCCGTACAAAGTTAGGCACGTCATCAAGCTGGCTAATGCTAACCTGCTAACAGTAGTCCGCCAGCTACTACTCTGTTAAACTTTGTAAATCGGATAAACGCCAATGCCAAGTTTTCATTCCAGACTGAAGTGATGCTGAGGAAGAAGTGGATCAAAAACGACCGATTCGCCGCAGTGGAGGACCTAACTTTATAATAAAACGACACACGTTTGTTTGTGGCCGGCAGACTGCGCAGTCGTGTTAGCAGGTTAGCATTAGCCAGCCTGATAACGTGCCTAACTTTGTGCGGCTGAAAACACACAAGCATCTGAAAGCGTCTCCTTTCTTGGCAGTCCCCAGTTGTTCCACTGAAACGGGGGGTACAGACCCGATTTTCAGATGTTTGTGTGTTTTAAGACACACAATGTTAAGCACGTCGGTAAACGCTAGCTGGCTAATGCTAGCATGCTGTGAAGTGCCGGTGTTGTGCCCCACCGGCGACAAACAAACATGTTTTATTATAAAGTTCGGCCCGTCACCGCGGCAAATCGATCGCTTTGATCCAGCTTTTGATCCAGTATCACTCCAGTGCTGGAATGAAAACTTAAGTATGTTTGGAGTTTATCCGATTTAAACAGTATAACAGAGCAGGAACGGCTGTCGTTAACATGGCCCGGAAGAGGAAGTGTCAAAAGCCGGCAACTTCCGGTAAGCGTGATAATCCCCTATTGTAGTTTTTCACAAGGTTGTAAAGCGCTGGGCACGGGGGAGGTTGTTCAGCATCTGGCGTCTCCTTTTGACAGCTGACACAGCGCCAAAGATTTGAATCAGTTACGTAATTTCCGGTGTCTCACTGGCGCGCATGAAGCCTCATACGTCATCAGTTACGTGATCGCAGAGATTCGATGGGGCTTTTGATGCACAGTTTCGAGTAGTCTGTCTCACTCGGCTGACACAGGCTCCGGAGTCTCGGTGTCAGACATCCCATCTCTAGTTAGGGGTTCCATGTCTTGCTCAAGGAAACCTCAGCATGAGCTTTGCAGGCCGGGATTGAACCAGCAACGGTTACAAGACGCTACAACACTGAGCCATGCCACCCTGTCAAAAAATGATATAATAACCACTTATGAGAGCATATATTTATGTCACATTTTAAATAATGTGTTGGTGTCATGAATACTTAAGTGCATACCCTTGTCAAATGAAGTGTTACGTTAAAATGTGTTTTGCTGGTTTGTTGTTGCTTTCCCGAGGTACCGATTCAGCGGAAGACTGTGGAGAACGAAGTATGCTTATGGAAGCAATAGTTATTCTCTTGTTTCAAAGAGGCAGTGTATTTAACAGTCTTAAATTCTCAAAAAACAAAATATAGACCTATTACATTATCTGTCATACTACATTATTAGTTCTTTTCAAAAAAACGACCCACCTGAAAATGAAAATAAAATCTCCAATAATGTAATAGATTATTACATTATCGGTAAAAATGTTATTACAATAATCCAGTCAGAATATTTTATTACATTATTGGTCAAGCTATTACTGTTTGCTGGGTGCTATTACATTTTTGATTGGGTTATGCAATGTTATTACATTTTCAGACGTTATTACATTTTCAGTAACTTATTACATTATTGTGTGCTACAGTGGCTGTTTGTGTCCGTGTGTCGGCCCTGCTACGGACTGGTGACGAATACAGAAAATGACAATATGCTGCTGATGAAGCTGGTTACAGTACATACAAACTAGAACGGGAGATTCTCATCATGAAGAGCTGAAAAGGTAGATTTTCTATCACAATGAGGTTGAACGAGAGATTCTCATCACAATGAGGTTGAACGGGAGATTCTCATCACGATGAGGTGGAACGGGGAGATTCTCATCACGATGAGGGGAACGGGAGATTCTCATCAATGATGAGGGGGAACGGGGAGATTCTCATCACGATGAGGGGAACGGGAGATTCTCATCACGATGAGGGGAACGGGAGATTCTCATCACGATGAGGTTGAACGAGAGATTCTCATCACGATGAGGTTGAACGAGAGATTCTCATCACGATGAGGTGGAATTTAGAGATTCTCATCACGATGAGGGGAACGGGAGATTCTCATCAATGATGAGGGGAACGGGAGATTCTCATCACGATGAGGTTGAACGAGAGATTCTCATCATCCTGAGGTTGAACGGGAGATTCTCATCACGGATGAGGTGGAACGGAGATTCTCATCACAATGAGGTGGAACGGGAGATTCTCATCGTGATGTTGGGGAAAGGGAGATTCTCATCAGTGATGAGGTGGAACAGGAGATTCTCATCAGGATGTGGTGGAACAGGAGATTCTCATCATGATGAGGTGGAACGGAAATTCTCATCATGATGAGGTGGAAATGGAGATTCCCATCATGATGAGGTGGAACAGGATATTCTCATCATGATGAGGTGGAACAGGAGATTCTCATCACGATGAGGTGGAACAGGAGATTCTCATCACGATGAGCTGGAACAGGAGATTCTCATCATGATGAGGTGGAATGGGAGATTCTCATCAAGTGGACGAGGTGGAACAGAGATTCTCATCACGATGAGCTGGAACAGGAGATTCTCATCATGATGAGGTGGAACAGGAGATTCTCATCGTGATGAGGTGGAACAGGAGATTCTCATCATGATGAGGTGGAATGGGAGATTCTCATCGTGATGTGGTGGAACAGGAGATTCTCATCGTGATGAGGTGGAACGGGAAATTCTCACCTGCCATGAGGTGGAAATGGAGATTCCCATCATGATGAGGTGGAACAGGATATTCTCATCATGATGAGGTGGAACAGGTATTCCCATCACGATGAGCTGAAACAGGAGACTCTCATCATGATGAGGTGGAACGAGAAATTCTCATCATGATGAGGTGGAAATGGAGATTCCCATCATGATGAGCTGGAACAGGATATTCTCATCAGCCATATTGAGGTGGAATATGGGAGATTCTCATCACGATGAGGTGGAACAGGAGATTCTCATCATGATGTGGTGGAATGGTAGATTCTCATCATCATGAATATTTGAATATGAGATTCTCATCATGATGAGGTGGAAATGGTGAGATTCTCATCGTGATGAGGTGGAACAGGAGACTTTCATCATGATGAGGTGGAACAGGAGATTCTCATCACGATGTGGTGGAAAGGGGAGATTCTCATCATGATGAGCTGGAACAGGAGATTCTCATCATGATGAGGTGGAACAGGATATTCTCATCGCGATGAGGTGGAACAGTAGATTCTCATCGTGATGAGGTGGAACGGGAGATTCTCATCGTGGATGAGGTGGGAACGGGGAGATTCCCATCATGATGAGGTGAAACGGAGATTCTCATCATGATGAGGTGGAACGGGAGATTCTCATCATGATGAGGTGGAACGGGAGATTCTCATTGTGATGTGATGATGTTCTCACCACATGCAGATCTGCCATACTTGCAGCAACCTTGTGATACTATCATGTCAGTATGAATATCTTAATATAAACTAGGATGATCTGTTACACATATTTGATTTGATGGATAACCAATGCATTTATTCTTTATTTTTACAGTTTAACACCTGAAAACAAGTTTGTGAAATTCACCAGAAAGATTAACTCAAGCAGTTCAGCCCAGCTTAACATTGCTGTGATGAACACAGCAGTCCTGCTGTGTTCATCACATTGTGAAGGCAGCATAAACATCGACGGCCACATTATAAGTTTCCTTAGGCTTTGTTAAAATATTTTAATTCCATCTCATATCATGAAAATAATGTAATCTTGGACTGAGGTGCAGTTTCTGTGAATGTAAATACCAGTGGTACAATGAAGCAGCACAGAATCGTTACTGCGGCATTTCAGCTGTCCTGTTCTTGCCTGAGTGACAGTAAACTACTTATTCTTAGTAATTCAGTTTTGTTTTTCCCATCTGAGCCTTGAGACAGTAAGGACAGTCAAGACAGTGGTCCTGTGCTCCTGCACACTGGGCTGCAGAAACAGAAGAGGTGAAAAAAACAGCCAGAAAATCTACTGA
>JALJCO010000202.1:0-214018 GCA_023101725.1 Atherinomorus stipes | reverse complement strand
AGAACAGGAAACTGAGGCTACAATTCACACAGACTCACCAAAACTGGACAACGGAAGACACAGTACACAGTATATCTGATAAATTGCATTAATATTAATTGCATCTTTCACAATCAAGAACGTGGCTCAGTAAAAACTAACAAAAGTAGAAAAAATAACGGTCATAATTCAAAACAAGTCCAAAAATGATAAAACACATATAATAAAATGAACACATAAAACCCCCAGAAAATTAAACATTCACAGTTCTGACACAAACTACAATCTCCAAGCAATTTACCTGATATGTGCTGTGTCTTTCTTTATGAGAATACCTGACAGTTTTGTGAGTCTTTAGGCATTACCAACCTTTAAATATAATTTGTAACTGCTTTATAAGGCATAGATAGTGCACACCTTTAGATGTGCTCAAACCACTTAATTAATGATTAGTCAGTGCTTTGTAACTACCAGCAATAATGAATTCCTGCATTATTAACTGCTTATACAACATTGATTGGAAAAGAAATTTGTGGGATATTTACTACCATTTTAATTACCATTTGCACATGCATTAAAACTGCATATAAGTGAAAGCATAAAAATCTTTATAACTGGTTTGTCAGTGATGCAAATGCCATATTTTGAAAAGCTGAATCTAACCTTAACAATATGAAAATAAAATCAGTAAACACATTGTAGAAAACATCTACTGATGAGTACTAATGTCAAAAACATGCGTTTATAAATGATGAATTCATGATTTGCTAACTCATAACTAATGTACTTATCAATGATGGATAAAACATCTACATCTGTGCTCGTAAAACACACACTAATGAGCATTTCTGTCAGAAATATTCTTTGTAAATGATTAATTCAGCATTTATTAATGCTAAATAAATGCTAAAAAGATGTGTCTGAAACATACTTTACTGAATAAGTGCTTCAGATAACATTCAGTAGGCTGTAATGTGAAACAAAACTAAATAGTTAAGGTGATATTTTAACTACAGGCTTTTCCCCTCGACATTTAAAAGTTGGAAATATGAGACGAGCTTGAAACAAAAAATTAAATCAGCTAACTCAAGTTTTATTTTTAAACACCATGTTGTTTTAGGCTCCTGTGCTATTAAGCTGTGCAAGTCTGCCCCCATGTGTTGTAGTTAAAAAACAAACAAACATTTAGAGCACGTCTTCTGTAAAACTAGGGCTATTTAAGGATTTGTTTGGGTATTTTAATTTTTATTTAAAAGAATACGTAAGAGCAGCACGTTTTTATTTAGATCTTTTATGTTAAAACCATTTGGCTCACAACTTCGTGTAAAACCACTGTAGGACATCACTCGAATGTCTCGATTTTCCACGGAACATGAACGCAGCGCGTCTTTATTCGGAATTTTTTTTTTTTTTTTTTTAATTTCCAATTATTTTATTTATTTATTTATGTATTTGAACTCCAACCATTTTCTGGGTGTTACTCATAAAAATGATACCCCCTCTTTAGCTACCGCGCGTTCACGTGAGCTGAATCCGCGTTCACTTGTCGCTCATCATCAGACTATCTCTACCTGTTTGAGCGTGGTCCTAATTTGCCCCAACACACGGATATTCTACCTAATAACTGAAAGGTAATAGTATATATTTACTTATTTTCTTTTATTTTTTGGTTATTTCTGCGTTTGTGTGACTTTATTAACCTTCCTCTTTAATTAAGGAAGTAGCTGTTAGTTGAAGGTTGCTTGTCTGGGCTATAAACATGAAAAACTTCTTAATAATTGTCCATTTTCGGTCAAAAAAAATCGTGGATTTACTTTAAATATGATTAATTAATGTTATAAACGGGTGGTGAAAAAAATATACGTTATTTCTAAGTTGAATTGTTAAGTGTTACTGCTACTTTTACTCTAACATTAAGAGTAAATAAAAGCCATGGATACTTTTTTAAAATTGCACAAATTTCATAATGATTGCAAAAAATAAAGAAATGATAGCCCTCACTTTAATGTTACCAGAATCAGCTGATCCTAAAGTCTTTTATTTCGTATCATGCTGTCATGTTTCATAAGTTTAAGAGTCTAATGTGTGCAGATTTGGGGAAATGAAGTCTCAAAATGACACAACTTCCTTTTAGGCTTCAGCAAATGCTGCATGAAGCCTGTGGTTGTATAACTTTATTTTAGTCATGAACAAACAGCCAAAAATAGCACACAAACACAGCAGCATTAAATATGACTAGTTGCTGTTTGAACACATGAAAACACCATTAATCAAAGTGTTAACGTCATGTGCGTTGTCTTCATCACTGTTTTATCTCCCCAGATGTGGAAGTCTGTTGTGGGCCACAATGTGAACATGAAGGTAGCTTCCAGAGGGGGACGACTGGGAGACGGACCCTGACTTTGAGGTACAGCATACTTCCTGGACTGTGCATGACGATTCATGTGTTAGGGAGGGGGGCTTCTCAGTCAGCCCTGCCTGGTTTTTGTGTTTCAGAATGACGTATCGGAGCAGGAGCAGAGGTGGGGGGCCAAAACCATCGAGGGCTCCGGACGCAAAGAACACATCAGGTTAAAACCATGAACTAGAGTCTGTTGCTTTGGAGATAACAGATGGTCTGAAAATGAAGATAAGTGCAGGTTATAGTGGGCGCTGTGCAGCAGCAGGAAGAGGAAGTGAGAGTCAAACTCAGGCTGTCAGTCAGCAAGTCTCTCCTAATATGGGTAATATAAGGTGATGACACTGTTAGAGAGATTTAAACCACTGCTGACTGGGTGACTCTCACATTCAGCTAAAATAGAAGTTTTCATCGTGCTCATTGTTCACTGAAATGTTAGACACAATCAGACGGGTGGATTTAAAATAGTGCAGATTAAAATAATCAGTTTCATAAAGACACTCTATGTACTTAAGAAAGAAAACAAGAGGTTAATTACACTATATTTACATGTAATGCTGTATAAATATCCATACACTAGTTTAAATCAAAGAAAACTTGGAAAGTTGCACTTGTTATTATTATTGTTGCTATTATTATTATGGATAAACCAGATTTTTTATTTATTAAATTCAACCTTTAACCGTTTAAAACCTGAATAATGGACAGAAATCTTAGAATAATAATAGAATAATCTTTTG
Source organism: Atherinomorus stipes (assembly GCA_023101725.1). Taxonomy (NCBI): domain Eukaryota; kingdom Metazoa; phylum Chordata; class Actinopteri; order Atheriniformes; family Atherinidae; genus Atherinomorus; species Atherinomorus stipes. The sequence continues at coordinate 210,901 of JALJCO010000202.1, read as the reverse complement.
AAATCTTTAACAGTTTGTAAAGCAAACAAAACAAAAATAATTTGCATATACAGACGTCCTCAAAATTATTCATACAATTAAAGACGAGGCTAAATTCACAATAGTAATTCAAATAATAAGAAACTAATAATAAATAAAAATTTACAAAAATATAATTTTGTGAAATAAAATATTGCTTTTGAATTGTGGTTGGACATAATAATAAAAAAAAACACAAACAACAAAACTGTCCCAGACTCATTGGAGCACCTTTCCCTGAACAGTGGACCAACATACCTGCCAACAGGTGCAGACGTCTGCATTTTTACTTGTTTTAATTTTTGTGTGTTTGTTTTTAATATTTCTTTCAAACCACAATTTAAAATCAGTGTCATTATTTTTATAGAAATTTTATTTATTACTTTTGTCAATTTCATCTTACTTCACTGACAGCTGATTTTTTTTTTCCTTCTTTAATATGAGGGTATAAATAATTTTGAGGGCGACTGTAAGTACCAGTCAATTGTATCCACTAGGGGGCAGTAGACAGGTATTAGTTAACAATTTTTGGAGCAAAGTTTATACCATAAAGTGATGCAACGGGTCTCAGAAAAAAACAAATATGATACATAAGATGTTAAAGGGGTCATGCTTTGCCTCACCAGAAAGTTTACTTTAGGCAGGCTGGATAGGTTTTGTGTAATCTGACTTACAAACATTTGGGAAAAACAAAAATAGACTGAAAAGGTTTTATTTGTCCATATTAACTTTGATCATTCTCATTATGTTTGTCCGTTCAGGCCTCCCTGGTTGGAGAGTTTAGATTTCCTTCATTCAGCATGCCTGTGTTGGTTTATTACTTGTTTTACTGCTCAGATTAGAGATCCACCATATTATCGGCCCAATATCTGTATTGGACGATACTGGCTTTTAAACTGAATATTGATATTGACCCGATATTGGCCCTGGTATAATTAACTAATAAGTATCAGATGTTGTTTGGTGAACCCGTCAGAATGCTGTTTTTTGTTTTGTTTTTGTTTTGTTTTTTATCTGTGGGGCATAGGAACAACATTAGGCCACGCCCACTGTGTAATATTACGATATCTTCAGCAACTACTGGATCTGCAGCAGATCCAGCAGAAATATTTTTCTAATTTTGCACAAGGAATGAATATTACATAATTTCAGCTTTAATATCGGTATTGGGTTTTGGCCAAATGAACTGTAAAATATCAGCATGTTGGATATCGGCCAAAAATCCATTATCTTGTAATGGGTTTATGAAGGTGCATTTGACCGACGGTGTGAGAACTGGTGCTGACTGATCTCTCTGTCCACGTCCATGATGGCTGCAGCGTGGCAGAGCTCAGGAACAAGGTTGCAGTGGAGCATGAGCAGGTGAAGCAGAAGGAGCACGTTCCCAAAGCATCGTACGGGTATGGAGGGAAGTTTGGAGTGGAGAAGGACCGAATGGACAAGGTGAGCCGTGACGACTGACTCCTCTTAGTTACGTAAATGCTTCATCTTCCGCTCTGAAACAAATCACGTGCTGCTGTTTGCCGACGTCTCTGCTGTCCAGGGGGCTGTGGGTCACGACTATGTGGCACAGGTTGAGCAGCACTCGTCCCAGACAGATGTGGCAAAGGGATTTGGTGGTAAATATGGTGTTCAGAAAGACCGTGTTGATAAGGTGAGGAGTCTTTATTGTTTGGGATTCATTCAGCCTCGTTACATAAACAGACTACAGCACATTTAAGCCAGTTAAAGTATAGATGAACAGCCTTGTCTTGATATGAAACTAAACTCTGGACTTCAGTAACTCTGTGCTGTCTCTGCAGTCTGCCATGGGCTTTGAATACAAAGGAGAAGTGCAGCAACACACCTCTCAGAAAGGTTGGTCCATTTCTAGCCCAGGGGTCTGCAACCTGCCGCTCCAGAGCCACGAGTGGCTCTTTATGCTGCGTTCCATTTTCCTCGGAACTGGGAAGGGGAACTGGGGGGTGACGTCACACTCGACCAACTTGCGTTCCAGCTCACTGGTCGGAAAACCAGTTAGCAGCCAAGCAAAACAACGTGTTTGCTAAGGCTAGTTGTTAGCGGTTGTTGGCACAGCTGGTGTTGTAGTTCACATATACGACATGAAAAATGTGAATTACACTACAGCAGCTTCCCCGTACATCTGTATAAACCAAAACTATGTATACGACTGATTTATGCAACAAAATATTTGTAAGAAGTGTAAATAAATGTAACATTACAGGAGCTTCTAAAACTGCTAACACAGGGCGCGGCCATCTTTAAATCTGAACTCGGAGCTGCGAGAGTTGTCCGACTTTCAGTGGGAAATCCGACTTCAGGGGGGGCGTTCCAGTTGAAACTTCCCCCCCCCTCCGATATCTCCCTTCTCCTGGGGGGGGACGCCCCCCCCCCCCCGCGCCCATCCTGCGGCCCCCCAACCCAGGGCGGCCCCACCGGCGGAGCCCCCGGAAGGGGCCACCCGGGCCACCCAGTGGAACCCCCGCCACTAGCCATCCTCGGGGTAGGACCCCCACCTCCCCCCGCGCGCCTGATTATCCTGCGTCCCCCATCTCCGACCCGAACTCGGAACTGGGAATTTCCGACTTCCGAGTTCAAATGGAACGCAGCATTAGACCTCCCACAATGGCTCTCAACAACATTAGCTAAAAATGATCAATGCTGCGTTCCATTTTCCTCGGAACTGGGAAGTGGGCAATGGGGACGTCACACCCGACCAACTTGCGTTCCAGCTCACTGGTCGGAAAACCAGTTAGCAGCCTAGCAAAACAACGTGTTTGCCAAGGCTATTGCTATTAGCCGTTGTTAGCACAGCTGGCATTGTAGTTCACATATACGACATAAATGTGAATTACACTACAGCTGCTTCCCCTTTACTATATAAACCAATACTACGTGTACGACTGATTTATGCAACAAAATATAGAGTAAGAAGTGTAAATAAATGTAACATTACAGAAGCTTCTAAAACTGCTAACACAGGGCGCGGCCATCTTTAAATCTGAACTCGGGGCTGCGAGAGTTATCCGACTTTCCGAGTGGGAAATCCGACTTCGGGGGGCCGTTCCAGTTTAAACTTCCCACTCAGAACTGGGAATTTAGGACTTCCGAGTTCAAATGGAATGCAGCAAAAGAACCAACAAATGTCTTTAAATACAGATATAGTTTATCATTTCTTTTAATTAATTTTTGCAACATAATGACACTAAATGGACCAGTAATATTTATTTACATGTTTTTTAAATTATTTCCCCATTTTTAAATTATTATTCATTATTTATTTATTTATTTATTATCATTACTACTACTAATAATAATATTTATTTTTTACTTAATTACTTTTATTAAGTAATTAAGTAAAAGTCTAATTACTTTTTTTCTTGACACAAATGGAAAAATATCCCATAGAAGCAAATGCATGTGTCCCCTTTTAGCAAAAGCTTTCAAAGTCTAAAAAATAGAAATGAAATTACAGCAGATTTATCAAAATTATAGGTTGTCTTTTCTCTAAAGGTCCCGCGACATTTGCGGCTTTAATCAAATTTTATTTTGCCCGGTTGAAAATGGCTCTTTGGATTGTAAAGGTTGCAGACCCCTGACCTAGCCTACGATTAAATTTAAGATTTCCCTTTCTGTTGTAGATTATTCAAAAGGGTTTGGGGGGAAGTACGGTGTTGAAAAGGAAAAAAGTGGACAAAGCAGCTTTGGATTACAGCTACAAAGGCGAGACAGAGAAGCATCAGTCACAAAAAGGTGAGTTCAGTTTGTATCTGTCTGCGTGGAAGAAGATCCTCAACTAGACATCTTCAGAAAACTGGGAGAAAGCGTGTTTTCAGGTTTAAACCCAAAGTGCAAGTATACAGTCGCCCTCAAAATTAGTCATTCCCTCCAATTAAAGAAAAGGTTAAATTCACAATAGCAATTCAAATAATGAGAAAATAAAGAAACTAATAATAAATAAAAATTTACAAAATTATAATTTAGTAAAATAAACTATTGCTTTTTAACTGTTGTTGAAAATAATAATTAATTAAAAAAATAAAAAAAAAACTGTCCCAGACACATACCTGTCAACAGGTGCAGACGTCTTTTTGAACATTAGAGAAAACAGATGATTGCAGTGATTGTCTCACAATGTTGCCCCATCATGTTTGTTCAGTTGTTTTATTTTTGTGTGTTTGGTTTTAACCGCCCCCTCCCTATTTCTTTCAAACTACAATTCAAAATCAATGTCATGATTTTCATAGAATTTTTATTTATTATTACTTTTTTCAATTTCAACTTATTTCACTGACAGCTGATTTTTTTCCTTCTCCTTCCTTTCAGTACTGGAAATTAAGAGTTGAACAATATCAGTAAAAAAAGCCAATATCAAACATTCCTAAGTATAAGTGGTTACTTTGTACAAATACAGGATGATGTAGAGGGACCACAGTGTTATATGTCTGAAAATATCAGCATCTGACAATATGAAGGAAAAAGCCGTTGATTACTTTAGAAATAAACTGTCATAAATAGCAGAGTTGTTTTACTAAAACAGCATCTGCAGAGTTTCAAGTCGGGGGTTCGTGCTGTAGAAACTGTTCCAGTGCTGATATTTGAATGATGTTGCGTCTTATTTTCAGATTACGCTAAGGGATTCGGAGGAAAGTACGGGGTGGAGAAGGAGAAGGTGGACAAGGCTGCTGTAGGCTACGACTATAAAGGAGAAACAGAGAAGCACCAGTCACAGAAAGGTGAGTTAAGCTTCAAGCTTTTAGATCTGACATGGATTTCTGAGGGATGATTACTTTATCCTGCTCTCCACTTTCAGATTACTCTAAAGGATTTGGAGGGAAGTTTGGTGTGGAGAAGGAGAAAGTAGATAAGGCTGCGCTGGGTTATGATTATAAAAGCCAGACAGAGAAACACGAGTCACAAAAAGGTGAGCAAAGGTTCACGTTTCTGTCATCTGTGTAGTCCCTCAGACTAATTTAATGTGCTTCTCCTCAGATTATTCAGCAGGCTTTGGTGGTCGATATGGAGTTCAGACAGACCGCATGGATAAGGTCAGCATCTAATAGAAGATGAATTTATTATTTATATCTGATTGACTGTAGGGCTGGGCGATATGGGCCAAATATCATATCACGATATATATTTATTTTAGATGACGATATACGATTTATACCAGTATTTTTACCATAATTTGTCTGAAAGTTTAATTTCATTTCATATAAAATACCAGTTTTTTAGTATTGAAACATGTTTAGCGTAAAGGTATCGCTCCACTGCAGTGATGGAACTGACAACACTGGTTAGAAATGTTTGTTAAATCGAAGTAATTAAAGATAGTTGGCTGGTTTTTTTATGATTTCTTTGTAAAAGTCTTCCAGATAGTTTAAATAATAGGGTAGGAACATATATCGATACCATGAAATATCGTGATATTTTCATATGCCAATACCATATTTATATTTAAAAACATGTTATCGATCTATTTTACGAATGAATCTCACACGATATCATCGTTTTGTTACAAAATCTCATGAGATTTCACGAAATACTGCGAGATTTCATCGTTCTGTTGAGAACTTCTCATGAGATTTTGTAACAAAACTATATCTTACGAGATTTCATTAGTGAAATAGATCGATACTGCATCTTTAAATATGGATATAGTATCAGCATATGAAATTATCGTGAAACTTCAGTGTATCAATATTATTTAATCAGGTGACCCCTTTGTAGTCAGCCGAGGTGCAGGAGGGTCATTATGAAAAAATAAAGAAAAAAAAATTTGCACAATTAATGCCGCGATATAACGATATGTCTAAATATCATATCTCTCTCATGTATATATCATATTGCGATATATCAGGATATCGCACAGCCCTAATTGACTGTATAATCTGTAATTATACAGATATAATATTGTTTATTTTCATCTGTATTCATGTAAAATGCTGTTAATTATTCTCTATCATTAACCTCTAGAGTGCAGCAGGCTTCTCAGACATGGACTCCCCAACTACTGCATATGAAAAGACACAACCGCTGGAAGCCTGTAAGTTTATTACTTAAAACCAGAAATTAGGGATGCATGATATTGGACTTGTGGCTAAATCCGATATTTTGCAACTCATTTGACCAATGTTGAAGCTGAAAATAATGTAATATTAATTTTTTTGTGCAAAAATGTTTCTACTGCGTCTGCTGCAGATCCAGTAGTTGCTGGAGACGTCAATGTTGCACAGTGGGCGATGCCTAATGTGGCTCCCATGCCCAACAGGAAAAAAACAAACAAACAAAAACAAAAAACAGCATTTTTACAGGTTTGTCACCAAACAATGCATGTTAAATATTGGTTAATTAGATAGGTCAATATCCTGCCGATATCAGGTCGATATTGTCCGATATTGATATTCTGTTTTAAAGTGAATATTAGTCTTTATCAATATCAGACCAATAATATTGTGCATCTCTACTAGAAGTAAAACATGCAACTAAAATGTAGGACTTAAATTTTTCATCTACTGCCCTTTTTTAAAACTATTAATTATTATTTGCGGACAGACTTTCACACTGGGTCGGCGTGCGCCGCACTCTGTGTGTGGCGCGTCCTCGCTACTCGGCCATTCCAGTAAATCATTTAATTTCCACCTGAAACCCCTGAAGCGTCTCTATTTTTGACAGAACACGCGTCCACAGCACGTCAAGCTCTTAGTACTTTAGACAGGACCACACAGGAAATCAGAAACGGGAGCAGTGTAAAGGTAAATTTCAAAATAAAAGCCTCAGCAGATTTGCCATGGCTGAATTATATAAAGATTAGTGGACTGTCACTGCACGATCCGTAACGTCAACTCATCTGCACGTGCGGGAAAGAATATATCCGGATCGGCATTGAATCTCCTGGATTTAGGAAAAAAATGTCCTGAAAATAATAACTTCCATCCTTAATTTAATAAAAACCTGATGGACGGATGGACGTCACTGATTTTAACCCTAGAGAACCCAAGAACCCTTTTTTTCTTTGGAAAATTATGAATTATCCATTAAATGATTTCTATAAGTTCATTGAACACCAAAATATCCACTTTTTCAATTTTAACCCTTTATTCTCTAATTTAGGTTTGTGCCAAATTTGACCCTTTGGAGTTTTAGGCGTACCATTTCAAAGAATCACAATAACAAACACTGTCAATGTAAACTATTTTATATTCAGGAAAATAATCAGTTAACCACACAGCTACATTTAAAAATGTTTTTATTGCTTGCTTTCCTTTGATGTACTGCCTTTTGCCACCAAATTTCCCTTTGCACTATCATCTTATTGATGGACTATTTTTGGCAAGGAGCTATAATCAGGCACTGTCTCCTAAATTAATCCAAAAATGGTCTCAGTTTCCAAAGTCTACCTTTTTTTTCTTCTTCACTGGCTATTTTGTTGTCTAAAAAGTGCATGACAGAGAGCAGGTTGAATTGGTTGTGACTGTCTGCCATAGGCCCAAAACGAACTTCACTTTCCCAGTACTGACGTACTCCAGATATTTTAACTAATCCCATCCTGAGATACATTCCTAGAACTTGTTCTCTTTTACCAAAGTGTCTACAATTTTCCATGCTTTTGAACACTGTATTGATTGTTACACTCTGCTCAACAACATTTTCCAACACATCACAGGAAACATATCAACAGGAAAACATATCAAGTGTTGAAAGTAAACCAGTGGTGTGTCTGTTGTGGCATCCTAGTACAACTCAACCTGTCCACCTGTAAAGTGCACATCAGACAACTCAAGGCTATCTTTCTCCACCTGTAAGTTTTTGGGGCATGATTTGGCTCCATTCTCAGCAAACGCCACATCTTCATCACCAGACGAGTCATTGGATGAGTCACTGGCTTGGTCGAAAGATTCACCAACATCACTTTCATATTGTTGAAACAATTAATCAGAATTGCTATTGCTGTTCAATTTAGGGCCAAAGTCACCATCATCAACTTGAAGTTGCTCTAATACTTCTGGAACAGTGACCTTTCTCCGATGCCTTCACTGTTCTGAAAAGGCAGTGGCCATACTCCTCTCCCGGCCATAGATATAAGATTTTACTTTATTAGTCTCTGGCCCTGTACTACCAAGGTAACACTGTAAAATATATCATACAAATTAATTTATTTCAAGGCTTCAGCAAAATACTGGATCGTCACCATTGTCCATGTACAATGTCACTCAAAAAACCAAAGGGTCATTTTTGACCCAACATTTTTTAACCCATACGCCCAGAGGGTCATTTTTGGCACATCGTTTTTTAAGCTTGTTCAGAGTCGCGAATTAATCCAAAAAGAACATAAAACATACTTCTAGGTATTCTTCAAGCTTAAAATAAACAGATTAACAAAAAAACAAAAATTTCATTAACCTCTGGTTTGCTGAAAAGACCATTTTGTTTGGGTAGGTTTCCAGCTCAACAAAAAGCATGTAGTCAGCCTTCTTGTCACTACCACAATGGCTCATGTCATGTCAATATTCATCCACTAGGTGTCTCTAGGAAGGGGTCAGAAGTGGAACTCTGGGATTTTGGAGTCAAATTTGAAATTTTTTTTTCTGTTTGTTCATTTTGGGCAGCGGCAATCAACAGCGGCCAAATTTGACCCCTGGGTTCTCCAGGGTTAAGGCAATGATACTGTAATAAAATTAAAATGGCTGCACATGTTTATATAAAAAAAAAATGAAAATAGTGTATGGTTTAGTTTCACATCTTTTTCAAAGAGTTGGTGAAATTAAATTTCAGTTATGTGATTTCGATCCTTTAAAGTTGCCGATTATATTGTCAGATTACCACACACAGGTATTTATGTCTTAGAAAGTGTTATACAAGTGTTATTCACTCCACTTAATATGATTATTTGGACTAACCGATATATTCTATGTAAGAGAAAATCCTCACACTACAGGGACTGGCAGTTTGGGCCATCGTTCACTTAATGGATACAAATGGTGACATTTTAGATTACACAGATTTTAATAGCAAATTCAGTTTGGACGTCCACAGAAACAGTTTCTGTCTGTCGTCCTGGCAGTTCCTGTTAAATCTGGTCTCAGGAATGTTACAGTATTCTGATATATCGCCTGTGTTTCCAACTTTCTGTACTGATAAATACAATATTATGGATTGCAAATTCAACAATCAGACATTAATACCTGAGTGTGGGAATCTGACTATTTAATTGGCAACTTTAAGGGATCAAAATCATATAACGGAAATTTAATTCCACAAACTCTTTGAAAACTAACCATACACTATTTTAATTTTTCTATATGAACATCTGCAGCTGTTTTAATTTTATTACAGCATCCATCACCTCAAAATCAAGAATGTTCATTCCTCCATCTGCAATTTTTTTTATTAAGGATTGAAGTTATTATTTTATTATTATTTAGTCATATTATTTTCAGACATTATTTTCCAAAATCCAGCAGATTCTGCGATCCTGAAGTATTCCTTTATGCTAATGTGCATATGAGTTGACGTTACCGATGGTGCTTCCTGAACAGATCATGCAGCGACATGGACAACAGAAACTATCCAGCCCTCTTTATCATGGCTGCTATCCCATGACCTAGTGACATCATGCATAACCTGGCAATTTTGTCATCTGTTCTTTGTCCCTTTATCATAATTTCTTTATCATTAATTTGTTTTTATATATTTGAGTGGAAAGAGTCTTGAGTTGAATGTTTTTAATGGGCAAAAATACTTCAATAGAGGTAAATTTGTCTTGTACTTTTTCTCTTTTGCTGATCCGATCCGTGACTCAAAAACCGTAAACCACTTTGAACTGAGTTCATTGATCTGTTGTGTCATATCCACATGCGGGGAACACAAAATTTGCTGATAAAACTGGCAGCAACAACTAAAACGTGACACTGAGTAAACACAGAGTCAGTCTGAAACATGAAATGTGCCGTGACCTGAGAACGTTGTAGTTTCAGCATTAATTGTTTAACTATTCACCAGCAATTCAGAGAAAATGAGAGGAAAGGTGAATATTTGCTTTGCAAGTTGATTTCAGTGTGCTCAACTAAATATTCTTGTTGTGCTCCTAAAAATTAAAGTTCGGGGCTTCTGTGCTCCTGGTAAAAACGTTTGTCTGGAGCCCGGTGTAAGTTCTTGCTACTCCTTTTTCAGTGGTTTAAACGGATTGCTCTCTGCAGCCAGTGCAGGTGCAGGAAAGCTGAAGGCTCGTTTTGAGAACATGGCCAAGGCTTCAGATGATGAGAACAGGAGGAAAGCAGAGGAGGAGAAAGCCAGAAGACAAGCCAGAGAGAGCAGAGAGCGGGAGGAAGCCAAACGGAGACAACAGGTAGTGCCCCCCCCCCGCCCCTGTATAACCAGATGAGTTGTTCTCTGCACATAGATGAGCCATGTTCATTTGTCTTGTTTAAGGAGCAAGCCAGCAGAAAGCAGGAATCTCCTCCACCACCTGTTGAGGATGCGGCTCCGGTGTACGACATGCCTCCACCTGAAACCGAACATGTCGTGCCAGAGATGAGAGAAATACCTGAGCCAGAGCCGGAGGTCAGACACAAATCATAAAAAAAAATCATTTTTTAAAAATCCGTTCATCTGTGTGAAAGATGTTTGAGATGTTTCATTCATTCCTGCTTCTAAAGTATTTTACTGAAGGTGAAAGTCTTTCAGGGGGATCCAGAATACGACGAACCTCCAGCATTGCCTCCACGCTCCGACGATTTCCTTGAACCAGAGGCCCCTCCTCTACCTGTGCGGTCTGCAGAGGTGGATGAGGATGAAGGAGAGTACGAGGAGCTGGCTGAACCACCTCCTGCTGTGCCAGCAGGTCTGCCTGCTTTCAAACCATTTGAACATGCAAGTCTTTCAGATCTGCATGCATTAATGTCGGTTTGTATCTGCAGCGATGGACGACTACGAGGACCTGTCGTGCGGCCAGAAGGCAGTGGCCATTTATGACTATCAGGGAGGTAGGACACGTCAGTACCGGGAGCATGAACTCTTTGTAATTAAGCATCATCTCAGACATGTCATCTCTTCACACAGAGGCGGAGGATGAGATCTCCTTCAATCCCGACGATGTCATCACCAACATAGAAATGATTGACGAGGGTTGGTGGAAGGGACAGTGTCATGGACAAACTGGTCTGTTCCCAGCAGCTTACGTTCAGCTGATGTAGAGGAAGAGTTTGTCCTGAAACAAACTCGGGATTCATAGACTGTTAATACAGGGAGGATATTAAGCTCCGTATTTATGGAATAAATCAGTATATGTTCAGTTAATTTCTTTTTTTCTGTATATCTTCCTCTGGATATTAAAGATGCAAAATAACTTGAATTAACTCATTATGAAAAATTAAATATTTTACAAAAGGTCGTGTTTGTATGACAGTTTTTATTTCTATTTCACACAAGTCTGCTTAAGTGATACCAAGCAAACCATCACCAGATGAAACAGATGCTGCTTAAACATGAGCATGCACACATCTGCTAATCACACAGACAAAAGGAAAAGATATTAAACAGAGCAAATGTGGAGATCACTGTTGACCAGGGAATAAACATTTCCATTTTACCGCTCTACGCCACTCTAAGAATCAGGCACATCTCACACAAGTCTTGTGTTCATAAGACTTAGTCAAATTAAATGCTGTTCCAGAAGAACAAAACTATTTCCTCCTGTGAACTCTTACCGGATTTTAGGCTTTGAGGAGAAACGTTGAAAAAGGTTTAACAGTACAAGCAACACTGGATACATCATTTCTGTATTCAAAGTCTTTGAAACAAAGCTTCCTCCATTGTTTAGGTTTCCTCTGTTTCACCAGGCGATGCCCTTCTTCTTTTTGCCCTTTCCACTTTTCTGTACCGCCCGTTTGCCTTTTAGTTTCTTGGCTTGCCGTTGGTTCATCCATGCAGGATACTGTCCATGTTCATCCAGAAGAGTCTTCTTGCTGCGCTTCTTATCCAGGTCCATCTTCCCATCTAAAGAACAGTAATTTGACATGATAGTTGGCCCATACATTCATAACACTTCTGTAAAATATATAAATATATAAACAACACGAAGAGTGAGGAAATTTGTGCTTGGACGATTATTTCTCCCCTTAAAGGCAGGGTGGATGATGTTTTCCAGGAGCATTTTAACTATATTGCTTAAAGTCTTCTTCACACCCTGATTGCAGATAATTAATTAAATGTTCTAACACAAAAAAAAAATTAATCACCTGTGGAACGTACAGGACTGGAAAAACCCCTTCCAACGAAATGAAAATCATTGGATGGTGTTGCTAACGGCCCGTACTGATTGATTGAATGATTATTTTATCCATCAAAGATCGCAGAGGAAAGAGGAAGCACCTGTCGGGAAATTGTGGCCACTGTAGCCGTTAGGCTAATAATTTTACAGTCCCCCAATATTAGATTAACCCCCCAGTTTTTGGTGCATCTTGCATTTATAATTTTTTTCATTTTATTTATTTTCCTTTTTTCCCATGGGTATATTTTTATATATTTTTGTTTTTTTTTTATTTTATTTTTGTTGTTCTTATTTTTTGTGTTTTTTATTATTTTTTTCTTTTTATATTTTATTATTTTTTTTTTTCTTTTTCTTTCCTTCATATTGTTATTTTTTCCCTTTTCCCTATTCCTTTAGTTTATATATATCTTTGATTTTTTTAGACATATTTTCCTTATCTGTTTATATATATATTGAATTTTTTTTGAGGATTTCACTATTTTTTTTATTATTCAAAATTTATCCCCCCTGTTTTATTTTTTTTTTTTCTTTTGTTTTTTTTTTTTTTTACTCTGGTTTTTATTATATTTTTCCTCCCTCTTCTTTCCAACCCTATTTATGATCAAATATTACCCCCCCCCCCCCGCCCCAAACAAATTCCAGGGTAAACACTGTTACGATTAAACTTCACTTCAATTTCTCCAGTAAGACACAAATGGTCTGTTTTTTTAAAATGTCTGACATCCAAAAGATAACATTAACAGCCGTCAATGTTCAATAATTTCCTGTTAAAGTTTATGAATAATTGTGCTAAATAATCAAGATCTCAATTTTAATCAAAATAATCGTGATTATCATTTTTGCCATAATCGAGCAGCCCTCGTCAATATGGAGCAAAATCCCTGAGGAATGTTTCCAGTACATTGTTGAATCTATGCCACGACAGATTGAGGCAGTTCTTAAGGCAAAAGGGGTCCAACCCGGCACTAGCAAGAGCCGCTTTCCCACTGAAATTAGCGCGTTCACGCGGGTTTTTCAAACGCACATCGACCCGCTTATTATCGGCATTTCGCTCCTTTCACATTGACAAAAAAAAAAGAGGCCGGGTCTGATCACCTGCTGGTAAGCTGCGTGGCCTCTGTCCCCACTGCTGCGTGTTGATGATGTCAGCTGTGTGACAGAAATCAGGAAAGTAAACAATGGCGAGAGAGTCAGGCCATAGTTAATGTGCTTTCTTGTTGCACCTTTGTTCGTCCTCAAAATGGAGGAAAACCAGCGGATGACTTTCTTGAGCAGATGGAACGCAGGCGACGTGAATTTGTGGCCGAAGCAGAGTTGTTTTGGTACTTTATTTGATACGCGACTGACGTGATGTCACATTGTAGCCACGTACAGCCCAACATCATCACATAAATTCGCAGGTCAACCTGGGTCTGGTGTTCCCACTGCATGCCGATCACAGCCAAGGCGTTTGAAGGTGACTTTAACCCGCGTCACTTGCCGAGTCGTTTGACACAGGAGCCTTTCCCACTGCCACTGAAAGCCGATTGTTCACGGGTTTAAACCAGTGGGAAAGAGGTAAAGGTGTACCTTATAAAGTGGCAGGTGAGTTTAAGTTGTAACGATGGTGCTTCTGTGGAATGGATAACAGCAAAACATGTGGGAAGTGCCCCAGAAATGTGCCCAAAAAGGAGAAATAATTGACCAAACAGAAATTTTCTTACTTCCCTTGTTACATTTAGATATCTACTGATATCTTTTCATTAGTTTATGACATTACTTTTACATTTTCTGATCCCCGTGCAGTCCAACCATGCAACTGAATATTATAACTGTCAAGTTAAAGATGTTTAAAGAATCACTGAGTCATTTTAGCCATCCTTTACTCACCATCACCGTCCCCGTCCATTTCCTCCATGTCGACGTCTGGCTGCTTCTTTATCTTGTCAGCTTGCACCACTGTGGCGATCTCCTGCAGATCGGTCATGTCAGCTTCTCCTTTCTTGTCCAGACCCAGAGCTTGTTTGAGACGGTTCAGCTCCTTGGGAGCATTTTTCTTCCTCTTCTCTGCCCGCATCTTTCGCTTCCATTTGCTCCGAAGGCTTTTAGCCATTATGATGATGCTCTAAAAACACAAGAAGTGACACGAAAATGACTTTTTTTCCCCCTTACATTTTTAGCGAAAGTTTGAGATTTCAGGGAGTTACGGGGAAGGTTTGATCACATCTGAATATGTCAAATTTAAAATGGGGGGGAAAAAAACAACAACCCCCCCTCCTCCTTTTTAACGATACCGATATCAATTCTGATATTTTGGTCCCTTTAAAGAAAACCACATGACTGTACAGTTTGCATTAATATCTTGAATGCAAGTGCAATACTACATATAAGTAAAACTTGAGAACAGAAGTACTGGGAAAAAAATGTTTTTAAAACAATAATAAATTGTATTGATAAAGAAATTAAACAAAAGTAAGACTTAAAAACTTTTTAATTATCAAATAACTTAAGTACAGCTTAAGATTATTGACATATATTGAGTGGAAAATGTTCAAACATAAAATGTAATACTAAAATATAAATTTGCCAAAACATAACGTGCAATAACCTGCTGCATTAAAGCACTGAAAGGTACCAGAACATCATCATCATCACTTAACAGTAGCATCATGACATCTGATAGGCTACCACCATCATGTGACACAGAAGCAAGAATCTGGCTGGTTTTGTGCATAATTTCATTGCCTAAAACTCTGAAAACAAATGGCATGTTTTGTATCTGTACAGTGGTATCGCAATACTCAAAAAAGTATTGATTCCTATATTTCGTCTGGCTGGTATCAAAGTATCGACTCCATGGTATTGATATGCCCATCCCTAATTTGGGCAGGTTCCTTCAGGGGAAATTAAGAGGTCCAGCATTATACATGTATATATATTTATTTATGTGTGTGTGTGTGTTGTGCAGCACTTTCATCAGCTGTTATGTTTTTGAGGTACTTTAGAAATAAAATAGTATGCTAGCCTGTATTAGAAGAGGAAGAAAAACGTATAACAATGCAACTACACAGATATTTACATTTCTAACTTGAAAGACTAAACACTACACACCCTCACTGACTCGTTTAATTAGACATTGAAGAAGTTATTTGAATGTTAAATCCATCACACCAAGTATAGCTAGCTAACTGCTGCTAAGGTAACTGCTCAGCTATCAAACCGTAGTAGCGAGTAAAACTTATGCACAGCTTTGTATTTTGCAAATTAAACTGTCACAGCTTTAAACATTACTCCAAACATCATAACTAATTAAAAGAAAATGGTAATATACATAAAATTCGTTATATTACCTGGTTGGGTGTTCAGCAGCTTCGTGCACGTGTTTATAAGGCAAAAAAAGGGTTGTGACGTAGCAGGTTAAAAGAAGCTGTAACCTGATTGGCTCCTTTGGACAATCTGAAGATTGTGTCATTTGATTGGCCAGCAAACTCAATCCAGGAAGCTCTCAGATTGTAAACAAGATGCAGTGGAGAATTTAGTAGTACACTAACCCGTCTTGTATTTTTATTTTAACACCCAGCTTCAATTTAGTCATCTTAAAATCACCACAGGTCCGTAAACTGAAGGACGTTTTCTTTGCGTTGTTCTAAAAGTTGTCATGAGCAGTTGCTCGAGCAGGCAAAGTCCCGCCGCTCGCGGCTTCGTCTCGGTCTCCGGACCCCCGTCGTCCTCCACCTTATCCCAGAGCCTCAGCATGCTGGACTCGGCTGCAGAACAGATGATGGTTTGCAAGGATTTCCAGGCGACTTTCGATGCTTGCGAAAAAGGTTTGCAGAGTCTCGCGAGCATGGATCAAGAAGACAGCAGGTGACCCACGAGGATTTAAAATCCACTTTGCTGCTGCTGAGATGTTGACAACAACTTTGCCTTTTTGTCTGCAGATGCGGAGAACTGAAGGCTGGTTTCTGCATCTTGGGGATCCAGGCTCTGGCTGAGCTGAACCAGTGGCATGGAGTCCTGTCCTGGGTGCTGCAGCAGTACGAGCACGTGGAAAACATACCAGCTAAAATAATGCAGATGTGGTGAGGACAGCTCAGGCATTTGGTCTTTAATTTATTATTATTATTATTATTATTGTTATTATTATTATTATTATTAGTAGTAGTAGTATTGTTGTTACTGGACCTGTTGAAACTGATGCATAATATGAAAAATTTCAACGGATACGATAACCTATACTTTTCTGCTTCTCATGACCGATGCCGATATTAAAGGTACAATGTGTAAAAAATCAAAGGTCAATGGCAGAAAAATGTGATATATAATTCAAAATTGTCTTTCTATAGATGTGTAATCGCTTCATTAGAATAGCTGTTATATGTTTATTTTCTTAGAATGAGTCATTTATATCTACTTGCTGGGGGTGCACATATATGGAGGCTGCCATATTTGTTTCAACATTTTTACTACGGTGTCCCTGAATTGACAAAACAATGGAAGTGAAGTGAGAACCCTCTGAACTTTAAAACTGCTATACCAGCTTTTTTTAATGGGAGTTAGAGACTGTTTGGGATCAGTAATAGTCCAGTCATAGCTACACCTGAGACCACTGGATCCACTCACAGATTAAAACATCTTTATGTCTGGGAGAATTTTGGCCATTAACGGCCACCGTACATTCACGACAGTGCTTGGAATATGAAGTCATTTGAAAGAAAACATTTTTTCTTTCAAATACCCATCTTTACCACTAGTTGTCAGTAATTCTTACATAATGTACCTTTTAAAGCTGAAAATGACGCAATATTTATTCCTTGTGCAAAATTAGAAAAATGCTGCTGCATCTGCTGGTACGCTACCAAACAGAACCTGTTATATATTAATAATATTAATAACTGTTTTATTTACTATTTGATATTTCTGTGTTTCCTCATTTCAGGGAGCCTTTTAAGCTCTGGCTAAAACTAGACTTCTGGCTAAATCTGGCGCATTTAGAAGTTTTTCTTTGTTTTTTGTATGGTGCATCTCTATCAAAGAAAAATATTAAATAAAAAAATATTTGCATTGGTTGATATCTGGTTGATATTGACATTCTGTTTAAAAGCAAATATAGGCAGATGCCAATATCGGGCCTATAATATTGTGCATCACAAAATATAACAGACTGTGGTGATTTCAAAATGATTTATACTCTATGTTTAATTGAAGTGAATTCATAAACAACATGAATGTCCAGATTGGCACATTTTACTGTTTTTTTTGTTTGTTTGTTTGTTTGTTTCGTAAAATTAACCAGGACATTTAATATTGGGTGCAAATAACGAAATTTTTTAAAAAAATGATATTGCATCATTATCTCTTTTAAACGATGATTTGGGATTTAAAGTAGTATTTCTAGATTTTTGTCTTCTCAGTCATGTTTCTTTCTCCTCTTTTTTTAATGGGCCAGATTTTTGGGGTGGTTGGTGTAGATCAGGGGTCACCAACTCTGGTCCTCGAGGTTACCACCCTGCAGGTTTTTAGTGTATTTAAAAAAACCTGATTCAAGTGAAAAGATTCTCCAACAACTTGTTTCAGCTTCTGCACCAGCGTGTTAGTCAGCCATTGACTTGAGTCAGCTGTGTTGGAGCAGGGAAACACTAAAACCTGCAGGATGGTAGCCCTTGAGGGCCGGAGTTGGTGACCCCTGGTGTAGATCTTGACTACAGTGTAGGACCAGGCTTTTAAAAGCCACACTACTGCCCTTGGGCAGATTTTCTCACTGAGGTGCCCCCCAACAACAGCTAATTCAGCATCGATCTCCTTTCTGAGATCTTTCCAGCCAGGAAAAGTCTGTAGTTGACTCTTGTCTCATCTCTTGCTTCTCTCCTTCTTCTCCTCCCTACTTCAGACGTCTTTTTCTCATTTTTTCTTCTTGAATAATCAGCCACAGAATGCATTCAAAATGGTCGTTGTGGTTGCTATTGAGTTGCTAGTGTTTGACATAGTGCCGTGAAGTGAAATGGAAAACTTGAGAATCTAAGCATTTTTGTCATGAAAAAGAGAGTAACGGGTGAAATACTGATTTTCTCTCTCTCTCTTTGGCAGCATTCTGCTTTACTGCAAGGTGGGCGAGCCTGCTGCGATGCAGGAGGCAGCCAGAGTTTGGCTACGCTGCTCGTCTAACTGCAGAGCGGCTGGTTTTCGGACGGTGGCTGAGCTGTATCTGCTGCACGTACTCGTGCCTCTTGGACAGACGGAGGAGGCGCGGGAGCTTATCGCAGGTGAGGTGGGTGGCGCTGCCTTCACAGACGACCAGAGACAAGTGGCGCTGGAGGTGGTGGAAGAAAAAGAGCGTCAACATGAAGATCCTTCCTCACCGTCCGGACTCATTCCAGGCTCTGAGATCTCTGCGTGTCCCGTCTCCTCTCCAGGTCTTTGATTTCAGCTCGGTCTTTTTTACTATTACACAGTATGAACAAGTAATGACAGTTTCTCTTTTATTTGTGCAGGTTCTGTAATCCATAAAGTTGAAGCCACGCTCAGGTTTTTGTACAGAAAACTTGTGATGACCGGCTCTGGCTCATTCCCTCTCCGGAGAGTCTTTCTGGTTGCTGTTCTCCTTTACATGCTTTTTTTCCGCATGGATCCAGGTTGGATGAAGCGTTCCCAGTCATATTCTGTATTAACAGGCTGTTTGATTGGAAATAAATGAATGTGTGTCTGACCTATGCTCTGTCCACAGCTCTCCCATCATCCTTCCTGTGGATTTCCAAACTTCTTCAGCTGCTCAAACAGATGTGGAGAGCCATGTTTGCACCATATTATCAGGCTCTTGCTGACGGCAAAGGGCTGTAAAAGACTGAAAATCACCATGTTCTGTGTACAATAAGCTCTTTTTATCCTCTAAATCTCATAAAGATAGCTCTATTTTGCGGATAAAAACATTTTGATGCTGAAAGAAGCTTCAGATCATCAGTAACAGATTTTATTGTTATGATTTCACCTCTTTTTACAAGCTCATCACTGAGGTTGCAAGTCCATCATGTACAGTGGCTTGCAAAAGTATTCATACCCATGACCAAAACTAAATTGCTCAGAAAAGAACAAAGCAAAAGTGGGTTTCACCTTTTTATATGAAAGGAAATGGCACAAACTCAACAATCCATCACTGTTCTTGTTCGTAAGCGCTCTTTACTATGAATAGGTTGCATAAGTTTGTATGTCATTGTTGCAAAAGTATTCACACTAAGTCATTAAGTCACAATCAGTACTTGGTTGCAGCTCCTTTGGCAGCAATAACAGCTACCAATCGCTTTGGATAGCCAGCAATGAGTTTTGTGCAATGGTCCTTGGACAGTTTCGCCCACTCCTCTTTGCAATACTGCTCCAGCTGAGTCAGGTTACTTGGTGACCTTCGGTGGACAGCAATCTTCAGATCCCTCCACAGGTTTTCTATTGGGTTGAGATCTGGGTTTTGACTGGGCCAGTCTAGAACCTTCACTTTCTTCTTCCTGAACCATTCTTGTGTCACTCGAGCCGTATGTTTTGGATCATTATCCTGTTGAAAGGTGAACTTCCTCCCAAGCTTCAGGCTTTTTGCAGATTTGAAGACGTTTTCCTCCAGGATGTTGATGTATTTTGCACTATTCATAATCCCTTGCACACGGACAAGCTCACCAGGACCGGAGGAAGAGAAACAGCCCCATAGCATTATATTCCCACCTCCATGTTTCACGGTAGGGATGGTATGAGCTGGATCATCAGCTGTGTTAGCTTTGCGCCAAACATACTTCTTGGCGTTCAGGCCAAAAAGTTCTATTTTGGTTTCATCTGACCAGATCACACGTTCCTACGTGTGTGGTGGCATACTGCAAACGAGCCTTGAGATGTTGTTTCTTCAGATATGGCTTCTTCTTTGCAACACGCCCATAGAGACCTTCCTTGTGTAAAGTGCGGGATATTGTGGACTTGTGTACGTTAGTCCCAGCACCCTGGAGAGACTTCTTCAGGTCTTCAAGAGTGACGGAGGGGTTTGCTCTGGCTTCCCTGAGTAATTTCCTTTTGCCTTTTGCCGTGATCTTGGAGGGGCGCCCTGTTCTTTGGAGGTTCACAGTGGTACTGTGGCGCTTCCACTTCTGGACCAGTGATGCAACAGTACTTTTTGGCACATTGAGTGAACTTGCGATGGCTACATAGCTTTGCCCATCTCTATGCTTCTCTACAACTTTCTTTCTGAGGTCTTCTGAGAGCTCCTTGGACTTCATGACTGTTGTCTGCTGACAAGCATGGGATGACTGTGGACAGGTGACTATTGGGCACTAATTATGGGGAGCAATCAAGGATATACAAATCACCTGGGACTGAATACCGCCCTGTGACACTGTGAGGCAATAGTTTATAGTGTGCAATCATTTTCGACTCAAAATAACATCTTTGGTGCAAGGGTATGAATACTTTTGCAACAATGAAATACAGACTTATACAACCTATTCATAGTAAAGAGTGCTTACGAACAAAAACAGTGATGGATTGTTGTGTTTGTGCCATTTCCTTTCATATAAAAAGGTGAAACTCACTTTTGCTTTGTTCTGTTCTGAGCAATTGAGTTTTGGTCATGGGTATGAATACTTTTGCAAGCCACTGTATCCATCAGGATTACAACTTTATCAATAATCCTGGTCAGGATGGCATTAGTAAACTATGAGCCTGAAAACGGTCGCAGTCAAACTACTGTTGCAGGAAGATGAGAAAAAAAGTATGCAATAATTCTTTACATGTGGAGTTTGACTTTTGATTTATGGAGAAAGTTAAAATGATTTAGCGTATTGATTCGGTAATGGTATGATTTCACATGCCATTACACTGATTCACCAGTTAGTGGAGCAAATGCTCGAATCATATAGAAGTAACTTCATAAAAGTAATTGAATCAACGCCACAATTTATCATCATCAAACTTCTAGTTTGAAAGTTGAACTACTTTTTATGCAGCTTTTTGTCTTTTGTATTCCATAATTTGTGTATATTACTGATGCTGTACTTTATGTGGGACTTTACCAGTACTTATGTTGATGAGGTAGTTAAGTTGAAGTTAACCAACTAGGGATGCACGATAATGGAATTTTGGCCGATATCGGATATGCCAATATTTTAAAACTCATGTGGCCGATAACCGATACCGATATTAAAGCTGGAAAAATAAGCAGTCATTGCAAATAGCAGTTTTATCTGTTTCTGACACTTTGAAAAATAGGAGTGGGGAAAAAAATATGAGTACACTGAAATATCGCAATATTTTCATATGCCAATATCAAATTGATATTTAAAAACGCTGTATTGATCTATTTTACTTTAAAAATCTTGCGAGATTTCATCGTTCTGTTACAAAATCTCATGATATTTCATGAATTCTTTAAAGTTTTTATAACAGAGTGAGGAAATATCTTGAGATTTTGTTAGTAAAATAGATCGATACCGAGTTTTTAAATGTCAATATGATAGCAGCGTATGAAAGTATAGCTAAATTTTTTGTGAATTCTCTGAAGATTTCGTAACAGAACGATGAAATATTGCAAGATTTCAATAGTACAATAGATTGATGCGGCATTTTTAATTGTCAATATGATATCAGCACATGAAAATATTGCGATATTTCAGTGTATCGATATTTTTTCCCACTTCTAGTCATTATAAGTTTTAAAATCTGTAAAAAGAAGTTTTTAAAGAAGAAGTTTTTTCTTTTTGTTTAGACTTTAGAAACAGTGGGCTGATCGATTAATATCGGTTAAATATCAGGTAAATATCGGTGGGGTGGCCGATGTCCGATACTCAGTTTAAAGGCCGATATAGGCTGATAGCGATAGGGGGCTGATTATATCGTGGATCCCTAAACCAACGCATCACCAGATAAATGTGAATACTAATGGGAGGGAAAGCAAGAAAACTTTTACAGTTTTGGACTTGAATCTTTATTATTATTATTTATAAATTTTGAGGAACAGTTTTAGGCCGTTGGGCCTGACTGACTGATAAAGCATGATGTCAGAATAGATGGAAATCTTATAAACTGCAACAGTCTGAAAGTGTGAAATAATTTTGTGTTACGTTTGCATATAGACAATGTTGTAATAAGTTATAACAAAGGTTAAATCCTAATAATTAAATGCCTATGATAATGTTAATAATGATGATAAAAAATTATTATTTAGGACTTAATTCATACAGTATGAAACTGAATAAAAGCTTAAGCAAAAGTTCAAATCAGCCCTTTTTCCACCGCTACTACTACTACTAAGTATTATTGCTATTTCTTTATTTAACTGAAACTTTATTGATTATTGTATACATGCTGAATAGCAGGGTAGTCCTTTTATAGAGTTTCATTTTATGGTTGTGAAATTTGGCTAAAATAATAAATAAATTAATATTACTGTATTTTTGGAGAAATTTTCTAAACAAGTCATGTTCTTTAAGTGCAGTTTTCTTTACCAAAATATGTTTATGGTCTGGAAATAATTCATGTTCATGTACACTGAACAAATAAATGTGGACTTTTCACAGTATAGTTACAACAAAGATTTATCTTTAACACCAGGGATAAACTACAGGGAACAGAGCTTAGTGGGGAATATTTATTGATAATTGGAAGCTATTTTGGCCACATATTCTTCATAATCAATAATCTGCCAGATAGTTCAGTCCATTTAAGTCTGACTGGGAGTGCTACACATAAAAGGTCCATTTATTACAGAGCTGTGATCCTTTTGGGAGACAGGAACTTTATATTTATTTATCAACTCATAAGAGTATGAAAGCCTTTTGTAAATAAAATGTTGATTATCGATCCGATGCTGTGGTCAAGCTTCTTTTTTTTTCTTCCTCTCTTATTTTTTAAAGTATAAAGAGTTGTTTCTGTGGGATCTTGGAGTTTGTATGTGGCGCGTGTCAGCTGTTAAGTTTCGATTCAAATAAAACAGACCAGTAAAACGAAAGTGAAACTGAAGCTGATGCGACACAGACGTTTCCAAACTCCAAACCAGGATAACAGGGGTGAGGATGAGGACGGGTCTCCATCCAGACTGCTGACGTACACCTGATCAGTGAAACCAGAAGGAAGAAGCTTGAGGGGAAGTTGCTGAGATGTTGAGGTTTTTTCCATCGTGGCGTTCACGTTGCGGTAAGTTTACTGCTGCTGCCTCAGGTTGTGTTTCTGTCAACAGCTGAATTATGGGTTCATAAAGAAACAATCCTCCTGTGAATCAGTTTATGAAGTAAAGTTATGAAATAAAGACTGGATGGAGGATAGACCGCACGCGCTCCCAACGCTAAAACGCGGTTTCGTTTACAGTGTAATACCAGCTTTTACTTGTTAAAAGTAAACTTAAGAGTAGCCAAGGTACAAAACTTTTAGCTTATATGTCACTACTTTTCCTCATCTCACTTTATATATATATAAAAAGGCTTTCATCATCATCACTTCCTCTCACGTTACTAAATTTTAGATGGCAAAATCTGTCATGACTTTACACTTCATGCAAATACTTCTGAAATAGGAAGGAAAATGGTTAATCATTAAAAAAAAACAAAAAAAAAAAAAAACAACTAACTAACTTACAGTTTGATAATCCTGTGCATATAAAGTTTTTCAAAATCCAAATCACATTTTTTAAAAAGTTTTTTGAAAATGATAATCTGCTCCTCTGTGATAAAACCTTTTTCATCCTACTCATTTTGTGAAGTGTAAAAATATATATATAATTAGGGGGTTTGCATAACTGGAAAAAGAAAAACAAAAGAGCATGGGATACTATTTTAGTTTTCCAGTTATTATTATTATTAGTAGTAGTATTATATTTATTGTTATAATTATAATTATTATTATTATTATTATTATTATCATCATTATTATTATTATATTTATTATTATTATTATTATTATTATTATTATTATCATCATAATTATTATTATTATTATATTTATTGTTATTATTAATACGTTTTTAAACGTGACTTGATGAAACAATAAGAAAACCTTTCTGATGTGGATGTGGCTAATTTATGTCACTTCCTCTGATGTCACTTCCCAACATGCTTCAACAATTTTTATTTTATTTATTGAGATTAAAGTCAGACAATCTTTATTCTGCATGTTGTTAATCCCTTAATGCCTGAATTGAAGTCCCTCAAAAAAAATTTTTTTTAAAACAAAACAAAACAAAGAACAAACAAGATAAATAGATGAAGGAAAAAAAAGGGAAAAAGAACAAAAAAGAAAAAGACTATAGTAAATTACAATTTGATATTTACAGTAAATAAATTGAATAAATAAAAAATATATAGCCAAGTAGTAATAATAGTGCGACAATAAATTAAATACTTGAATAAAAAGAAACAGCATTTAAGAAAAGATGATGTGGTTTATTTCAAATTTGTAACAATGGGTGTCAAAGTGTTGAAAGATCATTTCAAATGTGATTTTGTCAATTAAAAAATGAAAACATTTTTAAATGAATGCATTACTCTGTAAATGTTAGTCAAATTATGTATTATAAAAGCAATCTATTTTAGTTTTTTTATATTCAAAAGTCTGCGTCTGTTATTCTTGAACCAACTTTAGATATATGTTAGGATCTCTGTATAATTATTTTTTCTGTTTTGTTGTTTTGCATTGTAATGTCTCCTTTTGACCAAGTCTGCCTTGGAAAAAATATTTTATGTCAGGGGACTTTCTGGTGAAAGAAAAGTTGATTAAATAAATAAAATCATGTTTTCCCTCTTACTTAGTTTTATTTTGATAATCGTAAAATTAATCAATGCTGTGCATTAAAAATGAGAAATGAGTACTTTTCCTCAAGTAGTTTTATATAAGTAAAAGTTCTGCTCATGACTCCTTACTCTGACAACTGTAAAGTATATTATACTATATAAGGGGGAATATATATACATATATATATATATATATATATATATATTCCCCTTGCACTCCTCTCTGAATCTCTAAATCTGGTAGAATCACACAAACCTCGAGGTTTGCCGATTCCAATCTGAATCAATCACATCATACAACCCAGTTTGTCAAGTTAAATGTTGCTTTTCTACAAGCATTTTTCCTGCTGTCTGCTTGCATTTAACAATTCTTTTCCAATAAACACTGAATAAACCAAACAGGATTCCTGTGGTAGTTTTCTGACAGTAAACCTTACCGTTGTTACATAATTTAAGAGGCCACAGACTGTGTTACTTTAACCTTTTTGGTGGTCTGTCTCAGAAATGAGAGGCCTGACCAACTACTGTCTGTCCTGCTGTGTGAACACGTTGCTGCAAACCTTCTCTGCTACCTGGGAATTAGCAGACCTACTAAAAAAGTAAGCAAACTACTTGTAATACTCCATAAAGTACTAATACCGTCACTGCATGGTGGAAAACCAACTGTAATGCTTTTAATAAGAGCTGAGGTGAGGTATTAGTTTCCACATGTTGAGTTCTGTGGCTGTTTGACCTCATAAAACCTCTTTCAAATATTTGAAAAATGCAGCATTGTCCATCTGGAAACAAGTCTGTGTTTCTGAGGTGCTAAAAAGGAAGATTAATGAGGGTTTGTGAATTTCACAAGGTGGGAAGCAGCTGGTGTGAGAGGGGATGGTGGTAATATTCCCCTGCAGCTGAAGAGAGTTCTCGCGGCCATGCGAGGCGACTTCCCGCAGCCTGCTCCGCATCGGGACTTCCTCCACTGTCTGAACAGAAACGGCGTTCGACGTAAGAGACGCAGCCTCACACAGCAAACGTCCGACGCGGATCACAGCTTCTAACAGTGTTGTCTTGCAGTTCACGTGCAGCATGACGCTAACGAGGTGTTCCTCTCCGTTTTGAACTTGGTGCAGCAGCAGATGGATGACCAAGTTCTGGTTGGTCTTTACTCAAAAATGCAAAAATGTTATCTGTAAAGGATAACATTCTTTTTTTTTAACCTGGACCTTATTTCTTGGAGTTTATACATGCATTTACTCACCGGTAAAATTTCTGCATCACTTTGAGTCCTTCAAACGATATTACGCTGAGTTGCCCTTCGGTGTAGACGGGGCAGCCTCTATAGACGGCATTATCTGCAGCAAAACTCCGTAATTTTCGCAAACTTTTTAAGTAGAATGAACGAATGAATGAGTACTATTGTCCTGTGAGTCCAGATTTACGTATGCACGTATAAACTTCTAGAAATAAGGTCCATGTTGAAAAAAAAGAAAGTTATCCTTTAATGTGCCTCATGTACAGCACTTGCTTTTTCTGCCAGGCTCTTCAAATCCAGAATCTGTACAAGATTTCAGTGGATACACACCTGCGGTGTTTGGAGTGTGCCTCCGTCCAAACTCTAAACAGCTACCTGCTCAGTCTGCCCCTACATGTGAAGGAAGATCACAACTCTTTGGTGCAGTTTCTCTGAAATAATGGTTTAAAATTTGGGGAAATTCACTTTGACAAGATCAGACTGAAACAAATCTGTTCCACGAGTCCCTTTGCTTAAAGATTTCTGCCCTACTCTGAACTTTTTAGGAAGACTGCATGACTACTTTCTTTGAGCATCAGGATCTGAAGGGTAGAAACAGCTGCTTTTGTCCAAAATGTGGAACCAAGAATCCATCCAGGAAGGTGAGGTTTGGTTTAAATGCTACCAGAAAGTATCGTCTAGCAATGTCTTCACCTGGGATGTTTAATTTGCTTTTCAGGGCATGAAGCTCCGCTCCCTGCCTCGCATCTTGTGCATACACCTGGAACGATTTAGGAACGTTCGTGGTTTCACCCACAAACTTGACTGCAGAGTTACTTTTCCAGAAGCCTTTGACCTTTCTGAGATACTGAAGGACGCATTCTCTGCAGACTTAGCACAGGTATTTCTGCTTCCTGTGTAGCAACTGGTTGTTTTATCCTTTATCTAAAGGTTAACATGTTCTTTCAGAATGACTGCAAGTACACTTTGTATGGGGTGGTGGTGCACTCTGGCTCTGCCATGTGTGGGCACTACACCGCCTACGTTCGTGACAAGGTGAACAATGACTGGTACTATGCAGATGACAGCCACGTACAGCAGGTATGTCCAGTCAGATCGTATATGACTCATATTAATCAAAGTTATTTCTGCCTTCTTATTTGTTAAAATATTCCCTGTTTTGAATCTGAGTCTTGAACATACTATTATAGTATTATTATATTATTATTTTTTATTAACTTGACGTTGCACAGATATGAAGGATTTCATTATTTACAACAGAGAATAACATTAAGAATCAGGTCATCCAGACAAATTCCTACATAGATGGAGATGAAAACCAGAACTTAAAGGTGCTGTCTGTAAAATAAATCAGTCAATGACAGAAAAAAAAAATCACTATAATCTGTTTCTATTGGTATTTAAAAGTAACTGTTATGTTTTTGTTCTCTTAGAATGAGACATTTATATCTACTTGTCGTGGGTCCACATACGTGGCAGCTGCCATGTTCGTGCAACCATTTTTACTACGGTGTCTCTGAATGGACAAACAACTCTGTGTGAAGTGAGAACCCTCTAAACCTTAAAACTGCAGCACCGGCTTTGTTTGAGCTAGAGTACATCAAGGATAGGTAATGTTTTAAAAAGACCACAGAAGAAGACAGTACATAAGAACACATTAGACTCTTTTCTTAACTTATGGTTATGTCACTCATGTGCATAACTGCTTCCAGAGAGCAGAAATCGTAGCTGTTGAGTGAACCAGGTTTTGTGTCCATCTTAACTGAGGAAATTTGAGCAGTTGTGTATTTAACTGGGCAGGAAAACAAGGAATGTTTTCTCCAGAGTTCGTACGACCAACTGTACAAACTGTAAGGTGATGCCCTGGCACTGGGTTTGCAGTGCACACTGTCTCAAGTTGTCCATCTGATGTCACCAAAGATATGGGCTGTTGCACGTCTGTGAACATGAAGGGGAAGTTGAGACACAGCAGCTCGAGGAGGAAGCAGTATGAGTCCACGTTTACTGCATATCAGTGAAAGCATCACTGAATCACCTATTCATTAAATGCAGTCTACAATTTAAATTCAAATTAAAATAAAAAATATTTATCTGCAAGGGGCAATTTCAAAACAAGTTAAAAGTTACTCCACCAGCAAGGACGGCATCTTCAACAGATCAAATTAACTTTTGTCAATTATTAGTAATGATAATTCGTGCTGATCAGTTGAGGAACAGACGTTATGCCCTCTGATCTTCAGACAAATGCCTGTAGTCATTTCTGCACCAAAAAACCACTGGATCCACTCACGTAAGAAACCATGTTCATATCTGGAAAAATTTTGGCCACCGATGGCCACCGTACATCCACATCTGTGCTTGGCATTTGAGGGCATTTCAGTGTTGATATTTACCACTAGATGTCAGTAATTCTTACACACTGCACCTTTAACGGTTGAAATCCTCAACATTCAAACAGAAACAGAGAAAACTTAAGTTTTTAAGAGAAAATGTAAGCAACACTAAACAGGTGCCATAAACAACATCTGTAAACAGGCTTCTGTACCAGCATTTTCCCCTTTGAATCAAATCAAGTGTATGTTCAAAACATGTCAGGGTCAGGGTTCCACCGTAAAACATCACACTCAGTTTGGGGATTTATTTGATATCTTTTTATCTTTATCTTTTCAGGTCTCCTGGGAAAAAGTGCAGAAGACATATGGTGGGCGTGATAGGTAATTAGCTTATTAATATTTTGTGATGATTTTGTTGCCTACTCAGAGAAGACACAGATGAGAAAGATTAACACTTTATATCTTCAAACGTTTGTATTTTCTTGTTGTCTGATTTTTTAAAAAAAAATCTGTCTTAAGTGTGTCTTCGAAGGTGTGTGGATGATTTTAGTATTCATCCATAACTGTTGTGTTTCAATTTTTTGTGTTTTCATGCCAGGGACTACAGATAGAAATTAGCCATTGGCTAAATCTGACATATTTACATTTTATGCTCATCAATGTGCCTTATCCCTTTTTATACTAATAGTACGTATAATGATAATAAAAAAAATACAAACACAAATTGAATAGGTGCATGCTGTAGTAGCTAGCTTGTAATGAAGACTCAAAACAGGGTTAACAGTAACTCCATCCATTTAGGAAAATAGTGCACATAGCAACGTAATAACCAAGGGGCAAACTCCGCTGGAGAACAGTGAGTCTACTTCCAGGTTACCCCAAAATTTTAATTCTTCATCCGCTAGGGGCTCCAAAACAGAGAAAATCACCATAGACTCCCATGTTAGAAAGGCCAACTTCACAGTAGAAATAAACATGTTACAGCAGAAATAAACGTTTACAGCAGAAATAAACATTTACAGCAGAAATAAACATTTACAGCCTGCTTCAAAAAAATAATTTTAGGTTAAATAGGTCAAGTTTACCCTCATGTCAACTGTGAGGGGGGTGATTTTTTTTTTTTTTTCATAACTCACCCATTTAGATGTTATTTAATCTTAAACTTACACATAACCAGGGGCGTATTCTTTTGATTGACAGGCGGCAGACCGGATGCCATTTTTAGCCGTGGAGGCTAATAGTTAGCACCCTGCTTGCTCCCAGAAAGGCCTCAGCCTGTAGTGGAGTTGCACAACAGCGGGTTTTAGCTGGTTAACAGCAAGTTTGAGCGTGTCTTACCTTTAAACTATCTATCTTCGTTGGCTCCCATTCACTTCGGATTAGCTCGGTTAGCGTTAGCTTGGCTGTCAATTATTTGCCCCGCGGCTCGGAGCGGCCTTCCCTTTGCCCATTTTAGTATTTTCCGGGAGTGACGACACACGTGACACGGCAAGATGGCGACGGTGAGAAACGCCCAACTGGCTTCACTTTCCCCTATTCAGATGTGACCGGATGCTACGTCTATATTTTTTACAGTCTTTGGTGGTTACACCTCAAATGAATTCATTTGATATTAGGACATGACCAAGCTAGCTACTAGCCCCGTTTTAGCCTTTATGCTAAACTAATAGCACCAATTCCCATAAGCCAAGTTGTTCCTTTAACTTTTTTGAGGGACGTTTGCAAAAACATGTTCTGAAAATACTTTCTGAGCTTAACAAAGCTGTTTAAATAAAATTTCATCTCAGTTTAACTCAAACTCTTAAGTTTATCCTCATTTATAAAAATTTTCAACACTTGGGGGAAAAAGAGCTCAACAAAAACTATGCAACATTTATTTGACTTTTTTAAAACCACTTCCGTTTGCTTTCAGAGTGCAGTGACATGTTAATAATAACATTTAAAGCCCTTAAAACTCTACTCCCATTGGCATTGCAGAGCTTTTATCCTCCTACTTGGAGAAACTGCTTTAGATCTTTAGACAAAGCCCTATTGTCTGCTTCACGGTCAAGATTAAAGTCTAAAGGTGACTGTATTTGGGCCACAAGGGTGCTTGAACTTTTGAACTCTTAAACAAAGGAAATCCGCCTCATCTGTCATGAATTTTTTTTTTCCGTGTGGTGTATTGCAATCATCTTCACTCTTCCCCCAAACTTTGAGAGTCCATTTTCTTTCTTTTTCTTTTTTTTTTTTTTTTACAGAGGGACGGCATACATGCTGATGTACAGAAGACATTCAGAAGAGGGACACCAGCCTGAATTATCTGGATGATGAGGCAGGGGAGGTGGCAGAGCATAGGAAACCCAAACCTTTTATGTTCTTGAAGTAATTTATTGCGTTTATCTTCTCTAATCTGTATGTGGTGAAGGTTTGGAGATTTGGTATTTTTCCTGACTTTGTGGAGCTCATCGGGGACGTTAACCAGCAGTGTGATTATCACCAATGACCAGCAGGTGTAGCTCAAGACTCGAAGCATGAACAGCTTTACCATCAGACCACACACACTGTGAACACACTCAATGACACAGTGGGGGTGTGGGGCTTGAAGGGAATGCTTAGCTTTGACATTTAGGGGAAATACCTGCAATATGACTAATTTTCCTGACAGTTCTGCAGAAGCGTTGCTCATGAGGAGAATGAAATCATTTTATCTCGTTTTTCTGGAAGAATAATCCAAACCCGTATTTACTGTGATTCTTATAAAGTTTTCTTTTTCACCACTATTAGAAAAAACTGATCACCTGAATGTTTAATTCATTTGCTGATGCAAAAACACCATCCACTGTACGTGTGTGTGTTTCTAGAGCGTGTTAAGGGAACAATCAAATGGAAAGAGTTGAAATGTCACAGTTGCGGCCGCAGTGTGTACACAGCGCTCGCTGCAGCCCGTCAGCACAGCCACTAAAGTTCCCAGTCGCTCAGCCAAGAGTGGGGGAACGTGTGAAATGGTTCCTATGTGTAGCAGAGCTCTGACAGAATGGAACATGTCTGCACAGGGCCAGAGCCAGCAGGGCCTCATGCTTAGTCATCTCTGTGCCGTGTAGCACAGATGCAGCCCTCTTTTCAGATTTTAGGAGGCATCTTCTCACAGGAAGCTGATAGATGTGTGCCTTGACCTGAGCTGGTGTTGCTGAAATGGACAGCCGCTTTGAATTGCATTGGTGACTTGAACTCATAAATCTTCCTCAGACTGAAACAACGCTGACATTGGAAGCAGTCCTGAGTCCTCAGACGATCGACATGTGCTGCAAACATAGAGTGCTGGGATTTGCACGCAGCTTTTTTAGCTGTTACATGAATGAAATGATTTTTAATGATTTATTTCAAGCAGATAAAAACGATGAGTTAATCATTTTTTTAATTGTGTTGCTGCCATCAAGTTAAAAATGAACAAAGATTTTCCATGAAATGATAAAATGTATCAGTTTTAACATCTGATATGTCCTTTGTGTTCTACTGCAAATAAAATATGGGCTTATAAGGTTCTCAAATCATTTCATTCTGTTTTTATTTACATTAAACAGTGCAAACTTCATATGTGTATATATATAAAGTGGTAGCTATGACTTTTAAAGGGAAAGTGTGTTCAAACTGTCCCATTAAAGGTCATAGCTACAACTTTTTCATTGAAACGATAAAGTTTTCAAAAAGTGATACATCCACACGTCTACACAAGTGCAGAATAAAAGTCTTCATTTTTCAAAAAAAATTGATCTCATATAAATGTTTTATCAATTTCGACAGCTTCAAAATATATAAATATTTACACTTATCAAGCCAACGTCTACAGTAAAGGATTCTGCGCCATTAGCATTAGCTTCAGAGTTGCTAGCTCAATTGCTATGTGTAGAAATAGCATCGTTTTAGCCTTACATTTCTCAAGTTCATGCAGGCAAAAACTGAATCAGGATGAGGGGGAAGGTAGCAAAAGGGAGTCAAAAACCCTGCATAGGATGCCACTTTCCTCTTGGACATGGAAGTTAAACATTTGCTGAGACTAAATAAAGGTTAGCCAGTTCTGTAACGTTGCTAATGCTAATTGAGTGAGTGTTAGTGTGACACCTACTGGGGGGAGGAATTAAACTTGTAGCTATCACCTTTAAACTCAATGAGGAAATGTGTCCAACTATGACTAGATAGATCAATATTTGACGCCATGTGTCTACAATGAAAGGCTTATTTTAGTGTTAAAGTTGTTCAAAGCGGATCTATCCTAACTATTTTACGTACTGTTGGGTGGTTTGATTAATAAAAGGATATTTATTTCACATATAAATCCTCTATCTGCAAATACTAGTGATTTTAGCCTCAGTTACTCATAGTAAAGTAAGAAACAGTGAAACTCTCAGAGATGTTCAGCAGCTGATGTGTAAAGTATCAGAAAATACAATAGGCTACATACAAAAAAGAAAATGATACAAGAAAGTTTGTTCAATTAAATTTGCATAACTTTGCCCCTCTGGTGCATTTGCCTCACCGGGAAGACGGTCCTGATTGTGAAGCAGGTCAACTGAAATTTTATCTGACTTTGAATACAGCACACCACCTTCCATTTCCAAAGAAATGATTCTTCCTCGGGGATGAGTTTATAATCAATTATGCATGTTCTCCAACCATGTGTGAAATGCACGCTAGAGGAGCACCTGTCCAGAACCAGCATGACACAGACCACATCACAGATGCTAACAACGTAACTGTATGAGATAAACAGCACAACGCCGCGCCCTGAGGCTGTTAAAGTCTGACTGAACGTCTGCACGTCTGAGTTTCTCTTCAAGCACGTGTCACAAATACGTGAGGCCTTTGTCTCTATTGTTTGATTGAGCCCAGGTCCCTGGATGTGCTTTATAGCAGATCATAGTCTCTGCTATTGTGCTCCTTATCTCGTCAGGTGGTAGCCGGTCACTCAAGGACGCCTTACTGTGCGTTCAGACCAAGAGCGACTAAAGCTGTAAAATAGCTTTTGTCGCTCATAAAAATAGCTGCTACAAAAAATCTGTTCGCTTTTGTCGCTCAAGTCGCTTATGACATCACGTTCAATTTTGCATATCATTTTAAAAGGACCGTATGCTTTTTACCATGAGCAGAGCTTTTGCAGTGATGCTTTTCGTGATTGCTGCCTTGTGCTGTGACAAGTTGTAGCCTGTGATAAACCAGAAATCTGTCTCATACTGAAAAACAACGGTCTGGACATAACTGATTAAATTACACCCCAAAACAAAATAATGTTGTAGCTTAGTTAAGTACATCATCTTCACTGATCTGCATCTGCAGATCTTCACTCATTTATCTCTAAAGGCCTTTACACACCTACTCCGGATATTTATTTATTTATTTATAAATCAAAATTCCGTCTTGCGATTTTGCGACGTTTATTTTTTCGAACTGGGGTCGATTTTCTTAATATTCGCAGCCGACAGATGCGCAATCCACCAATCAGAAGGCGCTCTGACCGTCACAGAGCTGGTCGCAAGCAAAAGAGAAAGGAAAAAGAGAGAGGCGTCGCTTGGTCGCTGTTACTGCATCATTATGGCTCAGGTGTTATCACCTTCGTGTTGCAGCACTATTGTTTGGCAAACGGGGCTGTGGGGGTGGGGGGGCTATAGCTGAAGTAGCAGTGTTTTCCCTACATTTTGTAGCCATTCGAGGTTATTAGCTACAGGTGTTGTATTTAAAATCCCCATTTGGCATCTCCACGGTGAGATCAGCTGTTTCCAGCATCCAGAAGTTTCCCTGCAGTCGTCTCTCGTCTCTCCCTCCGTCACTGCTGCATGTGCTCCGTTCCTCTGGAATAACGGATGCGAGTTTGTCATCGTAATTTCGCGTCGGAGCAGGTGTGTATAGACAAATGCGTCGATATTTCTCCTCCGAATTATTCGCAATTTCGTGCTGTTTATTCGCAGTGTGAAAAGGCCTTTACTCTCAAACTAAATGTCAAGACGAGGGACAAAAGGGAAATACGTATTTTTATCCCTGTCAATTATTATTATTAAACATAGTTCTTTCCATATTTATAAATCATATCGTCCCATAAACATAGCATGCTAGGCGCTCGATTAGCAGGCAAGTTTCGCGTTTGGGGCTCATAGAAACCTGCAAAAAGTTGGGCCTCTGTTGCTTTTTGCAGCCGTAGGAGACGCGGGAGACTTGCAACACTCAGGCCAAACATTCCAATTGGTTGTCAGGGTTTTACAGCCGCAACGTGTCATAGCCAATTTCATAAAGTTAAACTATTTTTAACTTTGTTTAGTCGCTCTAATCGCTCAACTTTTGTAGCTCGTCGCTTCTGTCGCTTTATTCGCTCTTTCGCTCCTGTCCATTAAAGTGAATGACTCCGGCGATTTTACAGCTTTAGTCGCTCTTGTCTAACGCACAGTTATGCTGTTTTGTTTTGTTTTGGCAGGTTGTTTCTACCGATTGACAATAAATCATGGTTTGAGCCCAGTCTCAGTGGCTGTGCGGACTCCAGCAGCAGAAATGATCTCCTGCGTCTGCAGGGTGGCAACACAATACACTGATGTTCGTTAATGCTTTTCAGTGATTGTTGATGTGTGTTTACCAGTTACTAGGTGATGCATGGACTTTGGCTGTTTGAGAGCACTCTTAAATTTTCCCTTTTTTGAAAAAAGCTTCGATAAATGCTTGTGTCTGACTTCATTTATTTTCAAATTTACTAGCTAACAAATATTCCATCCTCTCTGTCTGACAGCCACCACTTTATCCTGCACGCTCTCCTAGAGACAGAGCAGTAATGAAGCGATGGAGCTCAGCTGTGAGATGGTGGGCAAACTGTCAGAGACAAAGAGTCCAAACCCAGTAATGTTTTGCTTTTCAGCCATTCCAGCAGCATAACTCTGTGGCAGTCTCATCCTGTTTTGGGGAAATATCTTAGTCATTTGGGGCCATTACATTTTAGTCAAAAGATTTTCTTTTCAGAGTGCATTGCAATTAGTTTGACACATTCCTACGTTTTCTGCTTGTAGCATCTTTAAGTCAAGATTTGAACCTGTCTGACACTTTGGTTTATGACCAAACACCTGCAAAGGTAATGACACTCCTAGTGCTGATCTGTGTGCAGATTGCACAGTTATTTTCGAATATTCAACTTTCTGTGCAATAATTACTCAATAATTAAAAAAAAACTTAACTGTACAATCATTTCAACCCATTTATGATGTTTTGGGTTGAAATTGATATTAGTGTGTAGTAGCATAAAAATTGAGCAGGATAAAAAAATAGGGCTACACATGCTGTCATCCAGAAAAGTCGTGTCCAGGGATTGCCTGGCTTATTTCAGCAAGACAAAGCCAAGCCACAGTCTGCATGGATTACAACATAGCAAAAGAGCCGAGACACTAAACTGGCTTGTGTGCGGTCTACTGCCATCCACTGAAAACATTTTAAGCATCATGAAACTAAAAATACCAAAAAATTGGGCTTTTAGCTGCTGAGCCAATAAAATCCAAGCAAAACTGGGGAACAATTAACTTTCAAAACAGCATTTGGTCTCCTCAGTCCCTAAACACACACACATTGATTTATAAAAGAAGAGGTGATGCAAGATCATAACATCAGAATAAACATGCTCCGGCCTTTTTTTTTTTTTTTTTATAATTGCTGACATCAAGTTCAAAATGAGCAAAATGGTGCTAAGCGTCTGCTCGGGGCTCCATGTCACACATTTTAATTAGTTGTTATGAAAAAATACAAGTTTAATCATTTCCTGCTGCCTCTCCTGAATGATACAGTTTTTTCCCCCCTGGAATTATTCAGGTTCATTAAAATACGTCAAAGATAAGATGGGTTTATGTTAATTTGTTGTGGAAAATTACATTTTTGCACAGTTTTGCACATTGTTTTAAAAATGTAAAAACAAAAGTAACTGTCTCATTAATTTTTGCCTTGTCTGCTGATGTTTTCTCTTACTTTCAGATAAACTTTCTGTATGCCGCGTGCATTCATCACATTGCAAATTAAAAAGTGCAAATCAAACCTAAACTATTTTCCAGAATTTGTGATCCCATTAAGGTTAAAACCACAGCTGAAGTGACACCAGGAGGATGAAAGTCTGTGTTACATTTACAGTGTATAAAATGATCAGCTGTAAAAAGTGCAAAGTATAGTAATTATGCTAGCATAAGGGATGCACGATATAATCAGCCCCCTATCGGTATCGGCCTATATTGGCCTTAAAACTGAGTAACGAACATCGGCCACCCTGCCGATATTTAACCAATCATCCCACTGTTTCTAAAAAAAAACTTCTTCTTCAAAAACTTCGTTTTTATAGGCTTTAAAACTTTTAAAGACGAGGGGTGGGAAAAATTATTGATACACTGAATTATCGCAATATTTTCATATGCTCATATCATATTGACATTTAAAAACGGGGTATCGATCTATTTTACTATTGAAATCTCGCACTATTTCATCATTCTGTTATGAAATCTCGTAAGAATTCACAAAAATTTCGTGATATTTTCATATGCTGATATGCTGACATTTAAAAATGCGATATCGATCTATTTTACCAATGAAATCTCGTGATATTTCATCGTTCTGTTACGAATTCACAAAATATTGTGAGATTTTGTGACAGAATGATGAAATCAATCAAGTAAAATAGATCGATACCGTGTTTTTAAATATCGATTAATATCGACATAATAAAATATCACGATTTTTCAGTGTATCGATATTTTTTCCCACACCTATTTTTCCAAGCGGCAGAAACAGATAACAAAACTGCTATTTCCAATGACTGTTTTTTTCAGCTTCAATATCAGTATCGATATCGGTTATCGGCCACATGAGTTTTAATATATCGGATATTGGCCAAAATTCCAATGTCGTGCATCTCTAGCTAGCATGATAATATACATAATAGACATACATAATGAAAAGTAGTATACCAAAAATTTTCTGGGCCAGTTCAGCAGCCGGACTCTGTTGTTGTGATGGATGCAGTATGTTAGAGATGCACTGATCCAATACCCAGATCGGATATCGACTAATTAGCAGGATTGGATATTGAATGAATGAGACCAATCCAGCATTCTGATCCAGTCATTTTTTTTTATTAATATCATACTCAGAAATACAGTTACAGCAATCTGGTGACTTCAGTTCTATGTTTGCGACGTGTTACGTCTTCACGCAGAGAAGATGAGTTTTATTTATTTATTTTTGCTGCTAATGTACACTATTTATTTGCAAATAAATAACGTACATTTATATCTGTGTTAATTTGTTAACTTTTTTTTTTAACAAGACTGAATGTTTTCTAGTCTTCACTTCCTGATGTTCCTGATGCCCTCACTAACATGGGAAGGTATATGCTTCATTCATTCAACAGGCGTATCGGATCGGTGTTGGGTATCAGCCGATACCGCTCAGCTCAGGTATTGTATCAAATTGGATCGGAAAAAACTGGACTGGTGCACCTTTTTGTGCATGTCCCTGAAAGAGACGTTATCTGTATGGGAGCAGATGTTGCTCCAAAACCTCCATGTACTTTTCTGCATTGATGGAGCTTCACAGATGTGGAAGCTGCCGTCGCCATAGACACCAACGCAACTAATGCAATT
This sequence comes from Atherinomorus stipes, assembly GCA_023101725.1. Taxonomy (NCBI): domain Eukaryota; kingdom Metazoa; phylum Chordata; class Actinopteri; order Atheriniformes; family Atherinidae; genus Atherinomorus; species Atherinomorus stipes. The sequence goes on along the minus strand of JALJCO010000202.1, from coordinate 172,691 downwards.
TCAGTGTGAAAAGTGTTCACAGACAGATTTCTGGAAGTCTTCCTGAGTCCATGCAGTGGTTTCCAGTAGAAAATCATGTCTGGATTTAATGCAGAGGATCACCAGCATCCAGTTTTGACCTTTTGTCTTGTCCCATGCGCACAGAGATTCCTCCTGATTCTCTGAATCTTGTAGATGAATGAATAAATTTCATTTATAAAGCACTTTTCATACCAGAGTAGCACAACGTGCATACATATCACATATTTAATTACATATTGAATATGTAATGGTCTTGGGCCTTCTTATTTATCTAACCTGCTGGTTAGGTAAACTGGTGCAATGTGTTCCCGCCCTCTGGTCCTCGTTGATGAGACTCTGCCTCTCTGAAATGCTCTTTTATACCCAGTCATGTTACTGGCTTAATGCCAGTTAAAGCTAGGGTTGGCAATGTTGGAAAAGCGGTTTGAGCAAGCTACATTTAAAAAAAACACACCACCCAAAACCACGCCTTCAGAGCGCTGATGTGTTACGAGCAGGTTAACGATAACAGCCAAGTTGATAGCTAGCTTGATAGTAAACAGCTGACAAACTGTATCTTTAAAAGCTTTAATCCACTCACCTCCAACTCCTTCTGCAGTGTAAAAAGTCCACACTGCAAACATCAACGCCTCAGGGACTTACTCTTTATCTGTTGTTTTGTTTTGTTCTGTGTTTTTGGCGCAGCAACAGTTAGCAGTCCGTTAGCTATATTTGTTTACAGTGAGCGGCGCACAGGGGGGTCATGTTAGGACCAGGTGGGGGACGGTGAGAGCGGAGGGACAGAGACAAGACATAAAAGCATCGATTCGTTGTTTCTATAAGTTGTGAATTACCAATTCCTGCCTTTCGGTGTGAATGGCGGGGGTTAGTCAGAGTTTTACAGAACTGCAGCTCTCACAGAGGTCTGACTTTTTCCTTCCTTTTTATGAATACATGATGTATTGACGCTTGCGCTTACCAAAAAGAAGTATTCCTTAAGTACATGTCATTAAGTATACTCAAGTATAGTAAAGTATATCCCCCAAGTGTACTTTTATTTACCAAGCACACTGATACCAATGTACTAGTAGTATACAAAGTATACTTCTTGGGACTAAATTGGCCCACTTTAAGTATTTAAAAGTACACTTTCAAGTATACTGAAAGTAATGTTCTTGTTATACTGTTAGTTTACTCCTACAAAAACGTCAAGCCTACTTTTACTTTTAGAAAGTACACTTTTAAGTAGACTAAAAGTAATATATGAACCGGGGTTTCAAAGTGTGAGCTAGCTAGTACCTAAATCTTACAAGATAGCATTTAAAAACATGAAAGAATGTACATCTTGCAGTACGCCACAAAGAAACCAGTATGTGTAAAAATGTACTATGAATGTACTAGTATTAAAGGGACTTGAGGCAACGTTATTTTTGGTATTAAGTGCTTCATCACCCATTAGTATTAAAAAAAATAGGCATGCATGTTTGTTTGTTTTTTAAATTCCTGCCTCTAGTCCCTTTAAAGCATATCGTTCAAAAGTTTAAATATAAGTTTAAATATACTTAAATTTTGAGTGTATTTATTAATAAATGTAAAGTAAACTTTAAATATACTTCTGATAAGTACATAAACAGTAAACTGAAAGTATACTGTCTTATTTAAAGTTTAAAATAAGTATACTTGCATATTCTACTTTTTGGTCAGGGGTCAGGATGGAAGGACTGTTTCACCCAGTAGAACAAAAAGTGTTTCTGAGCAGGATTACCAACTCTGGCTTTAAACTGATCAGTCGTCAAATGCTCCTCCAGTTGTTTTTGTTTTGTGTGAATTAGACTCTAACCCCTTTTTAGCCCATCGTCGCTCCTTTTCCATCTTTTTACATTTGTGTTGCTGCCATCAGATTTAACATGAGCTCATATTTTGCATGAAATGATAAACTGTCTCAGTTTCAACAGTTGATATGTTGTTTATGCTCTAAATGGGTTTGACAGGATTGGGGTTGTACGTGAGAGCAGTGACAGAATTGTGAATGATCTTTTCTACAGGAAATCACAAGTGTTTGGGACTGGACTCGGTCTTTACTGTCACAGTCCGGGGTATGCGGCTCCATCCTCCAGCAACCCCAAACTCCAAATGTGGACTTGGTGGTTTATTTAACGTGACAGCCGTGAAAACGTGACTATTTCATGAGATGCTGTGATACTTTCTTACACTGTTATTTTTGTGTTCAGTGGTACAAAAAACAGCAGAAGTCGTGTCTTGGACATGAATCAACAGCCAAAATTAACATGATTATTTCAAGCTTTGCCGTGAGACTCCTTTTTTTCTAAATACTGCGAATATGTTTGCATTGACATTTGCATTTGCATGTTTCATGACATTGAATTCCTGCGATTTGGTTTTGCAGTGTTGGAGCTGCTTCTTTCATTCAGAATTCCCATGTGTCATTTTTAGACCTTTACAGCCTCTAAAAGGAGCAGTTCCTTCTCTGTCTACTCTCAGTTCTCTTTTACTGCACACTCCAGATTGTGAACAGTGGTTGGACTTGCAGAAATACCTTTGAGATGAACGTTTCTCCCATAATGTCAAAACCGAGACCCTTTAACAAGCCCCATCCTGACTGCTGTGATCCTATATAAGCTATCTAACAGCGAATCTCTGGACGCTTCAAGGGTGGCAAATCAGCTCGCACTGCTTTTCTTTGGTTACATAATGAGGTTTCAAATAGGAAATAGTTCCTTTTTTGCTCTACATGCAGGCCTGGTGACCATGGTGAAGTCTGCTTTTGTAAATAGCAAACAAGAACTGGAGGGAAATGTCTGCTGCATGACTTAGATTTTTCCTCTCATATAAAAAATTGGTAAATCAGATAAAGCAGACAGAGGACAGAACTGAAAATGTAGTCCTCATATTCATAAAAAGAAAATGGCAAATGAAAAATGTCCAGTTTTATCCAGACTGCATCCGTTTTAAACGTTTAACCTATAAACTGGTCTGTATATGTTCGAGTGATTTCTGTAAAATGAACAGACATGTCGAGAGATAAGTCTTATCTTTCTTCTGTGAGTTCCTAAAATGTCCTCTCAGGAGGGAGAGGTGGAGCAGGGTCAGCATTATGTTTTCTCTCTCTCTTCCCATGTTCGGTTGTCCTCCCAGAGATTCTTGGCAGTCTGACTGTAATAAACAGAACATCTGCTGAGTTTTCTAGGAACCTCACATCGGTTTGGAGCAGAGCTGAAGTCGAGGTCGATTCCCTTTCATCTGACTCAAAATGGCGAGAGACGCTGCTGTCCAGTCTCGGTTTGATGTGGCCTTCTAGCGGCGATGAGTTGGTGGCAGGTTGCAGATGTCGGTCCGCACAGGAGGCCCCTAATTGTGGTCATGACATGTTGGGATATATGACCTAATGCCCCACCCATGTCCTCATAAGTCTGTCGTTACCCTTCAGCTAGCACCTTATCTTGTCTCCTTATCATCAGGCTTAGGATCCAGGAAAGACCAGCCGCCGTCTCAGAGGCCGGGCCGCTCAGATTGCACAAGAAATGGTTTTACTGACGGGTGCAGGTAGCTGAGCTTCCCTCCTTGAAGCAAGCTCCTGTTGTCTCTGCAGGTCCTGCTATTCATCATGGGATATGTTTTATTTTCATTATGCTCTGCTTTACAAGACAAAACAAGAATAAACTTGTGTTGTGACCTGTTCAGGAAGAAATGTGTCTCCAAATCAGCGTTATTGTCGTTATAAATCCCCATCTTTACTTCCCACAAATTGAAATCTGTTTCATCTGTCTCAGTAGACAGGAATGAATGGAATTGCACCTCGAGGCTAACCAGTGCCTCACCATTCCAGCCCTCAGTTAGTGATAAGCTCACAGCAACCTGTTAACTTCTGCACATTTCAGCTTGTGTATGCATGCCAATCAGTTGCTAAATCAGTGCTTCGGTTAATAATTTGTACAGTAGTAGAGAATTCATTGTGAAAATGGCCAAGATGCAGTGTGTCTTCGTTTTGTGTACCTCTCTACGCTTACTTGACCCCATCCTGCCACGCTATTATACGGGCTAGGCACCTTGAGAAGTGAGCTATCTATTGTCGAACCTCTTTGACCTGCTCTCTCCTTCAGCCTCTCCCATTTCCGCACAAAGACTCTCTAATGCCAGGTAGCTGGTGCTGGCATTCCTGTTGCATTCCACCATGGGGAAGTTGCTGGGATCAGGATGAAAAATGCCTGAAACAAAGACCCACTCTCATTCACAGGGTTTAGGGTTCTGTGGGAAAGTCCAGGCTGGACAGAGGTTGGATGGCAGAGGAATGCAAAGCGGGGCATAGCTCACACAGTCTCTATGACACAAACCTAAAGACACATTGACAAGGAAGAGGTCCTCTTACATAGAGGAGTCAGAAGTCATGAAAGAGGATGATAGGAGTACGGATAACTGCACTACACCCTTCTTTTCCCATGTCTGCTCTTGACAGTTGAGTCTTCCAGTAGCAGAAGCAGACATTACGAGTAGTGTTTGGATGAAATATGTGGGTGGAAAGTTGCACAGTTTTAATGTTACTTGTCTTTACTCATAGCAACAGGAAAGCAAGAATGACATGCATTAAAGATGCTGTCGTCTGAAGCAAAAGTTGATTTTAGAAATATGTTTTGTTTTTGGGTTTTTGCTTTCTGGCTGAAACCTGAGAGTGATGTAGGTTCATAACTGCCTTTAAAGTAGCTCTATGTAACTTTCTGACCTTAAAAGGATGTATTTCTGACTCATTTTGATGTCACAGTGACATTTATTATGTACATTCTTGGAGCTGTTGTTGCCCTGCAACGTCTCAAGGCTGAGAAACTGCACTTTTGCTTCTGGACACTGCGATATATAATCGTTTTGAGTTTTGCTTTACAGCACCGCTGTGTTTCTAACCACTCCAGGTTAGAAACTGGATATCAACACACTGGGCATTTTAAATATGCACCATGGCTGATTCATCCATGAGCCACAAGAGGAAATTATTAGAGCAAATGAGGAAAAGAAAGAAAGAATGGGACAGAGTAAGAGATAAGACAAGTCAGTATTGGACTGGAGAGAGTTCAGAGTTGAGGATTCAAGATGGATGCAGTGAAAAAAATCGGCCAGAGTTCAGTCTTGCTTATTTGAATATGAAGCTCACTGAGGTTTGGATGTGAAGCCAAAAATTAAGTGATGTTCAACCTTCTGTGCAATAATTTGGGGAAAACACAAAACTCCTGATACACCACTGGCCTGCAGGCTGCTCCAGAGCAGGTTTTAGATGCTTCCCTGCTCCAGCACACCTGATTCAAATGAAAAGACTCTCATCAACAGCTAGCTGTGAAGTCCTGCCCCACCATGTTGATCCATTAATATGCACACTCAGAAATAGAGGTACCAGTTTGTACTTCAAAAGGTACAAAGCTTGTCGCTGGGGGTGTTTCCTTTTTGAATGACACTTCTGTACCTTCGGTCTTGATCCATTTTTTGTACCTTATCAACCTGTACCAGTTAAAGTACAATTAAACCAATTAAAAATGATGAACAAAAGTAAATAAAATAGAGATTATGACGACAATCAAAGATGCTAATAATAAATGAATAATTATTATATAAATATTAGGTCAAACACATATATAATTATACATATAATTATTACTATGATTATTATGAAAATCATAATATAATAACTATAATATACTGCTGTTTAGAAGGACTGCTATTTATAGTCATTGTACAAGCTATGCACATTTTTCAATGCTGCAGGTACCCTTACGGTCGAAATGGTACAAATTTGGACCCTTTTTCATAGTAGTTATAAGTACACTTCTGGCCTCATAAAGACCAATATTGTACTTTTGAGAGAACATTTGCAAAAAATGTACCTACAGGTACAGAAATGTTCCTGTCTCGTACCTCTATTTTTGAGAGTGTGGTTTAGGTTTGCTGCAGCAGTGAACATCCAAAACCTGCAAGACTGCAGTTCTTAAGGACCAACTTTGCCCATTTCTGTTCTAGGACAGTCATGCTGTTGTAATAGAAGCACACTGGGGTTTAATGCTTTCATCTAGAACTATACAAAGGTATCCCAAAGACCCTAATGCACCCCCCTACCATCATGTATGCCTCTGAACTGAATACTGATTACAAGCTGGATCTTCCATCTTTGGACTCCAGAGAATTATGCATCATGAATCCAAAGAGAACTGCATTTTTAAATTTTTCTGACCACAGGACAGTTTCCCACTTTGCCTCAGTCCACAGGTCCAGAGGCGAAACCTACAGTATGCCTCTGGATCATTTTCACATGATTCATTTCTTTAAGAAATGCAAGCCTGCATTTGTAGATGGTACAGCAAATCAAGTTCACAGACAATCGTTTCTAAAATACCTTGTTGCCATTGCAACAGTTTCTAAGCCTGTTTTGAATGCATGAAAAATGAGGGACATGCGGTATTAATTTGCAGCACACATAAATCTTTTCAGATTCTCAGACTCTTTTAATGATACTGTGCACTGGAATGCAATATTCTAAATCATCGCAGTTTCAATAGGATGCTGTGTAACTTTTGGCCACTAGTGGCACTAAACCTTTAAAGGTACAGTATGTAAGAATTACTGACATCTAGTGGTAAAGATGGGTATTTGAAAGAAAATATGTTTTCTTTCAAATGACTTTATATTCCAAGCACTGTTGTGAATGTATGGTGGCCATTAGTGGCCAAAATCCTCTGAGACATAAGGATATTTTCATCTGTGAGTGGATCCAGTGGTCTCAGGAGCAGCTATGACTGTACTATGAGTAACTATTTTTATTATCATTTAAGGCATTACTGATCCCAAACAGTCTCTAACTCCCATTAATCAAAGTTGGTACAGCAGTTTGAAAGTTCAGAGGGTTCTTACTTCACACATATTGTTTTGTCCATTCAGGGACACCATAGTAAAAATAGCAGCACAAATATGGCAGCCTCCATGTATGTGCACCCCCAGCAAGTAGATATAAATGACTCATTCTAAGAAAATAAACATATAACAGCTATTCTAACGAAGCAATTACACATCAATTTTTTTTTTTTTTTTTTTTTTTTTTTTTTTTTTTTTTTTTTTTTCCGGTGCATCTATGTCTGCCCCTGCCCTAGCCGGCTTCCTCTGCCGGGTCTCGGCGCGGGAGTCGCCTTTGGGGTCCGTTCCTTGGTCTCGGTGCGCTTCACTCCCCCCCCCCCCCCCCCCCCCCCGTCCCCCCCCACCCCCCCCCCCCCCCCCCCATCCTCTGCTCTGAATCGGGCGCGGTCCTTACCCCCCGACCACCCAATGTCCAAGCGCACGCCGCCGAGGCGGGGGGACCCCGCGGGAACCGCCGGTGATGGAGGTTCTGAGTGGAACCACCCTCGGGTGGGGGCAGAAATCATTCCCCCCCCCCCCCCCCCCCCCCCCCCCCCCCCCCCCCCCCCCCCCCCCCCCCCCCCCCCCCGCCCCACCCACCGCGACCCCCCCCCCCCCCCCCCCCACCCCCCCACAAGCCCCCCCCCCTCCCCACCTGGCCCCCCCCCCCCGCCCATTCTCCCCCCCCCCCCACAGTTGGTTGGCGCCCCCCCCCGGTTTGGGGCCATGAGCGGGCAAGTCCCCCACCCCCCCCCGCCACAAAAAAAAAAAAAAAAAAAAATTTTTCCCCAAAATTTTTTTTAATAGAAACAAAGTTTGGAATTATGTATTACATTTTTCTGCCATTGACCTTTGATTTTTTTTACACGCTGTACCTTTAACTTCCGACCGACCAAAATTAAACTGTCTCTGTCTGTGTTTTGGAATCGCGTTTGCAAACCAGTTTGATCAGCTGATAGTAAAGTCATGGAGACATAAAGCAAAGCGCTCCAGGTCACATGATCCAATAAGAGACAGATCTGCTCCTGCAAAGTTGCAATGTCCCCCTCGGCCCCCTCGGAGCACCAACATACGTCAAGTGCTGAAGGCTGACCCCAGAAATGATTTATTATAACTCGCATTATGCTAATGTTTGGGTCAAAAGTTACATGGTGTACCTTTAAGTTGAGGAACTTTGTTCTGCGGTTGCTCCACAACCTTTGGATTGTCATTTTGCAGACTACTGAACCTGCAGACATCTTCAATCTGAGAGACTCTGCCTCTTTGTTGTGCTCTTTTTAAACTCAGCTATGCTGCTGACCTAAGTAGATGCAACGCTTTCCCACAGCTTTTTTCTACTGTTAACTTTTCCAGCCCTGTCATGACTTTTAAAAATATGTCACTGTCATCAAATTTAAGATGAGCTAATATTTTTCATGAAATGGTAAACTCACTTTCGACATTTGATATTTTTCTGTGTTCTGTTGTGAAGAAATATTGGTTTATGAGACTTGCAAACCTTTCTGTTTTCATTTACATTTTACACAGTGTCCCCACTTCTTTTGGAATTGAGTTGTACTTCTTGGCAATATTTTCCTGGAACATTCACTGATTTCTTTGTGGAAAATTAGTTTGGCACATTGCAAATTGTAAAACTAGAGTTGCAATTTTAACACTGTGGTTTTTACACAGATTCAGAGTTGGGACACGTGAAATAGCAGCACTATGTTACTTGCACACTAATGTTTTTTCATTTGCCCAAAGGAGAAACACAGCAAGAAAACTTAAATCACCTCAATTATTAATGTTTGATGTCAGATCTATTAGCTCAGATTTTATTTATGGGATCATTAATCAGAAATCATTACATCAAGTCAAGGTGTACCTCCACTTGCACTGGTTTATTCCCTCCTCCTCTCCTCTGGGCCATATCTGAACTCCGGCTTGTGAGGATTTGAAAGGGGAATTTACTGGCAAAGCATTTTCACTCTCCCACAACAGCAGATATTCTTGATAAGAAATATTAAGATATGGAAAAAAAGTGTAACTCATGGCACTTTTAATTCTGGTAGAGGATCTTTGGCATATTATCTCTCATCTTTATGGCCTTTCATGATGAAGAGTGATAGGTTTCCTTGCACTCGGCTTTGGCTGTGGGGTGCATTAGTAGCATTAGTTTGTCGACTGCAAACATCATAATAAAAAGTCTCAACTTAATAAAATTGTGTACTTTGATTGGGTCCTATGATGTGATGCCAAAAGATGAAATGTCATTTGGTTTGTATACAAACAAAAACATGTTTAAAAGCTTGTTTTCAGCTGGTATAAACTGTATGTACTTGACATTTGCATTGTTAAGATGCTGATATTAACTTATAACTGTTGTGTTTGAGGATAGCCTCACAGAACTGTTAAGTTTTGTTCTCAATTCCAGTATTCCTTATTTGGTTTGCCAAAACTGGTTTGGCATCAAAACTACCTCATTTGCAAGATATTCTCATTCCCAGTTCACTGAACTTCCTGGAGGAGTGTTAGAGACAGTGTTGAGATTTCAACTGAGATTTAATCAGTTGTTTTTAGGGGATTTTGTTCATGCTTACAACATCAGTGTTTGACATAACATTAAAGGTAGAGTCCGACGTTCCCCCCCCCCCCCCCCTGAAAATAAACATTACAGTAGACTTGTGCAAGTGGAAATCCGTCTCAAACTGCGCCTTTGGGCCTCTACTCGCACGCCGTGGTGTGTTTGAATGCAACTCTCTCCCCCGCTCTTTAGCTTTGTTTTGGTGTGTTAGGGACGTTTCTGGGTGGAGATTTCTGTTTATATCACCAGCCAATGACAGAACTAAGGACATGACGCCGTGTGGAAATAAGCTCATGATTGGAGCAGACGGCAGTCAGTCGAACTCTCGAAGGAAAAAGAAAGAAAGAAAGAAAAAACGGCGGATGCACCGAAGAAAAGGTAAGAGCTTTAGATAATGCAAGTTGGAAAACCAGGGCTAATATTAGTTTGGCTTTTACCCGCTTCTGAGCTCTGAAGGAGGCTTGAAGCTGAAAAGTTTGAAGAACGAGGCGGCCATTAGCCTGAGAGGGAGGGGTGCTAAGTTTGAATGCTGCTGTTTGCAAACAGAAACGGTGGGGGGACTTCGGACTCTACCTTTAAGTTACTCAATCATTGATAGAATTGGTTAAAATATCGGTGGAAAAAGAGGCAATAATGGTTAATGTGAAGGGATTTTTGCAGTCATCTCACTGGGTGAACTCAAGCGGCAACCTCCAGTGGCCAACTGTGAAGCCACCTGAAGTCCAAAATATTTGTAGTTCACTCTTCATCCACTAGGGGCTGGCTGCAAAACAGAGCAAATCCCCACAGACTCCCGAGTTAAAAAGACCAACTTCACTGCAGAAATAAACATGTTCAAAAAATCATTTTAGGTTTAATAGGTCAAGTTTACCTTCATGTCAACTTTGGGGGGGGGGGGGGGGGATTTTTTGATTGACAGGCAGCAGACTAGTTAGCTCCTTGTTTGCTATCAGGAAGGTCTCAGCCTGTAGCAGAGTAGCACAATGATGGCTTTTAGAAGCTAACATCTAGTCCAAGCGTGCCTTATCTTTAGCCTGTCAATTAGGGGGCTAATCTTTATTAGCTTCTGTTACTTTTGTTACTCGGTTAGCAATTAGCCCAGATTTTGTTGGCCGTCAATCATTTGCCCCGTGGCTGCACTTTGCCCATTTTTGGATTTTCCGGGAGTGACAATACAAGCAACGCAGCAAAGATGGTGACGGTGGGACACACCCAACTGGCTTCACTTTTAGCTCTTTAGCGACCAAGGAGTGACGTGGAAGGTTCATCCCTCTTTGAAATGGTCGATGGGTGAAATGAGCTCTAATCAAAAGAGGGTTCTCTCGACTGGTGATATTTAAAGGTGCAAAATCAAAGGTCAAAGAAATAAAATGCTACATCTGTATTTTTTATTTTTATCTAATAACTTTACAAAAACAGCTGTTTTCATTGTCTCAGAATGAGCCATTCCTGTCCACTTGCTGTGGGTCCACATGGCAGCTGCCACCATTTTTACTACGGTGTCTCTGAATGGACAAACAATCTTCTGAACTTTAAAACTTCCGCACCTGCTGGAGCACCGTTTGTGAAAAGTAACTTTAAACAGAAAAGACAACACGTGCACAATGTTGAAGCAGCTACCTGTAGTGCAGGCATCACTAAAACTAATGAGAAAAACAAAAACTAAAATTGAAAAAACATTTTCGTTACCTGAAATAAAAATAATAATGACAGTTTTTTTTTTTTAGAAAACGATAACTAACTGAAACTGTATTAGGTCTTTACAAAACTGACTAAAATTATTGCAAAAAACATCCTTTGTATGTATTTAATACATACAGGAAGCTTTTTGGTTTGAAATTAAATCTATTTCTATTAAATCTGTTTGTTTCGCTCTGCCAGTTTTACTCTGAGTGACTTTCTGATGATTTTGCCATGATTTTGCTTACCTATAATTCATGAAAAAAAGCTAAAACTAAAACCAAAACCAACACTGAAACTAATAAAAACTAAACTCCTAAAAAAAAACTAACAAAACTAACTGAATTAAAAAACTAAATGTCAAAACTAAAAAAAACAAACTGAAACTAATTAAAAGTCCCAAACTATTACAACCTTGCTGTACCTGCAGCCATACAGATGAAAACTTCCTCATGTCTGGAGGAATTTTGACCACTAATGGCCACCTTACATTCACATCTATGTGTTTGGCATTTGGAGTAATTTCTGTACCCATCTTCTAGATGCGAGCCCCCTGTACCTTTACAGTAACCTTATTATAGGATTCAGTGAGTGTTTCTGCCTTTGTGCCTTCAGCCACTGCTTTGCATATTAAAAACTACTTAAGTCAAAGCATTACAATACAAGTGGTTCTGGTAAGGCATGGAAAACATCATGGCTTTCATAAAACACCATGTAATAACCTGTTGCATTAAAATACCCTTTTCCCGGATTTCTGGCTGCTGATGAGCTGCCAAGTCAGCCGTCAGCCTTGAACACTGCAGCCAGACTTCCTACTAAAATACATCAATTAGACAACAAAGTTTTTTCTCTTTACTGTTCATGTTTTCTATGAGACCAAATGGAGCAGTTTTTTTTTAAATTATAATGCAACAGATTGTTTATTAGCAACTTTTCAGCTTTCCCTTGAGACCATCAGGAAAATCAGGCTTTATATGTCTATCTGTAGAGCTTGTAGTGCAAAAAGAAGAGCCTCTCTAATGTCAATACCCTTTATTTATGTAATGAATGTATCGATTGATTAATCAAAGTGAGGCAGCAGAACTGGTGCATTTTTATTTGAGACATTAGTCTTAAATTATGTTTATATTCATTGGGTTTTTTCACATAATGTAAAACTTGAATCAAACCAAAGTCCGATTTTCTTGCTTTGTCAGCATTTCTTTTTTGTTATGTATAATTTGTGTTGGTAAGGATTAAAGTTAAATTTTGCTTCAGTTTCTATTTTCTCATCATAACTGCTAATAAAAAAAGATTTTAAAAGATGAAAGCCAAAATGTGATAAGACAACATTCATTCATTCATACAACAAACCCTGTAATATCTCAGCAGCTGAGGTGGCAAAAGAATTATGTTAAATAAAGAAAAGAGGTAAAAAGCAAAAATCACAGTGAAATTTCATGACAATAGGAGTTTATACCTTTACTTTTACATGGGATTTTTGTTTTATTTAGGCTTTTTAATGTTTGATGAGAAATGTAAGCGTTTATAATAACAATTTAATTACCTATAATACAATCCAAAACCAAAAATACAATAAATCAGTCTAAAAATGAAAGAAGGTTGCTATTATCAATTGGTTTTGTTCTGTAATTTTATGGAAGATTCTTGTATTTAGTCAGTATGCAATACAATAAAACAATATCACCAATAAAACAATTCATTTGAAATATACTTTATTAATCCCAGTTGAGAAACTGGTCCTTGACACATCACTACATGTCAGCAGTGGGACGCCTGGTGGGAAATAGTTGAGAGTTAAAAGCCTTGCTCATGAGCCACCTTTGATGCCAGTTCAAGGGCTTGAACTTGAGTCATCTACGTCCACCTCTGTAACATTAAGACAGCCACAATATGTATCTATGCTCATGTAATTTAGCAAAACATAAACTACCAGTCAGTCATTTTCTGTTACACTTATCCAGTTCAGGGTCACAAGAGCCTATCGCAGCTATTATCAGGTGAGATGTTGGGACACATTTCCCCATTGAACTATATATATATATACAGTATATATATATATATATATATATATATATATATAGATAGATAGATAGATAGATAATAGATAGATAGATAGATAGATAGATAGATAGATAGATAGATAGATAGATAAATAGATAGATAGATAGATAGATAGATTGATTGATTTTCATTGCTATGCAGATGACACTCAGATATACTTATCTATGAAACGTAATTAAATCACACAGTTTGGCAGATTACATAGATCTTAGTGACATAAAGACCTGGATGACTGAATTTTCTGCTTCTAAATTCAGACAAGACCGAGGTTGTCGTCTTTGGACCTAAAAAACTCAGGACTAAACTGTCTAGCTTTATAGTTGATCTGGATGCATTAATTTGGCTTACAGCACTACAGTGAAGAATCTTATAAACTGTGTAAGTGTATCCATTTTTTTTTCTCTCTCTCTCTCTCTCTTCCTCACTCCTTTGTCTTTGTTCCACTTTCTATCATTGCTTCTGTTGACTTTCATTTTTCTCTTGTCAAGCCCAGAAATACGATGTAAAATGCTGCTATAAAAAAATGTTTAATTAAAGTTATACCGTGTAACTTTTGACTCTGATATTAAGCCTAAAATGAGCAGTATTAGATGATTTTTTGGGGAAAATATACAGTGACTGATGCGTGGCAGCACTCTGAGTGGGCTGCCCTCTGCAGAAACCAGATATTGTAACTTTGGGGAGTCGGGCCGTTGATGAAAGTGCCGTAAAGCAAGTTGCTTTATGGCTCCTCTTCCGTAAACACAGAAAGCTCTACTTGTGCTACTTTTTCTCATTACTCGAAGTTTAGTCATGGCAGAACAAAGTAAAAAGGTGAAAATGATGTCTGAGCAGGCCAGACAAAAAAGAGGCAAAGAGATCACTGCAGATCAAAAACACGAGTGGACGTTGGAAAAGAATTTAGTCATTGGAGATTTCTGAAACAGCAGTGTGGAAGCAAAACCCACTCTGTTTGCCACGGTGTCATTAGACTAGTCAGTAAGTTTGGCTGTTGTGTAAACATACGAAAATGTGATGCTTTTCTTTTTCTTTCAGTCAGCGTTTATTAAAAAAAAAACGTCAATAGAAGCCGTAAAAGCTGCCTATAGTTTCCCGTTTGCAAAACGCGGCTAGAATTACTATAAACCAAAGCTAACGTGACTCCCTAAACATTTTGCATTTTGTGGCTGGTTTGCAACAATAAATGCGTCTCTGTAATTCATAAAAATGTCAAAGAAGCAACAGAACGATCGGCAGTTTGCTTGGTTTAGTTGTATGGTTTTCATACGCTGTTTAGAAGGAAGCAGAGCCACTGTAATGTCCCGTAAGCTGAGCTAATCCAGACGTTCTCATAACAAATATGAGTTTTGCCGAATTTACTTCATTCAGTGCACAAAACTACAACTTGGTTTCGTGGCCAGTTTTGATTGCGCATTTATCTTTGCATTGTGCGTTTGTGTGTGTGATGTTTACGATTCAGCTTCGTCGTTACAATTCAATAACATTCCACAAGCGGGGTGGAATGTAAACATATATAATTAGAAAAAATGTTATATCCTCCAATGGTGAAAAATACGTTAGAAAATTCTTGAATCTTGATGGACTCGTTTATTTCACTATCCAAACACTGGAGAGGAGATTTAAATTTGCGTCATTGCCATGAGGCCTGTGAGACGTTGGCGCCGTTGCAGGTTTAGCTCCTAGTGGCCAAAAGTTACACGGTATAATTTTAAAGAAATAAAATGAATAAACAGGATATCAAGGGGAGCCTTGTGTTCATAAAGCTTTACTTGGCAAAGCAAATCTGTTCAACACAATAAAGCAACCAGATCACCATTCTGCTTGCTATGATGCTGGACAGGACAAGATAAAAAAAGAGAAAGAATCTTGGAGTCATTTTTGACCAGGATTTGTCTTTCGGCTCACATATAAAACAAGTTTCTAGAACCGCCTTCTTCCACCTACATAATATTGCAAAAATTATGCTTTTGTTACTTCCAGATTGAACTACTGTAATTCCTTATTATTGGGCTGCCCCAAATATGCCTTGAAAAGTCTCCAGCTGATCCAGAATGCTGCAGCTAGGGTTCTGACTAGAACCAGCAGGAGAGATCATATTTCTCCAGTTCTAGCTTCTCTTCATTGGCTTCCTGTTAAATCCAGGATAGAATTTAAAATTCTTCTTCTCACATATAAAGCTCTCCATGACCAAGCTCCATTATATATGAGAGATCTCATAGTTACATATATTCCAAGCAGAGCACTTCGCTCTCAGACTCCGGGTCTTCTGGTGGTTCCAAGGGTCTCTAAGAGTTGAAAGGGAGGCAGAGCGTTTGGCTATCAAGCCCCCTATTATGGAATCAGTTACCAACTCAGGTTCAGGAGGCAGACACCCTCTCTACCTTTAAGATCAGGCTTAAAACCTTCCTTTTTGATAAGTCTTAGTTAGGGATGGTTGGCCATCCCTTAGGTCCCGTCCATACGAAGTCAAATTCTGGCCTAAATTCACAAATTTTTCTCCAAACCAGCCTCTCATCCATACGAAGCCGCCATTTCAGGGGTCTGCAAACGATCTTTTTTTTTTTTTTTTTATCAAGCCTTCAGAGTGGGAAGATTTTGAGACGCCGTTTTTGCGGTTCCATCTTTAAGATCTGACCTTTTTTTTCTTACATGCATGCGTCATAGCTTCACCTCTGAACACGCATACGCTACACTCAGCATCACAACAACAACGGCGCCGTACAGTGTTGAATGGTTGCTGCTCGTACCTGTTTGCCCACTCGTACTTGCTATCATCTCTTTGGTTTGGTTGTTTTTCTTCTTCTCTGGGTTTCCGACGGATCGCAACCGTAGATCGGAGCATTTGGTTTGGTTCTTTTACGTTGTATGCATATTGCTGCGCATGCCCAATATTTCGTCGCCTGTTTCCGCCTATTTTTGCTTTAGCACCACAGCGCCACTTACAGGCCTGGAATATATTTTGCAGCGTGTCCATGCATTCATGTGGTCGATCACATTTATTTTACGTCTCCGTCTTTAAGACAAACGGAAAATATGAGCGTTTCCTGTTCGCTTTGACTTTGTGTGGACATGGTCTTAGTTAAGCTGCTATAGGCTTCGACTGCTGCGGGACGTTCATGATGCACTGGGCTCTTCCTCTCCCACCATCTCTGCGTTTCCATGTAGAAACTTGTGACAGTTTTGCATCTTTAACTGTGTTCTCCTCTCTCAGCAGGTCTGGCTGGATAAAAGTTGCAGTATCTGTCAGTTTCTCTTTCTGTCTTCTCCTGGTCGGGGCAGATGGCCGCCCTACCTGAGCCGGGTCCTGCCGGAGGTTTTTCCGCCCTGTTAAAAGGGTGTTTTCCTTCCCACTGTCGCCACCACTCCGTGCTTGCTCAGGACGGGGGATTGGACCGGTTCGGGCCAAGATGCGATCCAATCTGTTGGTTTCCTTAGCTAGGCTATTATGAATCTGACTTGAATTTCTCTGTCTGTTTAAGCGCCCTGAGGTGACATTGTCATGAATTGACGCTATACAAATAAAGTTGAATTGAATTGGACAGACAGACAGATAGATATATATATGCATCATGTACATATAATGGAGACATCAAGCATCCATATGTGGGAAGTTGAAAGTGAGAAACCACCAAGTTTGAGTTTGGGCACCAAAACGTTCTAAAAGAAACTTTTTCATTTCTGCACCTTGAAGAATTATACAAAAGAGTTCCAGAGCACTGAAATGTGATACGTTGGTAATGAACCAGACTTTTAATGTTAAACAGGAAGAAGAATAGCATCATTGATAAATCTAGCATTTTCTACATGCCTTAAAGCTTTCTTTGTTTTCTTCCATTTTAAAAAATCTCAAAACAATACCTATCTCAGCACATGAATAACTGCTGACAGCTCTCAATAACCCTTTTTCTTCAAAGGTTTTTGTTTGACTAGATTCTATTTTCATATGGAGATTAAATCACAACCTAAACAATCAAAGCTGCCACTTGTTTATACTGTGAGCTGCAGCCTGCCATCAGCTCAGGCTATATATCATCTTCAGTCTATATGTAGAGTGTGGTTGTGGGGCGTTGGAGACGGAGTATGCGGGGAAATGAGAGGAGATCTGTTGCAGCCCACAGGCCCCTTCCTATTCTCTGATGTGGCTGCAAGACTTCCCAGGAAATGCAAAGCCTTATGGGATAGCACTTAAGTAGTCTCCAGAGTTTTGCAACTGTGTGTGAATGAGTACATGTGCCTGCATCTTTGTGCATTTGAGTGCTCTCACTGCAACTCTAACATGGTTGTTTAACTCCTTCCTTTGATGTGCGAGGATGCAGTTGACTGCGGCCTTTTCAAGGAACGAGGGAGTGTTGCAGCAAACCAAAGGACAAACTGTATCTCAGGTGATTTCTCTGGTGGGCGAGGCTCGCTGATATGAAAAGTCCTGCCGGCTTTCGCTTCACATCTGTGAGCCGCAAAGGCATAAAACAACACAGTGACGTTCCCACTGTTTTCTCACGAGCTGTTATCAGTCTTATTCAAACAAGGTGCTGGTTCATGACATAAACGGTGAACTATTATCTTTGTCATCTCCAGTCTGGTGGGCTCCTTACAGGCTGTGATGCATTAGAGACCACTTTAGTAGATAGTAGTGGTTTTAGATTAAGAGAAATGTTCATGGATATTTAGCTTCTTTTTTTTTTTTTTACAGCTCTCCTGCTTTTTGTTAAGTGAATAAGGCTGCTGAGAGGCCCAGCCCCTCTCATCTGCAGCCTGTTATGGCGTAGCGGGAGGATGACATCATATTGGTCTCAGAGCGGCGGCTGGTAATTGGCCCGCTCTCCTCCTCCAGCGGCACGGGCCAAACAGAACACACAAGTGGAGCCAGGCAATGCAAGTCAGATGCACTGGGTTTTTCCAGAATGGCTGATGGGGCCTCAGTGCAGACTCCGAGCCAAGAGGCCTCAAAGAGGGGTACACCAATCCAACTGTAAATGTCAGAAATGAATGAAGGGCCTCAACTCAAAATGAAATCTGATATAACGCGCCGCAGGCCAGCCGTGTTTGATCTGCTCCACAATCCACTGTTCAAGTCGTCTGGATAACTGCGCCTATTCTCTACAATATGACGCTGCAAAAGCGTTTTCATGTGGAAGGTCTGTGAGAGCCTACTTCAATGAGCTCTCAGCCCACACAATGTTCCATTACAGTGAAGCTGAGCGGCTACACCTCTGGGCTGCAGAGGAGCCACAGCCAGTGACTGTTTGTAATACTGAAATCAGCGCACGATTTCTCATCCCTGAAGAAGTTCACATGATTCGCAATGGAGATGCAATGCTGTTGCTAAAATGATGTAAAGCTCCACCAGGCATTGTCCTAAAATTCCCAGCACATGTGCATAATGGCCAGAGGATGAAGCATCTGGAAAGTAGAGGAAATCTCTGCAGGTTCAAATGGATGTCTTGTAGATGAAAATCAGCATGACAGTATGATAGAACAACAGCTAATCCCATAAGTATTTAATCAAGTGTTTGATGTGGTGACATGAGTAAAACAAAATTGGCTGCAGTGGATCTGTGAATGAGATCTGCTTCTACCTCACGGCCGGTCTCACACACCACCACATGTTGGACACCCCTGTTATAATAAATATCAACCATCATTTTTAAAGGAGGCTGTTCAGTCATGCCACCCTGCTATGTGGTGGTTGTACATATAAACATGCTTATCTTCCACTCAGCATTTGAGCTGTCTGAAGCCAGTGTGGGAAAACATGCTCTTGCTTTGTCAAAAGAGGGTGCAGGGCTCTGCATGTTGGCACGTGCCCGTCCGCCTGTTTGTGCATTGTTGTTTACCCACATCAGTGAGAAGTAGGTGTCAGTTGTGAAAGGTCACACATTTTTGTCAAACAGTGAGCTTGTAGGTGGTAAGAACATCGGAGTTTCTGTCAGAGCTGAGATGCAACTCAGCATCTGCGGGCGAAAACAACTGACTGAGCAAAAACTGCCAGACAAGCCGCTCTGCTCTCACTGGAATGAGTCTGAATGCTTCCACTCTCAGCGCTCTGTCAGGTCCTGCACCGAGATGTGAAGCGCTGCACTGCAATGAGTCAGTGTAGGTGTTATTACCATAATAATGATAATATATTTATGTTTGCGTAATGTGCTCCTGCTGAATGTCTTGTGAACTGTGAAGCTATCAACTCAGATATAGATTTAAACCTCTATGGAGAAGCTAATGATGATATGAAAACTGCAGTGGAGTAATCACCACATAGAGAAATGACTCTCCTGCTGTGTGCACTGAAAACTGAAGGTGCAGTCAAGGCCGGCTTTAGGCAGGGGTAAGAGCGGACACTGCCCCCTCAAACAAATACAGTCCTCCTTCAAATTAAATCCGCTGAAGGCAGAAGGTTCCTAACTGCGCCGGCTGAACAGGATCAACTGTCTGCATCCAGCCTCCAGTTCTCTATGATGGTGTGAGAATAATCATAGTCGGTCACACCGAACACGGAAGCGACGCGGAGCAATGCTACATTTTCAGCCTGTCACACCAGAGGAGTTTCAGAGCAGAAAGTCTCTGCCACGGCTGGTTTTTCCAGTTCGCTTGATATTGCGACCATTTTAAGAGAAAACAAACCAGGAAATGGTTATTTAGCCAGTTTGATCTGGGTGTTACAGTATGTCCTTGCTCTTTGTTTGATCACTTTTCCTTGTTTTTGGACTGAGCTAATGCCATTTGCCAAAAATGGCAAATGGCATTTGCCTTTTCTAGAAACAGCAAATGCCAATTGTTATTGACGCCTCCTGTCGGCTGTATTCACGTAACTGTTTTCACCTGTGTCTAATTTTCTGTCTGTCTCCTCCCCATTGATTGGTGCTCCCTTAGGAGCTTAAAAGCCAGGAGTTGGCCGTCTTCAGATGGGGGCCACCACCAGCCGCATTTTGTTTTGTTTTGAGTTGGGAGTTGCCGGCAGTCCTGTTTTTGGGTTCGTCTTTTTGGTTACTCTTGTTTTGGGAGCAGCCCGGATTCGACGGCCCGCTAAAGGGTTGGTCTGTGGTCTGTTCTCTCTTTTGTTTCTTTTGGCCGGGGCTCCCTTCTCTTTATTTCTTTGGTTAATACATTGTTTTGACTCGTTGCTGTCTGGTGGTGGTCTCATTTATGTTGTGGTTCCTTTTCCTAGAGCCGATTTAGGGACCGTAACCTGCAGCGGGAATTGTTGTTTTCTCAACGATCTGCCTCTGCCCAACGACACACCCCACCCCTCAGTGTTTTGCTACTGTGGTCAGGTGGAAACAGAAACTTTATTTTATTGAACTTGCTATACTTTAATCTACCATTTTAGCACATTATTTCATAAGGGGTTTTTCATGTTTTTATCAAAGACTTTTAAAAAATTAACGCGGTATCCGGTCATATCTGAATTGGGGAAAGTGTAGCTAGTTGGGTTAGTTCCCTCCGTCGCCATCTGGCTGTGTCGTCACTCACAGAAAATACTAAAATGGGCAAAGTGCAGCCCCGGGGCAAATGATTGACGGCTGACGTATTCTGGGCTAAACGCTAACCAAGCTAACTTGAAATTAATAGGAGCTAACGAAGATTAGCCTCCTAAGTGGCGGGATAAAGGTAAGACATGTTTGGACTTGCTGTTAGCTGCTAACAACCACCATTTTGGTACTCCTTACCGAGAGCAAACAAGGAGCTAACTGTTAGCCGACATCTGGTCTGCCGCATGTCAATCAAAAGGATACACCCCTATTTATGTGTAATTTCAAGACTAAAAAACATCTAAATGGATGAGTTATAAAAACATAACCCCCTCACAGCTGACATGAAGGTAAACTTGACCTATTAAACCTAAAATGATTTTTTGAACCAGGCTGTAAACATGTTTTTTTCTGCTGTAAACATGTTTATTTCTGTTGTGAATTCAGCCTTTTTAACATGGGAGTCTGTGGGGATTTGCTGTGTTTTGAAGCCAGTCCCTAGTGGATGAAGAAAGAACTACAACTTTTGTGAAACCTGGAAATGGCCTCACTCTTTTCCAGCGGAGTTTGCCCCTTGGTTTTTATCCATGCTTTTAATAGTTCCAATTATTTTAAAGCAAGATCGAAAAAAAAAAGAAAAAAGAAAAAAAAAGTGGGCCAAAGCATTATGTGTGCCCCCTTGACATTTACCCCCCATGTATGTATTCCTGGAGCCGGCCCTGGTGTAAGTTGACCTGAAGTGTCAGACATATGTGACAGAACCTTAAACATACAGGTTACTTCTTTAATCCATCACTCTGCATGGCATAACTGTGCAAAGGGACATGACTATGTAACTAATTATTGTCCTGCTCATGTCCTGCAGTCCAGTTCAGTCTGTTATGGGAATAATATCAAAGACCATTTTGCTCTAGTTTTCCCAAACAGAAATAACTTGGAACTTTTTGAAAGTCCCAAGTTAGGTTTTGGTTCTGTTTTATCATCTGCTGTTTCTAAACCCTTAAAAGTCCCAGCCACGTTTTTGCTATTTTGGATCCACCTGTGTTTTTTTCTTTTTTATTCGTGTAAAAAGCATGCAGATGCTCAGCTCTTTTAATCCCAGTCAACACCCAGACTTAACGTTTTCAGGACAGCCTCAGGTGTCAGATTATGAGGCTAAAATGATGTAAATCAGGGATGCCCAAGTCCAGTTCTTGAGAACTAATATCTTATTTGATTTAGGTGTGTTGAAGAAGGGACGCACCACAGAGGCCAACCAAAACCAAACAAGATTTATTACTAACAGTACTTTGTAGAAATAACACACAGATCAGCAGTGGCCAAGCCTTTTCTCATCTTTGGCTTTCAGGAGAAAAAAATATTGGCATTGAGACAAACACACAACAGAAACTATTTACATATTTACACTTTTTCCTCCAGCTGGTTTTTGCTATTTACAATTATTTATGCTACTATTTACCTACTTTCCTCACGAAACCAACTCCAACTCAAGTAGTTTTTGGTGCTGTTATTCATCAAAAACATCATCTTGGCTTTATTCCAACTTTAGAGGACCATTATTTTTCTTCTCTTCAGTTAGAAACAGAACTTTGGCGGCTCCTGATTGGACATTACTGTCAATGAAATATCTGATTCTTCAAAAGTTTGACAGGTAGTGACATCATCGTAATTTCTAGGTAAACATAGATTTCCCTTAGCAACGTACTGATAGTGATCTTTTTTATGATGTAAATGTGATAATGATGGTGTCATCATGGATCACTCATTGTGGATTTACCATACAGAGTCTCTGAATAAACACTGTTGTACATTTTGTGACTGGATTGTAAACTTCCTGGATGTAAATGCCTGGAAAACTTTACCTAAAGGGTAAAATGTCCATCACATTTTACCCCACAGAGTTACACTACAGAACCTGAGGAACTGTTGACAATATAAGAGACAGCGCTTGAGGGATGCTGGCAGTCTAGTGGAGTTACACTACCGTCAAAGAAGCACAACTAATAGATTTTCTCAGTGAGACACCCCCTAATCTTTTATCTAACCTCTACTCTGAGCTTTTCCCAGTGAGTAAAAATAGGTGTGATGGTGACTCTTGTCTTATTTCTTACACGCTCTTTCTCGCTTCCTCTTCCCCACAAAAGTTGTGAAGTGCGGTTTCTCGGCCTCTGTTTGGCAGGAATGATCATTATAAATGTCAGCATGCCATCAAAACGAGTCAAAATTGCATATTTCTAAGGTCATAAAGTTACACAGTGCTACTTCAAGGTAACATGATGCACCTTTAAAGCAACATCCAGCTATTTTTTTTAACTGTTTTTGACAACACAACAAGCTTTGAACTCAGAACTGAGCAGCAGTAGTACATAAATGTTTGTTGCCAGCTTTCACTCTGCTCTCCAATGGCTCATTCAGGGGAAAATAGGAGTTCATTGTGACTTATTAGGTTGTAAAACCAAAGCAGAGTGCTGAAAGATGCAAAAGCACACCGCAGAGCTCAGGAAACTTGTTTTTCACCAACTTCTTCTTAAGAATCCTCTGAAATTCTTTTTTAAGTTCTTCGTGATAAAGTTCTCTGTCAGATTGATGAATGTGCTCTGAGACCGTGAAGTTTTACACATCCCTGATCTTAGATTGATGACTGCCGGGTCAGGTTAATATCCCCGATCTTCTAATAAAACAAAATCTTATAATAAAAAGCCACTGTTGTAGAATAATTGAGAGATAAGTGAGCCACTTTCAAATGAGTTGGACATGGAGAGAGACTGCTTCCAGCTGAGGAGATAGATCTGGTGAGCTTTAATGTCCTCAAAGGCAAGGTTGGTGGACCAGCCGTACGTGGCAGGAGGGTCCAGCCAGGATTCGATCCCTAGACTCAGCCAAGAATCAAGCGCACTAACCATTCAGCCAAAGGGATATCCCTGTGGCTAAGTAGCCAGGGCACAATATCACTTGTAGACTAATCTGACAAGTGTTTTGTGTGTTGCGCTATTGCAACGGTGACAAGTCCCAATGACCTCGTATCTACCAACATGGAAACCAGCATGAATATCTGGATTTACAACGTTGGACAGTCGTCTGAGGTCATGATATCCTATAAGTATGTTATCCAGAGATCTCTAAAGTATTCTGACATTTATTTATTTTTATTTATTTTACATCGGAGCATTAATTTGAACTATTATTCATCTCCAGAAACTGGCTTTAATGACAAGATACACTGGAATAACACGGAAATCTCTTGATTACTTATCAAAGTTTAAAAAAACTAAACTCTTTCAAAGGTTGTTACTTTTCTATTTTGTCATATATTTGACTTTTGGTACTGTTTAAGGACTGTGCAGACCACGTAGCCTTCACATGTAAACTAAATGAAACTAAAGGCTGCAGGACACCGTCTTCCTGATCTGTTTGTGTTTGCGACTGAATTATTTTTATTTTCTGGTCCCAACGTTGCCCTGATCAGAGCAAATAATGTTATATTTCACAATATCTCCCAGATTAGTCATTAACTCTCAGCAATGCCACAGCTGTTTCTGTTAGCATTAGCTAGCATGATGACGTTATGCGGTGCGTCATTTTCGGGAGCATAGATACGTGAAATAAAGTGTCAGATTAATGAGTGTTCACCATAATTTACTGTGTTTTTGTTGTTGGGGATTAAATCCAGTGTTTTCTCCACCGTGGCAGCAAGTTAATCCTGCTCTGCTCTGATTGGCCGATATTCCTCCCTGATACGAACACACTGACATCAGTTGACTGAGCAGCACTGTCCAGTTTTGTCGCAGACAGCAGAAATATTCATGAAATAAATGTCCGTGATCTTCTTATTCACTTATTACCACATTAAAGTTTTCCTCTGATGTTCCAACAAACAAGAATGTGACAGTTCCAGATTTCCTCCATGTTGTTAAGTAAAAAGTCTGATTCTCATCTGTTCTACGTACACATGTACAGAAAGGCTCCCCGGGTAATGGTGGACGGTCTAGTTGTGGCGTTTGGCCAGATTGGTCTGTCGTGGCAGGACTGTTAACCGTCACACATACATTTAAATCCTGTCTTAGCTGCAGCTTGTTTTTCAGCTGTATGGAAATTTTATGTGTGACCAGTTCATGACTCATGGGAGATGGGCAGCTGTGAAATGCCCACCTTGTCTCCCAGCTGCCACTGAAATGTCCCAGTGGCCAGAGTGGAGAAAACCTGTGCATGTGTTGGAACAGGCATGATCGGCAGTATACCGCAACAACAGTTAGTTTGGCACTCAGTGAGCAGGACTGGGATCAAAGGCCATGTTTTGGCTGTAAAAGAGTTGATGGCACAATTTCTGATTAACAATGTAAATTCAAGTGTTGGTGCCCTTAGAATAACAAAACACTCAAAATCTGGCAAAAACATTACTGTAATTTTATTACCGTATTTAAATTAGATAGTACTTTTCTTGTGAAATCATTAAAGTATAAGACTTAAATAAGAGTTATCATGTGATACATCATGTATACTGCAGTATGTAGAAATGAGTCTTTTACATGATTTAGATTAAATTCTGCTTCACAATATGATATTATATCAAGTCAGTGGATAACGATTCGGTGTCTGCCAATATCTCAAATTCAGTCGTGATATGATCTTAATTAGATTTGATTTGGGATCCACTGATCGATATAAAACGATATTACTCGTAAGAAACAAGGTTATTGTTTCTTAACATTACTGTATGATTTGCAGTACAATCTCCCTGTGTCACATCTATCCTGCACAACTATAAACATGTATTTTGTTGTGAAAATGTTGTGTCAGAGGACCTTTAAAAAAAAGCCATTTTCAAAATAAAAGTGGGTTTGATATCAATTTTTGGTGGATATTGGGTTTTTGGATCAATACATCAGTCTGTGTCGATATAGATCGATGCATTGTCACCCCTAGTTGAAACACAATGAGATGATCTGCTGTCTGCAGACGGTCTCCTCATTCAGAAACAATCTCACCTCCTGTCCACTGCTTCTGCTCCATCCCGTTCCGCTGCGCTCCAGTCTGTCTTTCCGGCTGCTGCAAAAATCCCCGCACACAGACGTTGCATGACTCCGCCCCCTCCTTTCTCCGTTCAGCCGCAAAGCAGGCAAAAGAGCATGCGCAAGATTTCCAAGTTCAAGTGGATAGATAGATAAATAGTGTAGATAAAAAGGCTACAACAAACTTTTCATTCATTGCAACTTCAAAGGAAACATTGCGTTGTTCAAGCCAGGTTTTGATACGTTTGTTGTCAATTATGGACGAGTTTATTGTCCACAACAAGTTATACAAATCAAATAACTATTTCTGTAGTAGATGTAAAAATAGCCCTTTTATATCCCGGATATTTACACTGATTGAGCTTTGCAACTTCCTCCAAATCAAGTTGGGCGGACCGGAGTGGACTAGAAAATAGAGGTGATGTGTATTTTTGGCGGAGGCCGACGGACATGAGCGGACGTGCATGAGTGGATCGGCCTGCTTTTCATGGACTAAAATAGCAACGGGTTTGGTGCGTTGTGTGGACCGGAGTGGTGCGGAGCGGAGTAGGCAGTGGACGGAGGGGGTTACAGCATCAAGTTTAATGTATGTGTGGAAAAGTACACAATGAGGGCCCAGGCGGGATTCGATCCCACAAACTCCCAGGTGAGAGTCACACGTGCTTACCAGTCAGCCAAAGAGACACTGCTGGGGCCAAGTAGCCTGGGTGCATCATCTATCGGAGGCATGGTGACAGGACCCTGCCACATATGTAACAACCAAACAGGTTTTGGGTTATAATATTGCATTTTAACAACATTTTAAAACCAGGAAACTTTAATAACCTGAATGAACTGCTGTTAAAACAAGAAGAAAATAATGTTTAAACTTAGACTTTATGTTTTATAATTAAAATGCATCGTAAAACAATAAGTTTGTGATATCATTATTTTACAAGTTCACATTTTTCTTTTTTTGGGGGAGGGGGGGGGGGGGGGGGTGGCTGCAATATTCTTCCACAGATAACAGAGTCCTTGTTGTCTCAACAAGCAATTTTCTGACTAGTTTTCAAAAAGACGTAAATTGTAGGGGAAAATCTACAGTAAGAGCTATCAATGTACCAGTTCTGGAAGTCAAAACAGAGGCATCTTAAAGGTGTCATAACCTGCTGTTTTACAAACACAATCCTTCTTAAATTATCTTTAAATGAATTTTTAATTCTAGTTGGGTGGGACGAAAATTTAATGAGCTCATTTTAACCTCTTTTTATCCCCAACTATTGTTTGTCGCGAGAATACGCACGAGAGTTAGAGCTGTCTGTAAGCGCGTTCACGAGGCAAATGTCAAAGTCAAAGCAAAGTTTTATCAGGACAGAGCAGGTGAAGGAAATGATGTCCGAATAGAGAAAAACGTGATAAAAACGGCTGGCTAAAAAGGGCTGGACTCTGATGAATCTAAGGAGCGGACGTCTGACGTGAAGTTAACCAAACAGTGTTAGCTTCTGTAGCTACATTAGCAGCTTGTCCGTTCATCAACCACCGTTTACTGGTCTCTGACACAAAAGATAATAAGTTACACAAGCAGCAACACTTACCGACTGCACATCCTCACTGATTAATATAATCCACTGGTTCCTGGTAAAGCTGTCCGTCCTGTTAAAGCACTGAAAACTGCTGAATTTCTGCAGAGGCAACTCAGCACGGCTATCTCCCCCCTCCTCCTCCTTGTTGCCCATGTCCTTTCTGACAAAGCTGGTCTACTCTGTGGCAGGTAATCAGCTGCCTTCAGGTGGTGCTAAAGAGGCTAGCTTAGCAGCTCGCTCGCAGCCTAGTTCACGTCATTCGGAGAAAGAAATTCAATTCGTGTTCTGTGGAGAGCGCGTGCTTGTGGCCGATTCTGGTGAGAAGAGAGAGCCCGCACTCAAAGATGAAGTCACTTTCACTATCCGGAGTTTCTGGCACGTTATAACTGAGGTCCTGTTCCAATACACATGTTTTAACGTGAAAAAGTGGGATTTCCGGGTGATGACTCCTTTAAGTTATTGGAAAAGTTACAATGGACATTTAGTGCTGACAATTATGATATTCTTGAGAACGGATAATCACCTGATGTGACTTGCCCTGTTTTTCACCAGCTAACTGCTTCAGAAAAATAAACAAAACAAAAATTTGAACATGTATTATCATGATAGGAACAGCATTCATCAGTAGACTGAAACTGGAAAAGCTCATTCAAGATATACTTTAAGTTTTAGTTTTACTCATTTTTGTGATAATGACAACAAAATAGAACATTTTAAACCTCCTGCAAAAACCTCCTCTACACATATAAAGCTTTCCACACTGTAACTCTGACCTCCAGGAATACAGCCGCTCCCACAGCCTCCACTCAACTTCTGCTCATCCCCACATCATGCCCCAGTACCATGGGGGCCTCAGCCTTCAGCTGCTCGGCACCCAGACTATAGATTTCCTTTCCCCACACATAAGACTTTATCACAACATTCAGATCCAAACTCAAAACCCAACAGTTCAAACTGGCATATTTACTCTAACTGGACATGGCGCACCACACTTGAATATTGTTTAATATTGTTATTTTTTGTCATTTTACTATCTTTGAGGTGACTTGTAAGCCACTAGCAAATGAAATATCAATGATAATAATAATGATAAGAAGAAGACAAAAAATAAGACAAAAAAATGTAATGATCCAGCAGATCTCTCTTGAATCTTAGTTAAGTTTTAAATTGTTCCTTGCAAGTCATTCTGGTTTCTTTGGCTAGGCTCACTTCCTCTGATTACTATGTTGGTGTATGTTCTAAAAAATTACTTATCATAAAATAAATCAAGCCTCAAATAAACATATCTTTGTCCAGTCATGTTTCAAGTACCATTCTCCTGCTCCACCCTCTTCTCCAAATATGATCACTTCTGGCTCCAAAAGAGGAAGAAGATGGTTACAGTCGTTCAAAAAGCCATGGACAATGTCACAATGACTGAATTTTTTAGAGCAGTCTGCATAGAAAACATGTAAATATGTAACAACAAATTGTTCTCAGCGGTCTGTTTAAAACCTTAAAGGTACAGTTTGTAAGAACTACTGACATCTAGTGGTGAAGATGGGTATTGTAATGACTTCATATGCACACTGCTATGAATGTACGGTGGCCATCAGTGGCCAAAATTCTCCCAGACATACAGTAAAGATGGTGCAGCTATGACTGTACCATGAGTAACTACTTTCAAGGTGTCTTTTAAGGCATTACTTATCGCAAACAGTGCTCTAACTCCCATTAAACAAAGCTGGTACAGCAGTTTTAAAGTTCAGAGCGCTCTCACTTAACACACATTGCACATACATACAAATGACTCATCTAAGAAAGTATACACATAACAGCTCTTCTAGTACAGCAATTACACATCAATAGAAGCACAGGTTTGAATGATGTATTTAATTTTTCTGCCATTGACGTTTGATTTTGTTGCACCTTTAAATAAAACTGGTTAGATTTTGTTGGATTTAGCTAAAGTGGATGTGCGGTATAGCTTCAGAGGACAATAAACTGCACGGGATGAATCTAACTGAATCGAAGATTGGACAAAAAAGGACCAGACATGGATAAATTAGTGACCAAGACTAACGGACAGAGAAAATGGGGCTATTTTGTTATAAAAACACTTATCCAGCTGAAGAGTTACAACAGTTACACAGATGTTTTTTAGTTTTACAATATGAACTGTGATGTTTGAAGCCTTTCAGCTGTGGGAGCAAGTGCCTGGTAAAATGCTCATGCTGTAGCTCTGGGTTTGTTGGTGTGAAACCATTTCTCTGATAATAATGACTTTGCTTTTTCACTTCCTGTCACAGGACATCTGAGGACAGAGAGCTAATTTTGAATGAACAGGTGGCTACTTTAAAATCCCTTCAAACTCCGTTAAAATTCTGCTCAAAGCTACGACTTACTGGAGAGACATTCCCTTGTAGCTTATTTTTCATTTTGGTTGCTACTGATGCACATTTTGCCGTACATCCTCTCAGCTGGTGAACCGGCTATCCAGGCAGAAACCATGCCGGAGGGAGGAAATGATTATAGCATCAGGGAATGTGTTATCATTTTCTCCTTCTTGTGTTTTCTCCCTCAAACAGCTGAAAGTCATATATTTGTGTTTCTTATCTGGAGGACGTGAAACCAGCACGTTATGTCTCCTACATATTTTAGATTTGGACACTTCTGTGTGTCATGTCAAGACGATTAGCCCTGACTGGACATGTGCACTGAAATATCAAATGTCATGTAGGCTGTTGTGTGCTGTACAATGGAGAAGACTATATCATGTTGCCCATCCATCAAACGCTGCTCTCTGGAGGAAGTCGGCCCAGCTGTTGCTGGCCATTGATACTTCTGTTGTTCCTCTCTGTTGAACCGCAGTAGTCTGCTGCCTTGGCCCTCAGCTGCTGCCCCTTCACTACTTTGTTAGTTCACTTTCATTTTCTGTCCATGTGCCCTGATAACTCATGCCTCATTCTTTCTCTAACAGCTACAGGAGCTGATTTCCAGCCGTCAATCTAAAATGTGTCCTTTGTAACCGATCCAATGCGCAGCATTTGGCTTTGATGGGTAGATTGTGTTGTTCTAAAGGTAAGTTGAGATGCAGGAAGTATGTTCACTGTCACTTTATTTATATAAGCAACAAGCTGAACTGAGGAAGCGCAATGCAAACATGCACAGTTCCCGTCACATCTGAGAGCACACATCAATTTGACAGCCGGGACTGCAAAGGGTGGAGAGAAGAGCCGCACCTTGAAAGCCCTGGCAGCTTTTCATGTCTAGTATAGCCACAGCCACATGTGTCAGACTTCTCCTCCCACGCGGCACATTTCACACATTCCTCAAGAATGTTTGCTTTTTCTTTTTCTTTAAAAAAAAAAACAGGTCAAGAGAATGAATCCAAAGCTGCGTTATGTGTGTGTCTCTCACTGGCTTTGTGAAGGTTTTGAAGATCACTGTTCATTCTTTGTCCTGTCATCAGTTTTTCTGTAGTCTGGAAGTTCTGTCTCTCCCTGAGTATTTATGTCTTCATGAGCTAACCATAAAGATAGCCTCCCTGTGCTTTCATTTCCTCACTGACAGTGGGAATCTTGACCAAGAGCTTGAGCTTTGGCTTAATATATGCCTCGGTACTTCCTGTTATCGATGATTACATAAGGTTCGGAAACATAGACATCCTAATTTTGCAGTGACACTGACAAAAACAATCTTTTTAAAGGGGTTATTGGAGGGCACGTTGATTGTGTGAAACTGGAGATTACCATTATCCTGGAACATTCTAGTCTAAATGATGTCTTTAAGGTGTTACACCCACATACTTTATTTGCTAAGACATGCAAAAATATCAGCTGTGGAAAAAAGTATAACTTCAGAGTGGTGAGAAAAAGTCAGAGGATCACCAAAGTCAATAACATACATCATCCAGGGATCATGAATGTCAGTTTTTTTGACTAATCCATTCCGCAGACAAGTGGTTACATGTCCAGGTGTCCAATGCATGAGTGAGTAATATCTAATGCGTATTTTTTTTTGTCTAAATACAGTTTGTAGGTCACTACAGTGAGATATGCTAAGTGCTGAGGTTGCAGAGTGATACAACTGCAGTGGCATTCCCCAGGGACGGGGCCTCGGTCCTGGGAAGCAGTGGCCCAGGATCAAGAAGAGCATCGCAGCTTCAGGCTGCAGCAGCACTGGGAACCTCCTTCTTTCCCAGAGTGGTCTGTCGGCTGACATATGAACAACCACCAGGATTAGCTCTGTTCCTCCCAGACTTTCGGTGGGAAGAACTAGAGTTTCTCTTCAGGAAAAGATTTTCTTCTGGGCGGTAACTATTATTAACTGGTCTGATCGACTGCTAAACAAGGAAGGCCTTGTGGGAATGTTTAGTCAGATCAAATGTCCTGTTGTCAGTGGTGTGAAATGATTTTGCCTAGTTATAGCATGTTGTATCATGATCAGTCTGATCCACCTCCCATAGCTAAGGGGTACTCTTTGGTAACAAAGCCCTGGTATCTGGTTCTGTAAGCTTGTTATTTGATTAAGTCTAATCTCTAGTGTTTGTTTTCAGCTGGTTTTGTCTGGGGTGAGAGCACTTATTGCTCTCTTTCTGTGTTTAAATGAACGTTCAGCCTGTTCAACTGGATTCTGAACTCTCTGAGTTGAACAAGGCTGCACCCAATGGGATGTTTAACCGGAAAGAGACGTGAGAAAATGGTTTCCAAACAGCTTTACGATGACAAATTAAGGTAGAGGAATTTCTCAAGACACAGTTTGTCATTTTTTGAGGAAGTCCTTCTTCCTTGTTTTTCTGAAAATGAAATTAAAAGATTGATTGCATTAGTGTTTAGTGGAATAAAGGGGAAACATCCAGCCAAGCTCTGTCTGAAGGTACATAATCTGCTATGCAGCATCTCTAAAGCTTTATGAAAACCCTGCTCACAAACTCACTCACTAGTTCCTGTCTACAGATGGATGGAACATAAATGTATTCTGGTTAAAAGACACTGTAATAACCTTTGTAATTCTAAAATTAGCACATAAAGTTTATTAGAAAGTGGATGCACCTGCCATTGTCAACGGCAGTGAAGTTAATGTCAGTATGCACTCTTAATATTGCTCTCATAAACTTGCCTGTAGATGGTTACGGCAGGAAGAGAGGACTTTCAGTTATCCCGCACGCTTTGGTGGACCACAACTTGTTAAAAGCATGTGCAATACAATGCGTACAATACAAATAATCAATCACATACCAATTCCAGTCAGACCTGTACTGTTTGCATGAACCTGAAAAAGTTACATAATGAGGGCCCTGGTGGGATTCGATCCCCAGACTCCTGAGCAAAAATCATGCACGCCTACCAGTCAGACAAAGGGATAACCCCGTGGCCAAGTAGCCAGTGCGCATGATCAATCAGAGGCATACTGACAAGACCCTACACTGTCACATCTCTCCCCCTTTTTTCACAAGCACATCATCATGCTTTGCACAGGCTGCCACCAATTCTGAATCCATGGCCTTATTACCAGTACTACACTGATCCTGCAAAGACTGCCAGTGTGGCAGGGTAGCAACGAAGGCCTGGTCATGCATGCTAACCAGTCAGCCAAATAGCAAATCTCATAGCCAAGTAGCCAGGGCGCATGATCAATCGGAGGCATAGTGGCAGGACCCCACACTGTTCCACAATCATGACATACTTGGAAATACACCACGTGAATTATAACTCTCTGCCAACAGCAGTAGAAGAAAGTGTGTGTTAAAATCTAACTGTATCACATCAGTTCTGGTTTGGTCCCACCCTGTCTTCCACCAGATGTGACTTATTCTTTTTGTTTGTTTTTTTTCAACTGATTAAAGCAAATGGTGCAAAACAACCATAATGCAAAGTATGGGATTACATTATGCTGACGTACGATTTAACAGGCCTGTGAAGATGTGTCTTCATGTATGCTCTTTGGAAAAACAATCAGCATAACCCACCCCTCCCAATCAGAATAAAATTTTGATCTGAATGAGTGGGGCTGGACCACAGTCATGCGTGCGACATGGCTAGTGGACCTTTACATGATCATCGGATAACTGGGAGTAATCACATTATTGTAATAATCGGATCTGATGCATGTAAAAGCACTTCTGAAATGTGATTTTCAAATAACCCTGATCCACATTTTCCAATCCATCATTTAAGAGTACACACAAAACATTTTGATGCAATTTCCTGTCATTTTAAAAACATGCGGTCGTTGTTGACCATGGAGGGGCTCGGGGTCTAAGCATTACCTGTTAATGTGCAAGCTAATAAACCTGAAATCTATCTACAGTTCAAGTATCTTGGGGTCTTGTTCATATGTGAAGGAAGAATGGAGCGGGAGATTGGCAGGGGGGATCGATGCGGCGTCTGCAGTGATGCGGACTCTGCATCGGTCTGTCGTGGTGAAGAAGGAGCTGAGCCAGAAGGCGAGTGGTCGATCCATCTTCCTACCCTCACCTATGGTCACCAGCTGTGGGTCGTGACTGAAAGAATGAGATCGCGGGCAAAATGAGTTTCCTCAGGGTGGCCGGGCTCTCCCTTAGAGGTAGGAGGAGAAGCTTGGTCATCGAGAGTAGAGTCCAGAGGAGCCAGATGAGGTGGCTCAGGCATCTGGTCAGGATGCCTCCCTGGTACGGTGTTCTGGGGACGCCCCACCGGGACGAGACCCTGGGGAAGATTTAGGACACGCTGGAGGGACTACGTCTCCCGGCTGGCTTGGGAACACCTCAGGATCTCCCGGATGAGCTGGGGCTCTAGCCAGGGAGAGGGAAGACTGGGCTTCCCTGCTTAGGCAGCTGCCCCTGCGACCCGACCCTGGATAAGCAGAAGAAGACGGTCCGGTATCGTACGGAACGAGTGAATGCTGTTTTTTTAGTGGTGGCAAAAGTTGGTACTCGAGGGGTGCAATCCTGCAGGTTCTCTATGTTTCTCTGCTTCAACTCACCTGACTCAAATTAAATGGATCTATTGAAGTTCTGCTCAAAGACTTGTTAGTTTGAGTCAGATGTGTTAGAGCAGGGATACACTGAAATCCTGCAGGATTGTGGCCCTCAAGGACCAGAGCTGGACACCCTGCTGTACTTTGACTCCCCTTTGGTGCAGGCTGTTGTGTTTTACCGCCCAAGGGGTAATGTTTTCGGTGGTGGTTAGTTTGTCTGTCTGTCTGTCAGCAACTTTGCGGAAAAAGTACTGGACAGATTAACCTGAAATTTTCACCAGCTGTGTGTCTCAGTCCAAGGACAAACCCATTAAATTTTGGTGATGATCCGGATCACCTTCTGGATCCAGGAATGTTTTGAAGGATTCTTTCTCATTGCGAGAGCTGCTTGCCAGTGGTCTGTGCTCTCTGAGTGCTTTTCTAGTCTTTTATGTTCCACAAATATTTAGACTGCATCACTTATAAAGATGGAAACCAAGTAATTTTTTGCACATGCACAGATGTAATAATACTAAATAAGTTAGACATACAGTACAGATCTATATAGGGGAGTTAAACTGATTCTCATTATTAGATAATTGCCTTTATCTGATAGCTCCAGAAATCAGATGATGATTTGATTTTTTGTGTGCATGTAAACAAACTCAATAATGGAGACATGACATTCAAGTTTTCATCCTTTTGCTGGCATGAGACGACTCCCAACAATGGCCCTCAATCTGTAATTTTGCTGATAATTTGTTGTCTCAGTCAGAAAGTCAAGCAGTGCATCATAATTCAGTTTTCCGAGATAATCTTCGCTGATCTGCTGCTCTTACAGTACAGATCTCGATCTCTTCTTAATTTCAGTAAGAAGGTTAAATTACATAAATTGTAAAATTGAGTATGCACATGGGACTTTTGTGAGGTCACTGAGTTGTATCTCACAACTCTGAGATGAAATGATTTCAGTGATCAAGCTGAATATGTAAAATCACTCGGCGTGATCAGAGGAACGCCCTGCTGGATGCAAACCCATGCTAATGGGTTGGGTGCTGTCAGGCAGGTTGGCTCCTCTGCGCCACTGGATCTCCGCTGGACCCCCCACCCACTGCAGGATCAAAGCCCTGCTGGCTGTCAGGGGACTGCAGGAGAATGACGATGTCACCCACCCCTGACCAAAACATCACCATGCTAATTCATATCATGGCATTTCCTGCAGATAGGCCTGGCATGCCCCTGTTTGTCTTATTTCTTTTATTCTTGGACTCTCTGGAATGTCAAATTACACAATATGCTGGAGGAAATGTTGTATTTCGCCATCACGCCACAGTGTTTATTTGTTGTGTTTGCATTGCTGCTGTGGTGGTGAGCTGAAAGCAGGCTTGAGATGGGTCAAACAACTGCTTTGTGGTTGAAATGAAGTGGTCTTTTTGAAATCATACTTTATACAGGCTTCACTTCCTGCATTTCAAAGACTCTTTCCTTTGTGCTCTTTTCACAAATGCATAAATATGTCTGTTTTGCAGCCATAGTCAGCCAAAACTGCTTGAATGGTTTCAATTGTAAGACAGAATTACTGCAAGAAGCGTTACCTCATTGAAACAATATTTTCCACTCCCTCTTAAATCTATTTAAATGCCAATATGTATCAGTGTGTATTGATGGTTCTGCTGTGCCTGCAGCTTGTGGCCTGTTTCTCCAGCTGCAGGGTCACTGAGTTTCATCTGTCATCGTGGTAACAGGTTGATTTTGAATCTTTGTTTAGATGCAGGAGATGTTTTTGGGGAAATGGGAATACTCCTGCTGAATTTAATCAAGCAAATGAGGTGAATTAAAACTAGAGCTGAGTTAGCCTTACAGAGGCTTCTTTATGCCACTGTCAAAGTCGTGGGGGCCCAGAGTTAGCATGCATCACACACAGGAAAACACCAGGCAGCCCCCAGACAGTCTAGACCACAGCAGTCTGCCCCTGAATCCCTCCCCACTCCTCATTTATAAGGAGCATATCGCCTCACTAGAAACACTTTCAAAGAGCTCTCCTTCACATTGCAGCCCCCCACCCCCCCATTTCCTCCTCTTTCTCAGGAGGGAAATGTAAGCGTGTAGGAGTGGAAATGTTACAGAGACGGAGGGAAGTGAATGGACGAAGAAAGCAATGTTATTTGTGGAGCTGTGAGGCCCATAGGCTTAAAATAAACTTACACAAAATGACTTACTGGAAACGGCTCAGTCTGCTGCTGATTAATGCCTCATTTTTTGGTGGGCACAGAGTTTGAGAGCAGAGAGAGACTTTACTTTTGTTTGATCCAAGGTCATTGAGTGGCCAGCTGCAAGGCCCTCTATGTACCCCTGGGATCTGTCTTCCTATTGGACATCCTGTCTCTGATGAATTGTCACTCTTCTCATTTAAGATGACAGAGAGGAAGCTGGCCACTGCCGGGACACACCCACGTGTCCCCGATGGCCAATGAGATCGCTCCAGTTGTCGAGCATCCTTCGCACTCGAGAGCCACAGCTGCCACAGGAGCTCCTCTGCTGGATTTTTTCGTTTGTGTCCCTCCTTCCCTAATCTTTGACCACACACACTTGTTCACTTGTGACAGGCAACCGCTGCCTTTTGGCCCGGGCCCAGTCCTCCCCCTGATCTTCTGCACCACTCTGAGACATCTGTGTGTTGTGAGGCAAATGAGCAGGAAAGCTGGGGGAACTTCAGAGTGGACTCTTGGAACAGAACAAGCGGGCCCCCTCAGCAGAATTACATAACAGAAATCTAGCTGTATGCTCACATGAAGAACATAGCCCTCTCTTTTGCAGACACGCTGTGCTGGTTTACCGGGAATGTGGACAATATTTGACATGCATGCTCTATGCTTTTACAGTCTGGTGCACAAGGAGACAGGACACATTTAAATATCATATCATCCAAACATCTTAGTGGTTCCTTTTAGTTATTTCACTGTGGACAGGAGAGGATGTGACCTCACCCATTCAACATCCAACCTGTGTCACTTGTCGCTTATGACTTAATCCAGGCTTCCCTTTTCTGCATAGTGTCCTTTGTCTTCAAGGACTTTAGGCTGGAAAAATACACACACATATTTACACATATAATACATATAGCACATTTTTCATATTAATCTATCTTTTAAATTGAATAACAGTATGAAAACTTAACTCTGACAGGTTTGTTGTGTCTGATGAAGCTGCAGAAAAGTGATTAAAAAAACAAACAACTGAGGTTAACTTGCTCCTGCAGAACAAGCCAGATCAACATTTCAGTTTTTGATTTGCATTTAAAAAATGTAACAAAACAAAGGGAAACGAGAATAGTGAAAAATGGGAACCGGCTTCCACTGATGCAGATGAGATGTTCGTGTTCACTTAAGGTTATTTTTTGCACCTTTTCTACACATGAGATATGCAACTTAAATGGCTGCAGTCTGTTCAAGCAGCTGTGTGCAAGCACTTACACACTGGTCACTTTTCCCTTCATCTTCCTCGCCTTTTGCATGTGTAAAGACCCCCGTGCACATGCAATACTCACAGTTTATGTCAGACTAGGCAAGCTAGTTTGATTAGATGTCATATTGCATTCTTGCATGCTCTGTCTTTTATGTGTACAGACCTTGAATAACTTTAGGATAGTGTTTTGTACTCAGTTGGGTCAGGCTCTAAAATCATATGTCAGTTCATTTCTAATCTTTAGAACCAAATGATAAAATGATCTTTCCAATGCTTGTCAATACATTTTTTAAAATAAGTTTCAACATTAAATCACACCTTCATTATGATTTTCCAACTCTAATAAATAAAATCTAAACAACTTCATCAGCTGAACCAACCAGTTGAATGTATTTGAAAGTATAATTTATTTACGTCAATAAATTCACATTAAAACAAAAGTGGAATTAGCAGGGCATCAGATTAAAGCCTGGTGCTAGCAGGTCTCACATTCAGCAGTGTGCTTCAGTTGCTCCTGATAAAGAAATCTTCTTTAAATCAAAATGTCGAGTTAGATACAAATGCACATACCAGTACAACACCTGCATAACTGCAGAGGCTGCACTGTTCACCTCCTGCTCCGTTCTACCCCCACTCATAAACAAGATGTAGAGATACTTCAACTCTTCCACTGGTGGCAGCGAGTCTGTCCCACTGCAGATTGGACAGTCCACACTTTTCAGCCTTTTCTATCTGAAAACCAAGGTGTCAGACTCGAAGGTGCTAACTCTCGTTCTGGCCTCTTCACACTCGGCTGTAAACTGCCCCGTTGCCTGCTGGAGGCGTCAGCTTGATGAAGCCAACAGGACCGCATCGTCTGCAAAAAGCAAAGACCGAATCTTAAGTTGACCAAACTGGAAACTTTCCAGCTCCCAGCAGCACCTAAGCCTGTTGTTTCTCTGTAAAATTTGGTTTCACTCTAAATGGAACAATGAATTAATCCAATGCTCTTTTGCTTTAAAGGTGCGGCATGGAAC
This sequence comes from Atherinomorus stipes, assembly GCA_023101725.1. Taxonomy (NCBI): domain Eukaryota; kingdom Metazoa; phylum Chordata; class Actinopteri; order Atheriniformes; family Atherinidae; genus Atherinomorus; species Atherinomorus stipes. The sequence goes on along the minus strand of JALJCO010000202.1, from coordinate 134,063 downwards.
AAAATCAAAAATCAGTGACACAGAAGGACATAACATATCATTACATATCCCTCAGTCTAGTGATGTGATGTCAAGAAATGAAATGTCATTATTTGGTTTATGATGACCACAAAAAAAATCATACACATGTTTTAAAGGTAACATTCAGCAGGTAGAATAAACACCATGCAACTTGACATTAGCATTGTTAGGATGCTGAGATTAGCTTAAAGCACTGTTGTGTCTGAGGATAGTCACACAGAACTGTTAGGTTTTGCTCTTAAGTCCTGTGTCGCTTATTTTCTTTGCCAATACTGGTCAGTTTTTGGCACCAAAACTACTTGCTTTGCAACAGTGTATTGAACCTCCTAGAGGAGACATAGACATTGTTGAGATTTCGACTGGGATTTAAAGAGTTTTGCTTTTAGGGGATTTTGTTCATGTTTACGACATCAGTGTTTAACATAACATTATGTTACTCAATCATCAATAGAACTGATTAAGACATTGGTGAAAAAAAGAGGCAATATGATTAATGTGAAAGGATTTCTGCAGTCATTTTGTACCACTGAGTAAAGTGAGATTGAAGTAAGAGGGTGCCATCCTGGTGATATTTTAAAGGTGCAGTGTGTAACAAAATCAAAGACCTAAGCAGATAAATATATATCATTAAAAACTGTTTGTATTTATATTTAATCACTTCACTAAAGTAACTGTTGTGTTTTAATTCTTTTAAAATCATTTCTATCTACTGGTTTGAGTCTACATACATGGAAGCTGCCACCATTTTTACTATGGTGTCTCTGAATGGACAAACAACCCTCTGAGCTTTAACCTGCAGTACTGGCTTTGTTTGAAATGTTAGACCTTAAAATGATCCTAAAAGAAGACAGTACACATGCACTCAACGTTTCAGGCCACTGGATCCACTCGCAGATGAAAACATGATTATCTCTAGAAGAATTTTGGCCACTGCTGGCCACCATCCAGCCACAACTGTGTTTGGCATTTGAATAATTTCTATGCCCACCTTCACCACTAGGTGTCAGTATTTCTTACACGCTGTTGCTTTAAATGCAAAAATCCATAATGGTAATGGTAATCCCTAGATAACTGCCAAGTTTTCTTACTTCAGTTGTGGTAGAATATCTGCTCTCTCTGTTTTTTATTGTTTGTTGTGGTTGTAGTTTTATCTGTGTGCACAATGAAAAGACATCAACTGGCACAAATTGTGAATTGCAACCAAGTCCTAGCACCAATTTCACGCAAGTTTACACCTATTCAAGCAGTTTTGAATATTAAATTCCATCCTGAAACTTTAATAGGTTCAGTATGAGACAAAGTTTCAGCCTCCTATTTCATTATCCCTTTAAAACGAAGTTGCAAAGCATGAGGATTAGATGTCCCCCTTTCCGTTCTCTTTATGGTAGCTGAACAATTTGCAGTACACTTCTCTCCCTCTGCACTTTATAGACCCTCTTTTGTTTAAAGTCTAACCTCTTCCTTTCCCCTCATCAGTCTGAGTTCACGGTGGAGAATGGGGTGATTTTCTCTGAGACTCTGGTAGGAATGAGGGATGCAAGCTGTTGGACGTCAAACTTGTATACAGACGTAATGAAAGAGGGGGAGATTCAGCAGTGATCGAGACCCAACCTCTAGAATAGAAACCCTCTTGTGCTCCCAACTCATACCAGGCCCGGATGTTGCTATCTGTCTCGTCATTGTCTCCTCAAATGTTGGCATTTGAGTTTGAATGATGGCTTTCAGTTTAGCCAAAACATTCCAAAGACACAGAGGGGGAAACACCCTCCTCTTCCTGCGCTGATTTGACGATGTTCCATTTGTTTTCTAATCTTGCTGTGTAGCTGAGTGCAAAATAGCTGGTTGCACCACATTTTCCTATCACAGCTGAAGGATTGATGGTGGGAGTTGCTCAGGCATTAGGAAAGCGGGATTGACGCATTCAGAAAATATAATTATACGATGCTGGGTGAAGAAAACCATAGCAATTGTTGGAAGCAGCTTCAAACAGCATGCTGTGCTGGAGTCCTCCTGGAAAGCACCTTCTCCCCCCACTTATCCACTCTGCAGAAAGTGGCAGTGATAAAGCAGCTTTGATGTGTGACATTCCTGATAGAAACATGCCCCAAACTGCTGATAGCATGACCAGAATAGCATGTGAAAGAGCAAGAACATGCAAGTCAACATTTATGTTGCCTACTTGTAATGTTTGAGTGTGAGTGTTTGGCCTACTTCCAGTGTGGTGTAATCATTTGATGTGAAAGCATATGGTATGCAGCCATGTGACAGACAAAAGCGACTTTATCTCTTCTCCTGGCTGAGCAACACCAGCTATCAGTCAGCACTGGGAGGAGTGTTCACCACTGTTCACACCACAGCATTCCAGCCATAGCATCCTCTTCTCTACTGTCAGTAAACCCAAACAGCCAGTTTGACCTCAGAGCACATGGGCAACCTGTAATCAAGCTTGGCTCTGAGACTGGGAGGTAAAAGTAAATCCTGTGTTTATATCTGAAAGAGGCCTCCCTCATGAAGCGACTTACTTGATCTTTGCTCAGGAAATGCATAAAATGATTTTAAGCTTCAAACCAAACTCCAGGATTAGAGATCTTGACTATCACCCTCCACCTTTTCTCTCTTCCTTTGTCTCTTTCTCTTGATCTGTGGCAGTCTGCCCATCTGTGGCCCCCCTGTGCTCTGGTGGGTTCAGTGGACTGGTATGCAGCAGGAATCTTTGGATCAAGGTGATTTCACGCTCCTCCACGTTTTCCCAGGGCTTTGGGCACTCTCTATTACCTCTGTGCAGCCCGCAGCGTGTGATAGCGGCTGACATCTGTTATCATAGGACACATGCACAAACAACAGCAACAGGGTAAGGCTGCTTTATCTGTCTAACACCTGTGTTTCCCCCAAGTGTCTGTGCTTTAAATGACTGGTGTGGTAGACTTCTTCGGCCTCTTGCAGAACGACCCACCTCCCCCTCATTTGACAAAACTTTGACCCAGGGATTTGTCGGCCTCTCCATGCACAGATAACTGGATAACCCAACATGAAATCTCAATTCTAAGATGAATCCTCTCAAACACACGCCCCTTCCTTTGAAGCAGAACTAATCTTGCTAACCTTGACATTCCCTCAGAGACAGTTCCCACTCTCAATTCACAGTCTGCTCTCATAATAGCTCCACAGTACTCATTTTTTTTCTCAATGAAACTCCATATCTCATTCAGCTATTTGGTAGCTGCTGTGAAAAGGGGAAGCTTCTGAGGTGACTCAGTTCTCTTCCCCCATTCAGCTGGACTGAAGGTTTGCTCTAACAGCAAAAAGACTTGGATTTGATCAGAAGTAAGTTTAAATTCTTGAAAACATCTCTAAAATATCTTCTCATGTCTTTAATCATTATTATGCTCTTGCAGTTGTAAACATACTGAACTGAAAAGGCCTTAAAAATGCACGTAAGTAGTCAATTTCATGACTTCCTCTTCTGTTATGATCCCACCATTTTAGAGATTAGATCCTGCCACACAAGGACAAAATAACAAATAAGTTTAGATGCCTCTGCAGATTTGCGTGCCTATCCTTATGCATGCCACCATGCCAAAGGACTTCCTTTATGGAAAACTTTTCTTTGGAAAGAAATCAGCATGCCGTCCACACCCACAGCCAAAAGGATGTCAGCACCAACACGCTGTGTTGCCCATGTGAAAGCATTATGACCTGACTGAATTCAAACAGACTGGATACCGGATCCAAGCAAGAGTTGGTCTATCATATATTATTAGCTCATAAATTTGGGGTTAAAAAGTAAAAAAGCAACAGATATGAATAATAACTTGTTCCAGATAAGCTGACTCTGACAATAACATGCTAATATGTAGTTTGATGTATATTTATATTAGATATCTAATGATAAGACAATAATAATAATAATATTCTAACATGTACTGGTTTCTGATGCCTCTATGCTTTTTGACACAGCATGTTAACATTTTTTAAAAGAACCTTTAATAAAGAGGTTGTGTCATTTTTCCTACAGCAAGTCCTCTGATTTATGATCAGGTTGTCAAATATGTTGGGCCAGCTGGGTTGGAGATTTACAGACCTAACAGCAGACTATGCAATGTGCTGATTTATACCATAAACTGCATATAAGAATGTAAACTGTCTCTCACATGTGCTCCAAAACTGAGGCATTCTTCATTTTTTTATACCATAGGAGTCTTGTTGGTATTAACTTTAATATTGACTTCAATCAAGCTAACATTATGTTTGTTTTTTTTAACCAAAAGATAGAAAATATTACTATTTTGTTTACAGCTGTGAACATATAAAAACTTTTTTTTTTATAACTGATTATAAAAACAGTCTTAAACACTATGATATTTGGTCTTTTTTTTTATCTAAACAACTTATTTGAATTATTTGTCACCTGCAGTTGACTCAGATTTAGCAAATGTGCATTGCTTAAATGTCTAACATTCTTTATGAGCCATTAGCATTTCATAAACCTACATGTTACGACTGCCTACAAATACACCCCAGTTTGCTAGACTGAAAGGTTGTGTGTCTGAGATGGGTCAGCAGCACTGGAGCACCACCAGGAACTGTACTCGCCCCACTTCTCATTACACGATACCCCTCAGACTTCAGCACAACTCTGAGTCCTGTCATCTGCAGAAATACTCTGATTACTCTGCAGTTGTGTGGATGGACAAGAAGCTGAGTACAGAGAACTGGTCAGTCAGTATGTGAGATGGTACAGAAACAGTCGCCTAATGTTGAATACAAACTAGGGATCTCCAATATCATCAGGCTACCGATATTCAGCCGATAACAACATTGTGATATTGGAAAATATTAGTGTAGTTTTCTTCATATTTTTACTAACAAAATCTCATGAGATCTTGTTCCATTAGTGTTGGTCCAAAGTCCTTGTTATTCTGGAAGAACTTCATATCCCAGCATTCCTTTCAGAGTCATGTGACTACGGTGCAGCTGCTGCTGCTACAGACTGACTTGCTTTGAAGCTGCTTATAATATGTCTGGTTTTAAGTTGTTGGTTAAGTTACCAAGTTGTCAGAAACATTATAATTATCCACACGTTGGCTAATACCTGCTAGAATCTGATATCTGGCAGCCAGATGTCCAACATGAACTCCTCTGGCTGAGTTAAGGATGTTTTGGGATCTTTGCTCTCAGAGCAGAATAAAGTTGTATCTCTCAAAATATGAGAGATATAACCTCACAGTTGCACAGATCGGTATTGGTTGGCATTGGTTATCAGAAATTAAGAGTTGAACAGTACTGGATATAGGCAAAAAAAAAAAAGTCAATATCGAGCATCCCCATCAAAAAACAAAACAAGACTTGACTTCAGGAGGAATGGGAGCAAAGCACCGTTTATGTCTTGGGAGAAGAGGTGAAGGAAAACAACTACCTTGGACTTCAGCTAGACTACAGGCTGGACTGGAACTAACACAGAAGCATCTACAAGAAAGGACAGAGCAGACGACTTCTTGAGGAGGCTGTGATCCTACTGTCTGCACATATATGTTGCATAATATATTCTATGACTGTGATGGACAGTGCAATCTGCCATGTCTATGTTAGCAGCATAAGATCAGAGATTTAAAGTAAAAATTTCCTGACCTCACAAGCACATGGAACTGGATATTAACACATTGGCTGTTTTGGATATAAACCATTGCTAATTCAGCAAAGAAAAGGATTAAAGGGAAAGGAAAAGAAAGAAAAAGTGATAGAGGAAGAGGGTTAAGTTCAGACTGACTTTTACTGTTTAGAGAGAACCCAGAGAAGACGCAGGATGCAAGACAGGTGGCAAATTAGCCTTCGTTTGGGGGCAAAAGTCTGCTAAAGTTCGCAGTAAAACTGTTGAGACCTGGTATGCTCTGCTCTAGTAAAGAACTGAATGAACTAATCAAGAAGGCTGGCTCTCTTTTTGGAACAAATAGAACCACTTCAGCCTCTTTCCCACTGAAATTTGTGGGTTCACATGGGTTTTTAACCAGCGTTAGGCTATGCTCCTTTCCCAAAAAACAGATCTGATCCCCCGCTGGTAAGCTGCATGGCCTCTGCCTCAACTGCTGCGTCTGGTGAGGCCATCGCACTGGGTTCGCCTTGATTATATCATCTGTGCAACAGAAATCAGGAAAGATAACAATGGAGAGCAAGTCAGGACGTAGACAATGTGCTTTCTTGTTGCACATTTGTCCATCCTAAAAATAGACGAAAACCAGCAGGTGATTTTCTAGCGCAGATGGAACATATAGGTGATGTGAATTTGTGGCTGAAGCAGACTTGTTTTGGTAAATTATATAAGACACAACTGCCGCGATGTGATGATGTAGGTACGTTCCGCCCAACGTAATCACGTAAATTTGCAGCTCAACCCGGGTTTGGTGTTCCCACTGCATGGCGATCTGAGCCAAGCCATTTGACACAGGTTGAGGTGGGTCGTGAATCTTCCCCACTGCCACTAAAGGCCAACTGTTTGCGGGTTTAACGGTTAAATATGGAATACGGACAGAACAGCGACATCATGTGTGTCTAGGTTGTAGTTGCAACAGCAGAAAAACAACTCCAGCCGCTGGGATGCCAGGCTCACTGCCGATGCGCAAGTAACCAACAGCCTGCAGCATTTCCAACAAGTAACGCAGAGGAGTTTATAACTGACAGCTAACGTTAGCCAAGTTAGCAAACAAGTTAGCATACCGATCCAGGAGAAAAGTTGCCATTTCTGTGTTTTGATGCCATGGACAACGTTTATGTGGGTCCATTTAGTGTAGGTTTCACCTACTGTAAATTAACTCCAGTTTTTGCTCTTCTCAGGTCACTCCTCTTCAGAAACAGATAACAACATCTCCAGGGCTCAGAAGCAGCTGCTTGACTCGCCATCTCCACTGTTTCTCCCTGTACCAGCCTAACTGTGCCCAGCATACTGTTCCAATGCGGACATCGCATTTGGCAACCCACAATAGGGGATTATCACGCTTCCGTGTTCCGAACTTCCAGTTTGAAACACTTAGACGGCCCACTTCCGGCCCAGTTCAATGTCCCTGCTTTACTTCGTAGATAACGTGAATAAACGCCAACCCTACTGAAATTTTCACGGATTCCAGACTGAAGTGATACAAAGGAAGAAGTGGATCAAAGCGATCGATTCGCCGCGGTGAAGGGCCGAACTTTATAATAAAACACACGTTTGTTTGTCGCCGGTGGGGCACAACACCAGCACTTCACAGCATGCTAGCATTAGCCAGCTAGCGTTTACTGACGTGCTTAACATTGTGCGTCTTAAAACACACAAACATCTGAAAATCGGGTCTGTACCTCCCCGTTTCCAGTGGAACAATTGGGGACTGCCAAGAAAGGAGACGCTTTCAGATGCTTGTGTGTTTTCAGCCGCACAAAGTTAGGCACGTCATCAAGCTGGCTAATGCTAACCTGCTAACAGTAGTCCGCCAGATACTACTCTGTTAAACTTTGTTAATCGGATTAACGCCAATGCCAAGTTTTCATTCCAGACTGAAGTGATGCTAAGGAAGAAGTGGATCAAAACGACCGATTCGCCGCGGTGAAGGACCGAACTTTATAATAAAACGACACACGTTTGTTTGTGGCCGGCAGACTGCGCAGTTGTGTTAGCAGGTTAGCATTAGCAAGCTCGATAATGTGCCTAACTTTGTGCGGCTGAAAACACACAAGCATCTGAAAGCGTCTCCTTTCTTGGCAGTCCCCAGTTGTCCCACTGGAAACGGGGGGGTACAGACCCGATTTTCAGATGTTTGTGTGTTTTAAGACGCACAAAGTTAAGCACGTCAGTAAACGCAAGCTGGCTAATGCTAGCATGCTGTGAAGTGCCGGTGTTGTGCCCCACCGGGGACAAACAAACGTGTGTTTTATTATAAAGTTCGGCCCTTCACCGCGGCGAATCGATCGCTTTGATCCACTTCTTCCTTAGTATCATTTTAGTCTAGGATGAAAACTTGAGTATGTTTGGAGTTTATCCGATTTAAACAGTATAACAGAGCAGGAACGGCTGTCGTTAACATGGCCCGGAAGAGGAAGTGCCCAAAATCCGGGAACTTCCGGTAAGCGTGATAATCCCCTATGGCGGCGTGTATTGGCTTGTAGATGTAAACACAATGCCAATGTCAAACCTGTTAAAATTTATTTTATAATTATTTACAGGCTAAACATAATTTTATTTCTTTTAGGAAATGTACCTTCATTCTGTCCCCCCCAAATGGATTTGTTCGCCAGAGGTAAAGGGGTATTAGAGGCGACTGTGCAGAGAGTAAAGCTGCACATGCTGCTGAAAGTAATGGAAAATTTTTCACACCGTTTAATTATTTCTACTTTTTAAAAAAAAAAAAAAAGAAAAATTATTATTATTATTATTATTATTATTATTGAACCGGAAGTGTCTGAAGACTTTATTTTGAAAGTCTTGCCGGAAGTGCTCTCTGCTGTGGGTGCTCTGCTGCGAAGTGGAGGAAGATCAAGCAGAGCGTCAGCAGTACTGGAGCAAACCTTGTCTCAGCCTCATGCTTCTTCCTGGGGACTACTGCTCCTCCTGTCCGCTGTCGAAACCATTGTGACAATATTTATTTTCTCATTTTTTATTTTAGTAACTAAAGACAATAGAAAACGTGGGCAAGAAGGGGCCAGTCATGGATCTTTTTTGCCTGGAGTCGGACATAACCGTGAAAGCCCAGCTTGACCTAAACATCCTGTGTGATGACAGAGTTTTGCAGAGTTTATTAACCATTGAGGAAAGGTTTTTACCTCAGTGTTCATATTTCCAGCGGGTCCAGAAGGATATTCAACCTTATATGAGACGAATGGTTGCAGGTTGGATGCACGAGGTTTGTGGGAACTTAATGCGTTGATGGGCTAACTTCACTACTTTAGCTAGGGCGATTTTCCCCCCCTTTCCCCCCCTCCTTATTCACATTTACTTTAAGTCAATTTTGCTTATAAATAAGTGTTTTAGTTTACAAATGGTTGTTATGGATGTTGACCTGACTGACAATTGAATGAGAATGACTCACCAAAGGCGTGGGGGAGTCGGAAATTCCTCCACGAAGAAAACATTCAAAGAAATAGCCTAGCTAGTTATTTACTTTGCTTTATTGCTACAATATTGGTCCTTTTTGCTAATTAACTAGCTCAGGCGATAGCAGAGAGGCTGTTCTTAATTTACATAATCGAAAATCTGACATTTTCCATTCACAATAATTATTATTAATTTTTAAAAGTGGGACAAGCTCCAGACGAAGGCAGACAGCGTGAAGGCAAAGCCACTTTCATTTTTGAGAATTAAACGCTTTAATGTTAGCAAGTTTTTCTCTTTTGCAATTGTCGGAAACGATTTTTACGGACCTTATGAACATTTCAAACACTTTGTAAAACTTTTGGTGAATGTGTTTTGATTTATTTTTCTTTTTTTTAAATGAGGCAAACGCGAGGAAGAAGATTTGAAATGCGAAGGGGGGTTGTTGAACAACTTCCTATTGATCTAATTTCTCTGTGCCTTGCCTCGAGATGTTAGTTTTCATTGAAGAAAGGAGCTTGAAAACGAGTGTTTTAAACTTTAGATTATTTCAAAGCAGCAAAAGAACATTGCTCCACGTGCAAATTCTTTTCATCAAGTCCTGCAGTGCTTCAAAGCAAATATGCAGGTTTTTTTTTTAATCTTTGTGTAACTTCCTAAATATATATATTTGTAATCTAACCTGGTTTTTCCCTGTTAAATCTCTGTTTCTCTCCAGGTGTGTGAGGAGGAAAAGAGTAATGAAGAAGTCTTCCCTTTAGCTATTAATTATTTGGACAGATTTTTAGCAGTGATGCCCACAAGAAAGAGTTATTTGCAGCTTCTGGGAGCTGTGTGCATGTTCCTGGCCTCCAAGTTAAAGGACTGCAGACCTATATCAGCAGAGAAACTTTGCATGTACACAGACAACTCCATCACACCTCGGGAACTGCTGGTAAGAGTCGGGATTTGAAAAGTCCCGTTCATCCGTTCATAGGAGCATAAAAATGTAAAGTCACATTTTTTGGATGATGATTTTATAGGTTGAATTAGTCTCGCAGGAAGTATCCCATTTTCCTTATAAGCGGAGCTGTGCACAATACAGCCACATCCGTGCTTTAGATGCATGTGGACCGCAGAGAGGTGGGATGCCATCTAGTGCCAGTAATGCAGTATGGGATAACGATACTGTATCATGCAGGCTTTCATTTCCTTCTTTTTTTTTTCTCCTTTATCATGCCCTCCCCAAACATAAAGAATTATGGAAAGATCTTTAATTATTCCTAAGAAAGCATGACGATCATTTCTGCTTATATTTGTTGTCAAGGATCAGCATTAAAGTCTCAGTACAGAAGATGTGTTTTAAGGTCAGTGTTTAAGTAGATTATGCATATTGTAACTTTATCACATTAACCAGAATAACCACTTAATTGTGGTTTTAATCATTTTCAGTGCTTCGTTTGCAGGATAAGGCATTTGCTAAAGGCAAAGATGCCTCATCAGATTCAGCTGTAATAAATCTGGATGATGATGATGATTATTATTACTATTATGCTTATTGCATTTATTATTACAGTGAAAAGATTGACTCTTTAAAAACCAAATACTAAAAAGTAAATTTAATGTCGGCCAAAGAACAAGTTTGTCATTAATATACTTTTATGGTATGGTAAATGAAATATCTTTTGGTTTAGAACCACTGGATGAATGTAATAGACATTTACATGGGGGAAAAAAAAAACAGCCACTGAGAGCTGACGTGTTTCATCATTTTTGTCATAGTTCGGTGCAGCTATAAAGAAAAACAATACATGGCTGTAGATACTTTATACATATTTTTTAAAAGAAAGAACATTATATAGAAGCAGATTAACTTTCCCATCAGTTCGATTAGTTATTTTAAACTGGGACCAAATTGCTCCACATGCTCTCTGCACATCCTTTAATTTGGCCTACAGCTGTTGAAGGAAATGACATTAGTCCCATTTGATACTCCATATTGTCCCAAGAAGCCAGATTCCTGGATATCCTCACAGGATGTACAGAGCAGCAAGAGTCGGTGAAAGATGTTGCAGCTCTTCCTTGTTATGAATGCACCTCAGCTGCTGTTGGTGGAGGAGAAACGTTAATGGGGACGGCAGGTTTTGTCATGGCAAACACTGACGGCAGATCTCATCCTACAGTCCCTGAACTCTACCTGGGTTAAGATTTATTCACCACGAGCATGTCTGTGGCAGATTATGAACAGGAAACCCAGTCATATGTGAATGATGGCTGACATTTCAGCTGACAAAGAAGCATTTGGTGACGGGAGGGACTGTCCCTGCGTAATCTTGGGGTTTTTTGCGTCCAATGTTTGCTATTTAGCTAATGCTTCGTCATAAAGGAAGAGAGCAGTGTAGTTATTTGCATATAATTTAATTTCTTAGTCTGTTTGACACGTGGCTGCTAAAAATTTCCTCGATCAGACATTTTCCCTCTAGCCTGTAATCCCATTTAGCCTTTTAAGATGTTTTCTGCATGTTGCAGAGTTTTAAGATGATCGGCAGGAGAAAGTCTGCCTTCCCAGTTTTATGAACCCAATACACACTAAGGTTTTACAGTAGTCCTCCAAAGCTGGAATGGTTTGGGTCTGTATGGTACAGTTAGGAATGGTCTGGCCTGGTCAGGTGAGTGTTTTAGGCCCATATACCTTGTATGGTGTCCTTTTAGTGTGACCATGATGAATGTGACAGAACTGACAAAAATTTAAACAATGCTGAGAAATCTTTGTAGTTCCAGAGGCGACCAGACCGCAATATTGTTTACTGGAATTTTTTCCTGATTGTCTTTTCATTGTCAAGTGAACGGTTAAGTGAAACAGCTGAACCCCTTCAAAGTGTTTATCTATTGCTAGACTTGTAGTCAAGACCGCCTAAACCGAAACCAAGACACTACCAAGACCAGAGAGTGTCAAGACCAAGACAAGACCAACTCAAGACCAAGACTATTTCAGACCGAGACCAAGAAAAAACTTTTTTTTTTTGCCATTTTTCATGAGCTTTAGAACCTAAACACCATACTGGGTTCAGCTGCTGAGTGTAAAAATGAGATTTTATTATTTGGTACTTGATTTGTACTTAAAAGGGCTGTATAATGAAACATAAAAAAACAGTGCCCGGAAATTATAGGTTACAAATCCCTTCAAGACCTCTAGGCCAGTCAAAGACATTGCGAGACAGAGAGACCAGACCGTGACCAAAGACTGTCGAGGCTGTGACAAGTCAAACAGCGAAAAAGCAGTCTTGAGACCAGTTTTGAGAACTACAAGTCTTTCTATTGGGCTTACTTTTGTCACAAGAAGCAACGTTTTTCTGTCCCCCAATCAACCGTCTATATCGTGTCATGCCAACAGCTCCACGCCAACCTTCCTTTACCATTCTCCTATGGATCTGCAACTAAGGGGGACCCAAAAATATCCAGCAGACCTAATGAAAGTGATGTTTGCCGAACGAAGTGTGGTAGATTATTGTTTGGGTAGGAGGAAAAACAAAGCCAACAGCGTGTGTTCGAAGCAGACTGTAAAACAAAAATATGGACGCAGTATCAGGCCATGTCTGAAGAGCTGAAAGTGAAGCTCGTTGGCATTTCCCACCGTCGCCATCTTGCCATGTTGTGTGTAACGTCACTCATCATGGAAAATACTAAAATGGGCAAAGACAGCACCGCTCCGAGCCGCAGGGGAAATGATTGACAGCCAAGCTAGTGCTCACCGAGCTAATCGTTGTGAACAGGAACGAACTTAAAGTGGAAATGCAACGCTCAACCAATCTAACTTTATTTAATAGACTGAGTCCTGGTCTTATCAATAATTAAATACCAAACGTGAAAAATATAAACATATAAAAGAAAAACGTTGCGAAGTTTGACGTTTTTAGGACAAGGCGCTGCCATCTTGCAGTACTCTAAGCTCTGACGTCACCGGGTTGGTTTGTCCTGTGGTCCTGAATGAGAGTCCTCTGGTCCAGTTCACAATTATAAAGATAACAGCTGAATGACGGAGACTGGTGAGCCAAAGGAGAAGAAAAGACAAAAGGGGGAACCACTACTGTATTCATTCTAGGGCTGGACGATATAGAAAAAAAGATTATCGATAAAAAAAATCTGTATCTATCGATATTTATTTAAAAAAAAAAAAAAGCCATTATCAAATTAAAGGCTATTTTAGGTGCAGCCCTGGCCATTTAAGCTTTTGCTGAATTACCTACTTATAATAAAGATCAAATTAAAGCCGTTTTCAGACTTGCATTGTGAAACATGAGCGGTAAAGTCCATCCGCTCTTTAAACAGACTCGTCTTTTCAAACATGCCGCCTCCTTGCGGACTTATCGTGTCCTGGCGCTTTCAGACATCACGAAACGTTGCAGAAAAGTCGGCACAGCCCCCCCGCTCTCCCTTCAACTCTGTCCAGAACATTTTCTTGTGCTTTCAGCCAAAACGACATGCCGCAACATTTCCGCTCTTGTGACATGTAGACCAGCCGGTACATGTTTGCTACATCTCCGAGGTAAAAGACCGGTACGCATGTCTGAATGCAGCGTTATAAAGGACGGAGTTCACAATATTACCGCTTTCCAGTGGAAGTCTGAAAGGGGCATAACACTGAATTCCAATTCAACCTTTGCCTGGGTCTGCATTTGTGATTGGTTTGGCGGAAGGAGTGACTGGGGGGGGCGTATCCTTTTGATTGACAGGTGGCAGCCTAGTCAAAAACTCACCAAATTTGTTATGGTGTTACGATCAATTTCTATAAAGGTACTATTGTCTTTAAATCCAACTTAAAGGCCCCCTAAAATTATGTTAGACGCATTCTTTTGATTAATTTGGTTAATGAGAAAAGGTCAGTCCTGCCGTTTGCATCAACTCCACACCAGATCTGGCCCATCAATGACAAAGTGTTTTGCTTTATGGTATTAGTGGGAACGCCTCAGAATTCCCTCAGACAGGTTGGAAGATGTGGCCGGGGACAGGGAAGTCTGGGCGACCCTGGATACGTGCCAAGAAAATGGATGGATGGCATTAGTATTAAAAAAAAAGGTTATAAATGGTCCTGTTCACAAGGGTGTATGCTAATTTAGCATCATATTAAGTACTTTATGTAAATTAAGGATTTTGGCAGAACGAATGCTGGAATGGTGCCTGATCTGGACCCAACCATTTAGATGGATTTTTCCAGGACTTCTGTTTCATGAGAACCAGTTATTGATAGTTATTCAATAGGGCTCTACTAGCTATTTAATGGGGACTTTTTAACCGTCCAAGGATGTGAGCATGTTCACAACACTGAGCCAGACCTCAACAATTTGGAGGGGGGGGGATTTTTCTGACAAATATTGCAATTTAATCTTTTAAATTCCACTTTTTGTTCATTGTTCACAGATAAATATATTTCTAACATGAAATGGAGGATTACCACTTGAGATGACATATAGTATGTGCCGCTTTTATTTATTATTCCAAGGAAATAATGTTGAGACATAAAGAGCTTTACTTACAAACTGAAAAGTGCAACCTGTTGCCAAAACACCGAAGCCTGAAGGTCACATTTCCACTAGAACAGGTTAAAACTTAGTTTTTACTACAAGGACAAACTAAGCAGTCTGATGTCATTTATTGTATTTACACCACAGCACCTCATTGCTCTCTACATGCGTTTTGGATTGCCATTGATTGAGTTTCACCTTAGTGCACGCACAGACATGTAAACGCACATGCAAGTGATCACACTTCAACCTGTTGACGGAGAACACGGGCGGAAAATCGGACAGAAATCCTGTTTTTTAACCTTTCCCTGGGAGGTGAAGATGGAAACGTTGAGGACTTCATGTCCCTCACAGAGATGAATCTACCGTCATTGTAGGGACCTCTGAGTAGGGATGTATGCCAGGTACCAGTTTCGTTCGATACCAGTTCCTAATCTTAACATTACGGGTATACTGTTAAGATTCTGAACAAATGATACTGTTGTTGATACTTTTTGAATGTCTACCTAGCCATCATGTAATCATGTGGTGGAGTAAGACGGACACACTTCCCTTGTTATCACAGCTGTCTTTCACCTACCTTCTGCATCCCGGCCTCTTCAGCACCGTCTGAACCAGTGTTCTTGACCACTGGACACACACTCTGTCCTGAGAAAGTAAATACGTTGCTTTTTTTTAACAAACCGTTAAAACCAGATCCTGCCTCCACAGCAATGTTCTGTTTCTGCATGTTCTGTTACTATGATCTTCTGTCAAAGAAGTGTTTTAATTGTAAGAATCATTTCTGATCTGATCCTCCCTGTGGGGAAAAAACTGTTAACATCTTCTAATGTCTTTATTGTTTACATTACATTGTATAGAGTATAGATATCGGTATCAATGTTGGGATAGATGAAATAATAACTGTACGCATTCCTACTTTTGAGTCATATTACAGCTTAAAATGGATCCAATATTTCATAGGTTTGATTAACGTCAACACGCCATCTGAAATCTGAACTCTTCAGTAAAACTGTCTTTATTCACTTATTTCAGAAGTTGGACTGATTTCTGTCCTCTGTGTCTTTTGTTTCAGCGTTAATCATTTATGGAAAATTAGTCTGAGATGAGGTTTGAGAACGTGACTTCACAGCTGAGTGTAGCTGCTGCATGATGATTGAATGACTGTTGCACCAGAAAAATGACATGAAATATAACTGAAGTGAGTGGATTTGTACAACTGTGGATGTTGATTTGAAACCTGATTTAGGTGCCGTATAACATGAAAATCAGTTTCTCCTTTATGATTTCCTTATTGCCACGTTTTAGAATTGGATTTAAAAACAACGCATACTTCAGTCCTATTCAGAACCCACGCTTTAATGCATTTATAAATGTGTGCATAATGAATAAAAAAAAAGAAAAACTGTTGAAACAATAACATTATTTATTGAAAATGGAAGTAAAGAGGTAAATTTTGCTTTTGGACCCAGGATTTATATCACACAGATGTTTCTCTTTTGCATGGTCCAGTCACTGGAGGTTTGTTGAGGAGGTTCCCAGTCGTTGGTCTGCCCACCCCGTCTCGCTCTCTGGCTTCATTGTATCTGTGTTGGATCAAATTTGGCGTATATATTCAAGCTCAAGAAACGACCAGCAACTTTTCTATAGAAAGAAATTGTAACGTGTTTTTTAAACCCAAAGATTAAAAGGAAATCATTGATATTAAGTGCAGAAACGCAACATCCACTAATGATCATGATATAGACATGAAAATAGTAAACATGTAATTGGATTACTAAACCATTAAAGGAGCTGCATCGTGCTTTTCAAACGTTTCAAAAGTCAACTACAGGCATATTTAAGCTAAATATGTTCCCCTCGCCTCTATAGAAACTAATTTGGTGTTGAATAATAGTTTTATGTGTCTAATTTCCAACAAGGAAGTAAAACGGCTAACTGCACTGAACCAGCGAAGCTCTCGACTTGTTTTACACCCATTTACACCGACCCTGGAACAGTCACAGATACCAGTGTTATCTGGTCATGGAACTGCGTCAGGTTTCAGCAGTGATGCCCAAGAAAAAACACTTTACTGTCCAAGATTCACGAAGCTGTCAGGCGTGAAGTTCACACCCAAAGTTGAGGGTTTTTTCTGCTCCTGAAGACAAGAATCTTACCACTTCTGGCAAGCTGATCCATCGTCCGCTACAACAAATAAACTCCCACGCCGAATGCAACCACGTTTTTTTTTCTAAAAAAGATGTTTTTCTACTGAACTCTGGACCAAACTTTTGTTAGCTTATGGCTGTTTGTATCAGGGAAAGTCTTCCAGAAGGCTGTTGGCTTCGATGCCGCGCATGCGTATTTGCTGCTTCATGATTGGTGTCACCTATCGTCGGTCGTTTGAAGGGAGCTAGAGTTTGGATTGAAAATTCATTTATATAACTCAAATATGCATGAATGAAGAAAAATAACAACCCAAATGAAGTTTAAGAGGAAGTATCTCAGTAACATGGTTAAAAGCTCATAAAAATCCATTTTTCATGGTAGGACTCCTTTAACATACATATTTAACTTGTCACTACAAGTAGGTCAATTTCCCAGTAAAATGAAAGCGGCGAAAGGATTCCAGTGTTCAAAATTGGAGAAAAGCACCACTTCTCAAGTTATAGGCCTGTTTCTATTTACCCACAATTCTCAACAATTTTGGAGGTTTTAATTTAAAAAAAAAAAAAAAAGATAAGAATTTAAAATGAAGAGAAATCAAATAACAAAAATGGATTCAGTAGATTCAGACCATTGAATGAGACTTTGAAACGGACTGAGCTGAAGCGAAGCTGAAACAATGTTCAAACATTGATTTAAAAAGAAGATTGTATTGGCAAAAATATATACAGATGTATTTATTCTGATAAATTTTGTAAATAAGTACAGAGATTATGAATTAATTGTCAAATTAATATTTACAATACTTGTTTTCACATTTTAAATGCGTCTGATATATAAAATAAGAAGAATATACATTGTCTTGTTTATATTTACATACCTTATGTTTTGTAGATGAACAAATAAACATTTACAGTTACTTACATTTGTATTAATATTAATTGTTTATAAACTTTGATATTAAATGTAACATTAAACCTTAGAAAAGGTGTAGGACTTCAACTTTTTTTTACTACTTTCTACTCCTTTGCGTTTGTCTCTTGTTTTGCTACTATGTCTGATTCTCTATTTTAACTACTTGATAGAAATAAAAATATTCATTCATTCTCTGTTGAGACTCCTGAGGCATTCAGGTGTGCACCCCCACCTGGGCCTCATTTCTTTGGAGATCACCTGCAGCCAGGTGGACTGGGTCCCTGTGGTCAAACCGCTCTCTCAGGCTTCTCTATCACACTTGCAGTGACCCAAGGCTGAACGAACTCATAAACCTTTACAGCCATAGATTCTCTGTAGTCCGACTCCTAGTGGCTGCGAAGTGCAATGCACTGCGTTGGCTCTGCTTTTCAGACTTGGATGTTATGGTCATACTTGACATGCACCAAAAAGAGCTTCAGATTCAGAACATCTGTCGCACCAAAAGAGGAAAAAAGTCTTCTGTGTTGGGCAAGATGAACTTGTTCAGTTTGCCCCAAAAGTTGTTTTTGCTTCATTAAGCTGGCAAACTAGTTTGATAGTCAAACCTCTTGTTTGACTGCAAGTTGGAACAACCTTTCTGTGGTTAAAGCAGCTCTTAATAGTCTCACACATCTTTCTGTGGTTAAAGCAGCTCTTAATAGTCTCACACATCTTTCTGTGGTTAAAGCAGCTCTTAATAGTCTCACACATCTTAAATGTTGAAATGATATTGTTTAAGACATTTAAGTTGCAGCTTTACATTCAGTACTACAGAATATTTGAAGCTAAGTATCACTGCAAATTGAAAAAAACAACTGCGGTATTATTTTTTTTTTGTTTTGTTTTTGGTTGTGCAAAGACTATTAAGACAAATCTCTGCTGCTGCAGTGCATTGCACACTCATGTAGCTGAGGCTTGTGACAGGAAGGAAGGGGCTCACTGTCTCGTTGGCAGGGCCTCTGAGCACAGCAAAGCTTGTCACATGCCAGCGATATGAACACAAAAGATGCGAGGAATGAGAGAGGCACGCAGATAATGAGATACAGCGAGGAGAGATAAAATGAAGAAATGTTACTCTCCTTGCAGAGCTATTTCCTCTGGGAAAAGGGACTGACTGATCTTTTTCACGCTCAATGAAGGCATGGCAACACGCCATTTAACCCCCTGACTGGGTAAATTTAGTCAAGAATCGCAGTTTGAACTAACCGAGCAATCCTCTCTCTGTTTTAGGACTGGGAACTGGTCGTGCTGGGAAAGTTGAAGTGGAACATGGCCTCAGTCATTCCCAATGATTTTATAGAGCACATCATGCGCAGGCTGCCCCTTCCCAAAGAAAAACTGGCAATGGTCCGCAAGCACACGCAGACATTCATCGCCCTTTGTGCCACAGGTAATTCAGCCTCATCATTTCATGTGCATCTTATCTGTTTGCACGCTCTGTTTGCTTCTTTTTTTATTTGTACATCCACCAGGATATTCCCCCACACACACACATTCTCTCATCGTGAGTCATCGCTGACCTTTTTCCGCTTT
Organism: Atherinomorus stipes; assembly: GCA_023101725.1. NCBI lineage: Eukaryota > Metazoa > Chordata > Actinopteri > Atheriniformes > Atherinidae > Atherinomorus > Atherinomorus stipes. The sequence continues at coordinate 114,851 of JALJCO010000202.1, read as the reverse complement.
CTTGTCTCTCTGAAGTCTGTAGTGGAGTTTTTCTTTACAGCTGCTTAAAGTGCCCATCCACGTTCCCCAACTAAGTGCCTGGGAAAATTCCTATCTGCGCTGTGTTTAGATTAGCCACATACACTGGTAATCTTTGTATCGTACTGTTTGTTGTACGCCAGGAGACCCACATGGAACACCTCAGGTGCAGCTACTTGCTCCGTGTTGTTTGTTGACAGGGAAACTTCCAGGTTTAAAAAGTCAGGGCAGTGATCCAGTAATCTGCTCTCCTCCTCCCATCCTGGCCTCATGTCCAAAATAAACTCAGGAGACTCTGGAAAACACTCGTGTCCCCTCAGGCCTCTCTCTAAGGTGAATTTTCATGGCATTCCTTTGCATATACCAGGAATCCCTCTAATATTTTCATATCCTGGACAGAAATACTACTGCAGGATCACCTAATACACATAATATACAGGACTCTGTCACAAGGCTGCCTTTCATCTCCTAACTCCTTTCAGTTAATTCAATGAAGGAAATAAAACAAAAGAGGTCACATTGGTGCAATGAAATTCCTCACATCGGTTTGGTTGGATCTGGTCAATCAGTGCTTATTTACTGGACATAGTTATTGAAATCATAGCCTCCTTCAGTGTGTTTTATGTGTTATTTTGCACAATTCTAGTGATATATTTATATATACATATATATTTGGGTGTGTTTCCGCGGTTGGTTTTGCTATTCATAAACAGCTGCTTATATCCAAGCACAAAGCAGCCGCAGTGGGGAGAAAAAAGGAGGCCTGCTGTGGTTTTGAAGTAATGTAAATGTTTGTAGTTTTATATGGAGTTGAGATGTTATTCTTATAAGGAAGGAGGAGCTCCTCCTATGGACAGCTGGTCCCTTGAGGAGAGGATGGTTGCTGTGAAGCAGGCTCTTCCTCAGGGTTTAATTAAAGCTATCAGACCATTAAGATTGCTTTGCATCATGAAAACACAATTTAGCTTTTTTTTTTTTTTTCCAAATGCGTGCCAGTTCCTTGTCATGGACGTGTGCTGGATCCAGCAAAGGCCTGTTTATTTTCATTGCTGCAGGTAATAAACAGTTTATTCAGAGATATGGAGATCCAATTAACTTTTAAAAGCATATTTTGATGGAGTGAAAGCTAGAGGGCTTGCCAGGAACTGGAAACCGCTCCGAATGGATTGGATTATTGTTGTGAGAAGCCCTCTTTTAGCTGTTCCAGACAATCACAGCATCATTTAAGTAAAAGGTTGATAACTGCGCGTTTTCAGGAAGCACGTCCTGGAAGAAGCTCAGAGCTGGAGAAGAAGCTCACCTGGGCACACCTGGCCAATCACGGCATGAAGGTGGCTGCCACTTTAGGAAGTTAAGGACAAACCAAAGTCATAATTTGGAAGGAGGATTTTTTTAAAAGCTGCTACAGATCAGAGGAAGCATGTTGGCTGTATTTATGAGCCATCTTGTAATCAGATGAGAGACTTTCATCAAATGGCTAAAAACCAGAGTAACTTGCGCTGGTGTTCCCTTTTGAGCTCTTCATGGCTGCCTTCCCTCACGCCTTCTCCATCCACGCCTGTTGTTGCTTAAGTCGTTTAGACTTGGATATGGACTCGGGGGAGTCATGCCTGGAGCTCATTGCTCAGCAAGTAGGAGGATTCCTACTCTGGTTTTGTAATCAGAGCTGGAGTTTCTAAGAAGGAAACTACGCAGGTTCCACTACACAACAACGTCTGTTGAAATCCAGACTGTGGGAAAATCAGGTTTAAGTTGTGGAGCGTGCACATATTGGAGAAGATTTACATCCGTCATGCATCTTGCTTGCTTCCTTTGGGCTGATTCTCTTTGGGCCACAGTTGAGAATGTGATTTCATTGTGTCACTCTGGCATGAAAATGCTACTTGACTAATTGAGTATTAATTCTGTTTCCTCACCAGATGACCGCCTTGCCATGAACCCTCCTTCTATGATTGCTACTGGCAGCATGGGAGCTGCTATCTGCGGCCTGCAGCTGGACCACAATGACCAGAGGCTGAGTCGAGACAACCTGACAGACCTGCTGGCCAAGATCACCAACACTGAGGTGGTGAGTGTCACGCTCGCTACAATAATTACTCAGAAGTTTTAGCTTTGGTAATGGCTGCTCTTGCCAGCAGCATGAAAGGTTCTTTTGTAAACAACAGTGATAAGTTCAGTATTGGCGGACTGAAGCTATTTACTTTTCATGGAGAGAGGGAGAGCAAGCTTTTGGTTTTTGGCTGGAGAGCCAGACTGCTATAAAGAGCAGCGGCACAGGGAATGTCTTCTTAAAACTCAGAGCCCACATTCTTGTGGTACGACACATGCAATTTCTTTGCATGGCTCTGACTTTAGCTGTGTGCCCCTCCTGGTGGAGGAATATGTCTGCAGGAAAGGCACAAAGCATCTTTTCCAGTGTCTAACCTGCAGACAGTACTCGAATATTTAGATTTACTGAATCTAACACACTCCAGGGTTGTATTTACTCCTGTAGCTTGGTTTCCTGTATGGACTAGTCATTTAGACATTTTGTATCAAACCAGTGGATGCTTGGAGCCGTAGACCAGGTTAACCTGAGTGGACTCACATTTTGCTGACAGATCTTCTAAAACATAAAGGCATTGTGGTATTTTTACCAGTGGAGATATAACGTAGAACCCTTAAACTCTAAAAAGTAGTTAAAATGGTACTAGGAAGTTCTGTGTTACACAACTGAAGATATTCTGTAAAGACTTGCATGTCTCCGATACTGCCAAAAATGCTGGTATAGGCGAGTACTAGGGTTCAGAAGTCCGATACCACATAATTTATTAAAATAGGAAACTATTTACAGATTATCTCTGACACAGTTCTTCTTCACTGCTCTTAACTTGCGCTGTGCTGCTGTTTGCAGCCTGCTGTTTTTGAGTGGTGAAGAAGAACTGATCACCTGATACCTGTCAGACCAGCAGCTAATGGTAATCATGTTGGCGATGTAACAGTATTTCACACTGGATTCTTCCACCAGCAAGACTGCATTTAAAAATAAATGGCTCCAATTTGCTGTATTCATTCATGTTTTACAGACCTGAACCTGGCCTTACCACCACGATTACATTTCACAGTCAAGCAGCGTTATATATGTTTTTTAATGCGTCAGTTACGATAAATAATCATGAGAAAATTAAGGTGTTAAATTAATTGACGCATTTAATCGCAGTTTGCATCAGACGCACGATTTTCTGGTACAACTGATTATGCTGATGGACACGGCAAAACTCCATGACTTTGTTGCTATATTTAGCAGTTTTTCAGACCCCTCTAACTTTTTTTTAAATATATATAAAGCACCAACTGTACGGGGTAGCTAGTGTCTAAAAATAAGAAGGAAACATTGTTTAGAAGCAGCTTCTGGTCTCCCCTGTGAAGTAGCAACTTTTTTTTCCCCAATCACAATAAAATTAGATTTTGAACACAGTTAAATGTGTGCAAAATATGTTAAATGAAACCTTTTAACATATTAAATGTTAACTACCTTCGTATTAAAATGGTATTTAACTTTTGGTCTGTTCAGTTTTGGCGAGGGATCATTTTTATTTCTTTTTCTACTTTCTTCAAAAGTTGAAATAAAGTTGAATGATCTTGGTCAGACAATAATAAAGCTGAAGTTTACAATTTTAATGTTTTATTGTTTGACAGTTGTCCTCATTTTTTTAAATTAAAGGAAATTTTACTTTTTAGCCATTTTTATAATGCGTTAAATCGAGATTAATATCAAAGCCTCTACTTGATTAGATTAATTAGTTTTTAGATCAAGTCTCACCCCCTAACATTTTTTTACATAGTTCCCAAACTGTAGTAAATCAGGGATAATGTGCTTGACTTCAGTCCCTGCTGAATTTATATTGATCAACACCAAAGTTGATGTGGGAGCACGATAAACCACCTCTTTATCGGGTCTTGTGTCTGTTTGCCCACAATAAACCAGAATTAGGATGAAGGCGCTCACTGAATGATCCACATTAGTAGAGCCATCACTAGGGATGCACGATATAATCGGCCTCCTATCGGTATCGGCCTATATCAGCCTTAAAACTAAGTATTGGACATCGGCCACCCCACCGATATTTAACCGATCAGCCCGCTGTTTCTAAAGTTAAAAAAAAAAAAAAAAAAAAAAACTTCTTGTTCTTCTTCAAAAACTTCCTTTTTTACAGATTTTAAAACTTTTAAAGAATAGGGGTGGGAAAAAATATCAATACACTGAAATATTGCGATATTTTCATGTGCTGATAATATTGACATTTAAAAATGCGGTATCGGTCTATTTTACTAATGAAATCTTACGATATTTCATGATTCCGTTCTGAAATCTCCTGAGAACTCATGAAAATTATGCAATATTTTCATATGCTGATATCATATTGACATTTAAAAACGCGGTATCAAACTATTTTACTAATGAAATCTCGCAATATTTCATCATTCTGTTACGAAATCTCGTGAGAATTTATCAAATGTGAGATTTTGTAACAGAATGATTAAATCTTGTCAGATTTTTTATGTAAAATAGATCGAAACCGCATTTTTAAATACAGTTTTGAATATTGATTTGATATCAGAATATGACAATATCGCCATATTTCAGTGTATCGATATTTTTTCCCACCCCTATTTTTCAAAGTGTCGGAAACAGATAACAAAACTGCTATTTGCAATGTCTGCTTATTTTTTTTCAGCTTTAATGTCGGTATCAATATCGGTTATCGACCACATGAGTTTTAAAATATCGGCATATCGGATATCGGCCAAAATTCCAATATCGTGCATCCCTAGCTATCACATAAGTTTTTTTATTTATCCAGTTCAGATGCCCAGTGTAAATAAAATCTAAATCTGGTCACAGGGAGCTTTTTTACAGTTAAAGCACCATAAAGGGCAATTAAAATATTAAAAAAAACCTACTGGAGTTCATATTATTTAAGCATAATGCAAATGTAAGCTTTCAGACAGACTTTAATGGAATGGAGATGATTTATTATCTCCCTAAATAGATTTCATTGCACTCAACTTACTTGAAATTTGTCTTCTTATTCTGTGTGGACATTTTGTAAACTATAGATGGAGGGAATGGACCTCCACATCAGTTCATATCATATGAATTTATTTGAGTTTATAGACAATTTATAAAATTGGAGTTTCTACACCATGCATTGAGACATTAATGTATTTGCTATCTGTAAAAAAGAATAGCTTTTTTTTTTTTTTACCTTCTCCAGAGCAATCACACCACCACCCCTAAAAGTTCCCCTATGCCATATGCATTCCTTTATTCTAACAGTATCTTTTGGAAAGGCATTAACAGCTGAATAGAAATCTACAGAAACAGTGTTGCCTCTTAGCTTGTGGTCACGTTACCATAGTGACGTTGGCCTCGCAACCCCGCCGTCACAACAGGCGCTCCGACTGCAGCCCATCGGGTTCCAATTATTCGTACATTTTAAAGGAATGTTGGCCTCTTTGCGAGCTTCAGCTCATTCTTTAAGGTCCTGCCGTTGGCTCAGGGAGGCAGACCTCCCACATCTTCAGCACAGACCTGCAGGGGGGACGGAGACAGAGAGAGGATCCCCTTTCATAAGAAAAGTTGTCCAAAAACATCCGGTCCCAGTGTCCTGTATTCTGTTTTACACCCAAACTCAGAGGGTGAGGGTGCAGTGGGTCAAAGCCATTTCCTCTAGACCTCAACATGGGATGACCGTGCTGTAAACCCAAGACGGGGGTGGGGTATAGGGAGTCCAGAGTTTCAGATCTGCTTATCTGTTGCTTGATGGACCCCAGAGCTCTTCTGGGACCCCTGACTCTCCTTTGAAGCTTCGCTTGTACCACAGACATGAATATTTATGGTTTGAAAGAGGATTCCTGCGTCCACCCTGCAGCTTTCTGCTCCGTGTTGTCTTTGTTGGTATTGGAGTGCTCTGGTACTCATTGTTCTGTTCAAGATGCAGACAGGACCACCTACCTCAGGACGCATAATTCCTTGCTGGTATTCCAAGCATGTGACCAAAGCTGTTAAACAACTTGCATGTCAAATGCAGCAGAAACGGCAGCATTTTGCACGCTAGCGTCTGTGTACAGGTGTTCGGATTGGACCCTGCGGAATGTGTCGGTCTGTAATTGAATGGACTGAGTGGTCTTTATTTAAAGCAGTACAGCTGTGTGCATCAGTACTGTCATTTTTTAAATTGTTTTTTAAAAAGAAGGCCTAAAAAGAGTTTTTATGTTATTATTTAAAAAACAAAACACTAATGTAATATTTCTTGCTTTTATGATTATCAATGAAGGTCTTTTTTTTGCTAAAGTCTTCAACTAATGAACTGTTTTGCGCACCTTTTTCAAAAATTTCCCAGCAGTGCTATATTTTACACAATGAAAACTATAAGGTACACTTCACATGTAGAATAAAAATACTTTAAATGGTGCCACACAGGCAAACATTACCTTACATCTATTTAAGTTAAGAAAAAGAAAACTGAAAATAAGAGGATTATATGTTTTTAAAAGCTGAAGGAAATGGCTAAGTTTGATTGAAGAGAGTATGTTTAACCATTGCTGACCCCTTTTTGTTCCAGGATTGTTTGAGGGCGTGCCAGGAGCAAATAGAGCGTGTGTTGGCCTTTAGCCTGCAGCAGGGCCAGCAGTGCCAACAGAAGACTGGCATCAGAGCCGGCAACAAGGCAAGGGAACAGCAAGACCAGTCCAGCACCCCCACAGATGTGCGTGATGTCAACTTATGAACTCCCATCACCTCCTGACTTGCACAGAACTAGCGCCTGTATACCAATGAACTGATGAAAGCAAGGGGGGCATAAGCTGCCAGTATCTGTTAAGTCGCCCCTCGAGTTACGGTGTGACAATCTATGAACTTTTAGGAACTAAGAAATTTGTAGTTTTTCTCCTTTTTGCCCCATTCACACCAGGTTGGGTGCATTTACACCATTGGTATGGGCCACATGTCATCGAACTATTTAAATAAAAAAAAAAGCAACATGGTTTAAAACTTGATGTAGTGCCTTAGGTTCCTAAAACGGAAACCTGAAAATATGTTTATACTTGAAATAAAAAACACCATAATTTTATAAAATATACATATTTCTTTTGCTATGACTTTTCAAAACAAGTTAAATGTTTATTTAGTTAGCATTTAGTTATTCTTTAACCATTTTTAGTGAGCAGTTATCAATTTATACATTTAATGTGATTTTCTTCATCTGGAAATCCATATAGCAGTGATTGAAATGCAGATAGTGCACTTCATGGCATTTAAACCAAACTGATATCCAGCCAGGGGAGCGCTACCGTAGCTAGCAGCTCTATTTATCATTCTGTGCACCTGTAGCACAGATTACTATTTATGCAGAGAATTGCTGGCTCGGAGTGGGCTGGGCCTGCTCACAAAGGAAGGACACGAAACCGATCTGAGGTGTGGTGTAGGAGGCTGCTGTCTGGAAAGGTCTGGATTCACCAGCTGCAGACTGGAGAGTTAAAGGACCACATGGAGATGTATTTGTATTCAGTTATGCTGAGTTGGGCTGTTCTTAGCGTAGCTTTTGGTCCACAGTTAGGACTGTTCTTCAGTTTGATTAGACGGGACTTTGACTGAGACGGGCAGCGCTGATGCCATGTTTGTAGATTTAAAAATAAAGAGTTTTTGCAAGTTTTTACAGAGTTTCAGAGGCAACAGAAGCAAGTTGGAAGTTCTTTTGAAAAGGTTTTTAGAGAGAGAAAGGATGAGGAAAGTGAAGAAGGGTCAGGTCTATGTTGATGAGTGGTGACGAACGAGAGACCAGGTTAACTTTAAGCTTTATGAGGATCCTGCAGTTGCACGATGCGAGAGTGACTCTCACCCTGATGATGGTCAGGAACAGGTTCAGTGCTGCAGTTTCTCCTGTTATCAATTGGATGGAACAATATTGATGCACTTTTAAAACACACTCCTTAAGACTGGTAAGGGGGATAGTGGTTGAGCTGAGGAGAATTCAGAGGTTTTATGGGGTTATTTGTTTTTAATCTAGCTTTTAAATTATTTTTTTTCTTTAGTTTTTTTTCTTGGGCTGGATTCCCATGGGGGTGATGCATGCTGTCTTTAAAGCAATGCCTCGACCAGTGAATAAACATAGGATAATCTGTATTATAGCATAATAGCTTATAAACTAAGCAAAGTCACACCACATGTAGACTTCCGTACATTTATTTGACCCTGAACTTGAATTTTTTTTATTATTTAGATATATAGCAACCCCTTCCAGTAGTCCTCTTAAAGAGTTAAAAACTGTCCTGAATATTTTTGTTTTGTTCATTGTATGTTTGTTGCTTTCTAAACTCTGGTTTAAAGAATTTGTGGGAGTTTTACACATGTATATAATCAATCTTTCAATGAGTAAATATGCTTGAAACCCAGATTACAATTTAGAACAGAAAAATAGTTTCTAAAATTCTTGATGCATGTTTAATGCAATAAAAAGCCAAATGTTTATTATTCCCCCCAAAAGTGCTTTAAACTGAAACGGTGATGCTTTTACGTGTTGTTTGTAATTGAAAGAGATATCCAAAGTAAGAAAGATCATTTATATTCACTATTCTCTTGCTGCTATGAAGCTTTTCTTTCCTAGTCTTACACAAAATGCCTTATTGTCGTTCACCCGTGTGCTGCTATATTATAAAATTTTAAATATGTAACAGGTCTGCTTTTCTCTTGTATATGTACCAGAGGGAAAGTAAGTTTGGTGTGGGACTGGAAGAACTTTGTTTGCAACTCATTAATTAGCATGTTTTATTCTTTTTGTTGTTTAATTGTTTAATTGTATCTTTGTCCTTTTTCTATCATATTCTTGCTGCTTCTTTATGTACCTCAGGATAACTAAATTGGATAGAGCGAGAGCCCATCTCACCATTACCTCATCACAATTCACAACAGACATTGTCTTCACTTCTGATTTGTTGGACGGGTTTCACTTCCTTTGATTTTTTTTTTCTCTTTGGATGTTTGACATCAGCTGCCAGATTCCACTGAAAAGTTAAAAGTGCTCGCAGCCTTCTTTACAATATTTCATTTATCTGGTGCTATGGTAAAACATCCTATACTGTATACTAGAAACGTTTGAGGAAGACAAAAAAAAAGTACATTGCAATGTTCAATGAGTTCATTTAAGTAAAAATGGAATGTTTTCCTTTTTTTTTGAGGTACCCATTTACTCAGTTGGTTGTTCAGTGTGGATTGTTAATCCAAGCTTCTCTCCTGCTATCCCCTTACACAGCCACACATTGTACCTCAACAATTTGTCCTAAATAAATTGGCTAAAATTGTCTGATTTATTTATTTATTTGTTTGTTTGTCATCTTTCTTAGTTAAAAAAGAGCGAGTAGAACTGGTGCCAGATTGATTTATGATCACTGACCAGGGTTACAGCTAAAAAATTTATATTTTCATATTTTGGCTGATGAGTTGAATAGAATCATGAGAAATATAGGAGAAGTGCACTGAAATATGTGCAGAAAAATGTGACAAACTTTGATACTGTTCAAAATACTTTAAAGTTGTGATAAAAGGTGAAAAGTTCTGCATGATTTTATTTATTTTCAACAATTTGTGACTTTTGTCCTAGAATACTTTGATTTATTTGATCTATACTGGAAATGTTCAGATTGATTCAAGCTTCAGATATTGTAAGATGTGCGATCCAAATATCTAGAATTTCTTATTTCTGTACAGTCCGGCCATGCTGATCACTTAAATGTTTGGTGAAATCATATCAAAGAACTAACAGTTGAACTCAGGGCTACTGTGGGATGCGAAAGTTTAGATACACTCCAATTAAATTCACAATAGTTATTCAAATAACAAGAAACTGAAAAAAGAAATAAATATTTACTAAGTCATAATTTAGTCAAATAGAATATTGATTTTGAATTGTGGTTTAAATAATTAAAAAAACTGTTTCAGACCAATTGTAGCACCTTGCTCATGAAAAGTGGACCAACATATCTGTCAGCAGGTGCAGACGTCTGACTGGACGTGATTGCCTCAAAGTTTTGCTCAATAAGATTTATTTCAGGAGCCCCATCGTGCTTATTTTTTTTTTCTTTGTTTTTTATATATCTGTCAAACCACAATTCAAAATCAATGTGATGATGCTCATTACATTTTTATTTATTACTACTTTTATCAATTTCTACTTAATTCACTGACAGATGATTTTTTCCATCTGTAATAGGAGGGTATGTAAACTTTCGCACCCCTGAACAAACTCAGGGGACTGGGGCTGAACAGCTGCAAGCCATAAGGAAACCACTTTTCAGGGAGGCTAACTGGCGAAAAGGGCTTCAGTTTGCTAGGCAGCATCAAGACTGGACTCTGGAGCAATGGAGGAAGGTGATGTGGTCTGATGAGACCAGATTTATCCTGTTCCAGAGTGGTGGGAACATCCGGGTAGAAAGAGAGGCAGGTGAAGCAATGCCAGTGTCTACTGTACAAGCCTGTGGGGGCAGTCTATGATCTGGGATTGTTGCAGTGGGTCAGGTCTAGGATCAGATCTAGGTTCAGGTCAGGGGTTCATCAACATTCTATGCGCAAAGACCCGACTACCTGAATAGCATGTTATTCTATCTTCCCTGATGGCGCGGACATATTCCAGGGTGGCACCACCAGGATTCACGGGGCTCCGATTGTGAAAGACTGGTTCTGGGAACATGAGACATCATTGCTGCACATGGACCAGAGTCCAGACCTGAACCTCACTGAGAAAATTTGAAGAAAAAAAGCAAAAATCTTGGAGAAAAATGAATGAAACTCTGGATGGAAAAAAATCTGCTGACATTGTAGAAGTTATTGAAACAGTTTCAGTGGCACCTCTGACCTTTTTTTGACACTCATACAAAGAATAGAGCAACAACCAGGTCTGTTCTCAATTTATATCTGAGTGCATGTTGTTGCAAAAAAACAACAACAAAAAACAGAAGCAGATCTATAAACAATATTTCTCTGCGTAATCTCTATAATGTGTTTATTTTGTGTTTTAGTTCTCAGGAAATGATTTGAATTCCCAATAAATACACCTGGCAGCTGAATATAATGAAGAGAAGATCATAATCAATGCAATTCTTAAAAAGCAATCATTTAGTCTTGAAACAGATCTCCTGATTATTCTAAATAAAACATTTATAAAGGGTTAAATGGTGTTAATAAACCACCATTCCAAAAAAATTTGATCATTAAATAAAAAGTTTTTCTTTTTCACACCTTAACAAAAAAAAAATCCAGGCCTCCCAAGGTGTTGCATATGTGGTAATACAATCACAGATTAATCAAATATCTTTTTATTCATTTAATTCTGAAAGTAGACTGTAATGTATAACACATCAGAATCACATAAAATGAGTTTGTAAATCATCACATTTTTCCTGATAAGATGGAAATGTTTTTCTTTCATATGAAATGAAATATCATTTTTGTGCAAAAGGCTGTTAGAGACATCAAGAGCAGAGTCTGGTTAAACAAGACGAGACAGACCTCCAGTTTTGGAAATTAAAACTCGAACCATTATGGTTAAGTCTCCGCACACACTGGTTAAATCTCTACAAGATTCTTGTAGTTTGATCTTGAAATAAAGTAGTAACAGATTAGACAGAAATTCCTGACACAGAATCCATCAAAGTTTTTAGCTGGTAGATGTTCACATTTACATAAAGTCAGTTTGAGACCGTGGCTGTTGATGATTCATTTGAAAGTAGAATATGAACTTGTGCTATATGGAGTCAAATATATTGTGAAAATCTGGGGGGAGAAATTAAACTTTCACCCAAAACTAAGTGAAAATATGAAGGACTAATCTAATAAGCTTATTTTTTATTGAAACATTAACACTATTACATGGACAGAATACAATGTAGGCCTACATGAAGGTAAATCATTAGCAATAAAGGGAAACAGGAAAACGAATGAGTGAATGTTCAAACAGCATTCACACAATGATAATATGCACACATAGACAATATGACTAAATAGGAAAGAAAAAAGGGGGAAATAGACAAAGAAAGCAGATAAGAGGACTAAATATTATCTTGGTTAACTGTCTGAAGGATAGAAAAAAGTAAATCATTCTTTTGGCTGTTCTTTACCAAATTAAGAGAATGGAGGAGAAAGTTCAAAGTTTAAAAAAAAAAAAAAAAAAGAAGCTGGATTCACTCTTTGCCATTTTTGGTTTTTGTAAGAAGAATTTAGCTTGTGAAGCAAAAAAAAAAAAAAAAAAAAAAAGGTTCACAGTGATCTAATGTAATCAATTAAACGTATTCGCGCAGCAAGACGTCATGACGTACGACGCTCCGTTGCGTCACTGCAAACATAACCAGGAAGTAGAACGACAATCGCTGTTGAAAATGTTGACATTCAGTTTAACACTCATACGACAGTAAGTGACCTTTGAAAGGCTCGTTTTTACTTTGATTTTCAATTATTTGTTTGTGTTTAATATTCTAAATAAAAACTGTGTCTTGTCAGCGGTTAGAAAAGGATGCCATATATCTGCTAACTTAGCCGGAGCAGAAACATGTCCTCTGTAACTTCACGGAGAACTGCATGGGTTTAATAAGCTGCTCATTTAAAGGCAGAAATTGCCTCGTGGTAATGACGTGGTCGCAACGATGTCATGACATGTATTTTGTTATGTTTTCACGCAGTGGGGAGACACAATATAACAGAGAAAAGCTGCTGCAAGGTAACTAAAATTATACTAAAGTTGATTCATAAAACGCTTCAAATCCCTCTGAATAAGAAAATAGTCTTATATTAAACACTAGAGATATTAATGTAGATAGTTCAAATGACTGATTAAACAGTGCATTTAATCATGCTTTTCTTTGATATTGATATGCAACATCATGCAAGATTTGCAACATGTGTTTTATGTTAAAGAATAAAGACTGAAAATCCTGTTTTTAGGTCAAGGAGTGGACACGCCGCTTTCTGAGACAGGTTTGCAGCAGGGGGAAGCAGTAGGACAGTACCTGAAAGACATCGCATTCAGCAAAGTGTTTGCCAGTAACCTACAAAGAGCGATGCAGGTAGGACAACCCCACACACTGAGTGTACCATGCTGGAAGCCAAAATCCTCAAAGACACACCAACTACTCGCTAAAACCTAGAAATATTCTGTTTGTTGTATGATGTAATGAACCTAAAATGTAGTATAACCTTAACAAGTGGCTTAATTTGACTTTCTCTAAACTTTTGAATGCACATAAAAAACTGTTTCCATATTTATTGCACAACATGCTGTTTTCTAACAAGGTGATAAACAATAAAAAACATCCAAATGAAGTGTCTGAGCAATGAATCAACTGCTAAATATTCTGGTTTGATGATATCTTGTACTCAAACAGTCCTCTTCATCATCTTGTTCATATTTTGGCATCATTTGATAAAGATGACACCAAACTTTTGACACATTATTGAGGCATTGACCTTATATGTTGCGGTATGCCCACCACGATAGGTTTTATTTAAATAAATAGTTTGAGAAGAAAGAATAATCATCACACGATTCAACTTAAATGTCCTACATTCATGATATAATATTAGCATAGCATCAACTTTTCATATTTTTGCAAATTTCACCCCAAAAGTTGAATTTTTCTCATTTTTCGGAGTGTTGTATGTCCTCACAAATGCAGTCATGTTTGCTAAAATGTTCAGTGCCCAGCTGTTTACAAGAATGGCTTTAGATAAGACAACTTGTACCAAAATAGTAATCAGACATTTTTATTAGAGGTAAATAATGGAGAATTTATTGTAACTTAATGGAATTAATCAGTTTCAAAAAGAGCCTAAAATGTAAGAGATGGCCTGAATCCTCCATATGCTCTGTTTTCTCTGTTAGTAATAATAACTAATAAGCAGTAATCAGACTGAAGCTCTTTGTATTCTGCTTTTTTTTATATTTGAGGAATACAAACTACCTGAACTCATCCTGACGTGTAAGGCAATGTCGATTACAGTATGGTCCTTACTCACCATAATTTGGTGAGTAAGGACTAAGTCAGAAATGTTGGGGGGGGGTTGTGTGTTGTTCATTGATTTCCCATCATGAGCAGGAAAAACAGGATACATGAGGAGAATGACTTACACTTCTGAAATGGTTATGTGTGCTGTCATGTTTCCGTGTCTTTGACTGTATTGATGAGTCTTAAATGATCCATAGCATGCTTGCACTGAGTAAGTAATTTCCAAATTCTATTTCTTGTACTAGACAGCTGAAATCATTCTGAGAAACAACACTCACTGTTCTGGCATGGAGATGGTTTTGGAGCCATTACTCAGAGAAAGGGTGAGATCTGTTCGCTCTCCGCTGCTTCCACATATGAAAAGTTTACATGCAGCATTGCAGTGGTTGGTCCTCTCAGCTTCAGATGCAGTTTTCTTGTTGATGCAGGGTTTTGGCGTTGCCGAAGGGCGTCATAAAGAGGATCTGAAGAACATGGCCAATGCTGCTGGACAGTCGTGCCGTGATTACACACCGCCGGGAGGGGAGACGTTGGACCAGGTGAGTCAGATGGAGTCAGGATTCATTATTTGGATGCGCATGTGCTTACAAATTGAAAACAGACCAAGACTATGAGAGTAAGTTTTGTTAAACAGCACCATCTAGTGGCGGTTCTGGGGAACTGCAGTCACTGAAGCAACCGGTTTATTCATGAGTCATGACACACAAAAATATAGTAAAAGCTTAATTCTGGTTCTTTGACACATTAATGAACACAGGGTTACAACTGATGTTGCAGCAAATGCTACACGATGAGGCATCCTCTTCCTCTTTCTGATTAACTGCAGTTTATAATACCAACTCACCTGCATACGGTACCACCACCTACAGGGCTTTCACTTCAAAGTCAACAGAGGCACAGTTTGACATGCATCGGGAAAATTGGTGATTTTTCAACTTTTAAATCAACAAAAGCTTGAAAAACAAATGCAAGTCATCAAAGTTCATCTGATTTCTAAACTACAGTTTCTGTTAAGCAGCTTTTATGTGCATTTTTTATTCATTTGTGAATGAATATAGCTAAATAAAAACAGAAAATTACTATAAATAAATAAATAAATAAAGGTCTTTAAGTACTGAAAAAAGGTTTTTATGCCTGTTCAGATGGAAAGTTGATATATTGATAAAAAAAAATAAAGAAATGGAGAGCAATGTGATGATCAAAAAGGATTGTGTATAGATTGATGGTCTGTAACTGCAAAAGAGGCTGTTGTCAAAACTTCACTTCTTTGAGTTTTGACTTGCGCTCTGCGAATTACATCAATTTGCTTCCTTTTTTAATAATTTGTCGGTAATCATGTTTTCTGACAGAAAAATTAGAATTTTGCAAGAACTTTGGAGTTGTCTCTGAGCAGGCCTTGCATCGTCTCATCACTCAAGCTAGCATTCAATCCTTCAGTTTCTCTGAAAATCGAAGTATGAAAGATTCCTCCGACATCAGTGGCGTGTTCCTGTTTCTGTCGCCTTCCAGATCTGCCCACTAACTACAAGCGTCTTTATCAATTAAGCTGGCAAAGCTAATATATTGTCTATTTCTGTCGGACATCAGGAAACAGTTTCTGGCACCTTGTTTCCTCTAACCAGAAACTTTAAGATGCTTTTTGAACTGGTCTCATCAGTTCAATTCAGTGGATGTTAAACAACCTGAAACATTTACTGATATGTGAATGAGTACAGCTGAATACCAACTACAAAATACTATAAATAAATAAATACATCAATATCTTTAAATACCGAAAAAAGGTTTTTATTCTTGTAAAGATGGAAAATTGATTGATACCAATTAAACAGAGAAATGAGAATATGGAAAATGTATCGTGCATGTTAGTTTGATGGCTTGTAACTGTAAAAGAGGCTGTTACTAAAACTTCACTTCTTTGAGGAAAATGTCAAACTTTACGTTTGGTTTGATTTTTCGCCCCCTCACCTTCTTGCTTACCACTTTATTAGTTGTTGCCTTTTGTTTTTCTCTCTTCCCCCTTCCATTTTGTTGCATTGAATATATTTTAATCTAATGTTTGTTTTAAATTGTACTATACTGTTGTTTTATCCCTCCTGTAAAGCATCTTTGAGCTCCTGCAAAAGCCATCTATAAATAGAACTTATTATTATTATTATTCTAAGAATTAAGCTGATTTAGGGCTTCCTTTAGCCTGGGATGTAAAAATTGTTGGTGCAATTATGAGGGAAGATGTTTGAAGCTGGAAAAAATCACTGTTAGAAAGTGACTTTTTTGCAATTTACATATTTTTGCTGAGTTTTCTCTCTAAATTTTACCTTCATTTGGAAATTTAAGTCAACGGTTTGATGCACTCAGATGGTCAGCTACATCTTCCTCAAAATGATTCATATTCTCAAATTAAAGAAGGGAAAAAAATCAGCTGTCAGCCGTTAAAAAAAAAAGAAAAATTCTATGAAAATCATGACAATGATTTTGAATTGTGGTTTGAAAGAAATATTTTAAAAAAAAATGCAAAAAAATGAAACAAGTAAACAAGCATGATGGGGCTCAGAGGCTAAAATTTTGTTGAACAACACTTTGAGGCAATTACTGCAATCAGGTGTTTTCCCTGATGTTCAGAAAGACGTCTGGTATGTTGGTCCACTGTTCATGGGAAAGGTGTGCTTATGTGTCTGGGACAGCTTTGTTTGATTTTTTTGAATTATTATTTCCAACCACAAATCAAAAGAAATATTTTATTTCACTAAATTATAATTTTGTAAATTTTTGTTTATTATTAGTTTCTTGTTATTTGAATAACTATGGTGAATTTAGCCTTTTTCTTTAATTGGAAGGTATAAATAATTTTGAGGACGACTGTACGTCTCCAACGTAGCTGCAGTGAAACGTTGAAACAACAACTCTGCGTTAGTGAAGCTGCAACAAGCAGAGTTTTGGTTCTCTGCTTGGAGATGTATTATTTTATACAGTTAGGTGTGAGGATGTAGAAACACCTTTACAAGCTTTAACCTTTAACCGTTCAGGGATCATTCGCATCACTGTCAACTTGCTTTCAGGTGAAGCTGAGATTCAAAAAATTCCTCAAAGTCCTTTTCAAACAAATACTGGATGAGCACGGCTCCTCTGGACCGGAGGGCCCCTCAGAAACCGAAGACTCTGCAGACGGGACCGCAGCCGCCGCCTCTGACCCCACCTGGCAGCTCGGCTAACGACGGTCTTCAGGGGGTGTCGGTCCACGCTCTGGTGGTGAGCCACGGTGCTTACATTCGAGTGGCCATCAGGCACCTTGTGGAGGACTTAAAGTGCACTCTGCCTTCAGGGGTGAAGATGTCGCAGCTGTTCTCGCCCTGTCCCAACACGGGCATCAGCCGCTTCATTCTCACCCTGAGCCGGTCCGAGGCGGGGGCGGGGCCGGCGCTCTCTGCTGCTCGCTGCGTTTTCACCAACAGAAAACACCACCTGGAAAACCTCTCCGATGCTGAATAAAGCACGGGAGAGGAGGGGATAGAATTAAGCCATGTGCATTCATGTGAGCACAGTGTCTGGACTCTATGTGGGAGTGAAAGGAAAAGACCTCAGCGGTGCCACCGGTAAATGTGTGTGCTTGATAATCAGCATGTTTTACAGTAGAGCTGTTCTCCAAACTATTGTGCAGCACTGTACTATAATGGAACCATGTCCTTCCAGCTGTACGTCCGTGAGGACACGTACTTCTGATCTTTTAAATCGGTAATTTAATTACCTGTTTTTATCATGAGATACCAAATTTGAAATGATTTAATCTATCACTGAACCCTGACAGTAGCATTTCAACGTGATGCCTCTTGTGTTGCACTGGGGTTGCTGCTCATTTTACTTGTGCAATATAAATTGAAACTGACTTGTTGCGTTGCTTTAATCTAAGAGTTGTATGTAAAACAGGTTGCACATTTCTGTTGCAAGGTGCTGCATAACTATAAGCTTCTGTTGGTTTATTTTTTAAGATGCAAACTAGGGATGCACAATATAATCGGCCCCTTATCGGTATCGGCCTTAAAACTGAGCATCGGACATCAGCCACCCCACCAATATTTAACTGATATTTAACCGATCAGCCCACTGTTCCTAAAGTCTAATAAAAATAAAAAAAACTTCTTCAAAAACTTTTTTACAGACTTTAAAACTTGTAAAGACTAGGGGTGGAAAAAAATATCATAGATAAGACTGAAATATCATATGCTGATATCATATTGACAGTTAAAAATGCAGTATCGGTCTATTTTACTAATGAAATCTTGCGATATTTCTGCATTCGTTATGAAATCTCACAAGAATTAACAGACATTTTGCGATATTTTCATATGTTATCATATAGACATTTAAAAATGCTGTATCGATCTATTCCACTGATGAAATCTTGTGATATTTCATCTGTCTGTTATGAAATCTCGTGAGAATTCATGAAATATTGTGAGATTTTGTAACAGAACAATGAAATCTCGCAAGATTTTATAAGTAAAATAGATCGGTATCGTGTTTTTAAATATCAATTTGATATCGGCATATGAAAATATTGTGATATTTCAGTGTATCGATATTTTTCCCACCCCTACTTATCAAAGTGTTGGAAATAGATAACAAAACTGCTATTTGAAATTACTGCTTATCTTTTTTCAGCTTTAATATCGGTATCGATATCTGTTATTGGCCACATGGGGTTATAAAATATTGCCATATTGGATATCAGCCGAAATTCCAATATTGTGCATCCTTAATGCAAACTGAAGACTGACTCTTGCAGCCCAGTCGTTCTGCAGTATTATTGCTGAAAAACTGACAAGTTCCCACATAAATCCTGAACCAGAAAATAAAACAAGAGGGTTGAAGTAGAAAATGCATTTAAATGAAATGAGATTGAATTAAATTAAATCAAATTTAACTGTGAAATTAACTCCCATTGAATGTAAAATATTTATTCAGATAAAATAAAATAAACCCCAAAGAAATTAATTGATTACTTCTCTTACATTTTATTTCTCTGCAGAGTATGAACCCATATTTCCTGCATTTCAGCCTATACTTGCATAGAGTTAAAATATTAATATTTTATATTAACAGGTAAATGTAGTGAGGATTCATCTTTGAGGAGAAAATGAGTACAAGACATCTAGTTTAACTCTTTAAAACAACACTACTCAAAAATATTGGAACTTTGTTTTAAATTAAGTAAATCTGGAGGAATGTTTGGTGCTTAAATAAAGATGATCTCTGGTTCCTTAAATGGCACTGCACCAAAAACCTTTCATCAACAGCTAATAAACACACATGAGGGAAGGGATTACTGCAGGAAGCCTTTGTCAAGCACCACGATGCAGAGTTGCATTCACAAGTGCAACTTTAAACTTTCCCGTGCATAAATAAGCTGCATGTTAACCTCGTTTAGGAGCAAGTTGACTCGTCGGGGCTCAGACGCATGTGGGATGGAGCATCGCAGCGATACACAGTGCTGTGGTCACACCTGTCGTCTTTTCTTTGGAATAAATAGGCGCTACATTGTCTGGACTATTGACCAAAAGGATCATCTAGATAGTTAACATTAACAAGTCCTACAGCCATTTCCACTTCTGTGATTGCAGGATTGATGTAGAAAATAGATAGTACAGCAACATAAGCTGCCTTTAAAATGAAACATTTTCCATTTACATCCAGACTTTTATCAAAACAACTTTGCAAAAACACATTTTGCACACATTCAGAGAGAGGTGTGAGTTCTGAGCTGGCCTGAAAGCGACTGATGATGATGATGATCGTGTTTTGTTGCCCAACTTCAGACAAAATTAGACCCAAATCATCCCGTTCTCACCTCAGAGTCACATCAGCTTTTTAAGAGTTGTGAAAAGGAATGTTAACATCATTAAACTCCACTGTTACAACATGGCAGGGCTGACCTGATGCCTAGAAACTGGTGTTTATTAAATAAAGATTATATTTATGAGAGTATCTGGGTTCATGCTGTCTGCACTGAAATGAAAGAATCACCTTTCTTGATCTGGGATTGTACTTTAAGAAAGTAATTGGTTGTTTGTTTCCCCTCCAGTGACTGAACACAGTATATTTAATGCAAAATATTCTCATTTAGGTTTTTTTTTTTTTTAAATGTATATAATTAAAAAAAATAATCTCAGTCATTTGTTTGAGCTTTATCTCCTGTTGAATGTCTGATAAGATGTCTAATAAGCATTTTCTGTTCGTGTGGAAACGTTTGAACATTTTTTCAGATTATTACTGTTTTTCCACTCTATGACTTTAGAATAAAAGGTATATGTTGGTCTTTCTGTATTTATTCTCAGTAATTCCTCATTGCTTGGTAACGGTCTGAAAAATATTTCTATAAAAATGAGCTTTTCCGTGAAGAAATGAAGCAACCAAATAAATGTTTACTAAACTAAATTTGGTTCCATGAATAAGCTGTCGTACGTTTACCTCTAAATTACAATTGCAGAAATGGGAAAAACTGCAGGATGTCAAACTGATCAGATACGTTTACCACGTCAGTGTTAAATGGTTATTTAACCAAAAATCGCATAGTTCAGGCATACATGCGTAAATAACACTGAAACAAGTTTTTTTTATGAGTTTATTTTGTCCCAAGTTCAAGCAACACTCCTTCCACAACAACTCCAGCTCATACATTCAAAGAAAACCCATGTTTGTGTATGTACATTGTAACTGTAAAGCATCCTTATAAATACCATAAATAACAATAAAGGATTGGATTTAAATAAATAAATACTCGTTGGGACTGGTTTTTGTGTTTGCTGGTGGTGCCCAGCACCTGATATTTGCATAGCAAGAGTTCAGATTTAATATCAAGATTATTGTTTATGTTGTTTATCCTTCAAGTCATGAATGAGATTGTGTTACTGGGAAAATCCTGCGGGTGGAAAACTCTCATATTACAACAACAGCTCCTGCAGTGACATTTCTGGCTTTGCTGTTTCAGACATAACAAACTAATTTAAGTCTATAAGATAAAAGATACACTTCAATCCTAACTACTAACTGTTACTCTATTATGTTTATATTTTCGTTATTAGTCATGCCTGCCTTGTTTCGCATCAAGGCCCCTCAGTCCTCCACAGTGAGGCTTCTGTCTTGAGAACGTCTGGGTTTGTCAGACCAGCTGTAAAAACCTTAATGAGAAGAGACTATAACAAAAGAAAGTGTGGACATGATAACTTACAGTTATTCTTTTCCCTTTTTTTTTTTTTTTTTTTTTTTTTTGTATGCTTGCATTTTATTAAGCAAATGCATCCTCATTTAAAGGAACCCAAACCATATTTGTGAATAATTCAGCTAATGCTCAGGGAGAGGATGCAAACGACAGGCGCAGAAGTGATTCAGGTAATTTATCTTTGCGAGTAACACACATTCATTTTTTAATAATGACCTGAAGCTGATTGGAAAGGTGCAGGCGGCTTTTAGCTTTAAAGGGGAAGTTCAGGATTTTTGACATACAGTAGGGCCTCATTTACAAGTGAGCCAGTGTACTACTTATCACTGGTGACGGTTTCAACATATTTCATCCCGTTATTCTAGTTCCAGGAGGTTGTTGATGCTAATGCTAGTGTGAGTCAATAGGAATCTGCTAGCCTGTCAATAAAATCAATCTTATCAACTCCACAGAACATCTGAGGAAAATCAGTAAGCCTATTTGTGTAAATGCCATGTTAAACTAGTAAACTTGTGTGTTAAACAAGTAAAACTAGCCTTGTATGACAAATCTTTTGCGATACATATTGAGGAACTAGTTTCTTACCAGCTGCAGAATGATATACTTTGCTTCCAGGTGGTCGTGTTACTACTTTTGTCAGTGTATTCCAGTACATAGAAATATGGTGACAGTTAGTTTGATGAAAAAAAGTTCTAAATCGTCTTCAAAGTTCGACATATCCTCATGCCTTTCAGACGTGGCCATAGTTTTGACTGTTTATTTGTGTAATCAAATTCCTTCATGCGTATAGCAGCAGATGATACAAATACAGGAAGTAAAACTTTGTAAAGTGTCTCAGCAGCTTTGTTTTTATTTGTAATATTGTTCTATGAACACAGCATTTACACAGATGGTCTTAAGTTATGAATAATTTGTCTCGGATGTTCTATGGAGTGGTTAAGATTGTTTTTAATGACAGGCTAGCAGATTCCTATTGACTTACGCTAGCATTAGCATCGGCGACCTCCTGGAACTAGAATAACGGAATGAAATATGTTGAAACTGTCTTCAGTGATAATTAGTATCCTGGCTCACTCGCAAATCAGGCCCGATGTCAAAATTCCTGAACTTCCCCTTTAAGACAATGGAAGCTGTGCAAAAAGGGGTTGCAAGTCAAGTTAAACTCCGTGCATTCAGTGTAAAAACACACTTCTTTTCTAGATGACTAAAACTAAAGCTCCTATTGTTCCATCAGTGTGGAAAGAAAGCAACAAGTTGATTGCACTACTACCTTTTTTCCCTCTCTCTTTTTAAATAAAGCTTGAATGTTAACCCCGGCTCGCGCGTGATGAAGACCCAGCCTGCGGTCAGCCCATGGTCCCGGTGCTCCGGGGGCTGGCCGGTTTAGACGAGTGTACGTTCCAGGGGTCGTGCGTAGACGGAGCAAGAGGTGTCTCGCGAGACACGTTACGGCCGTCGTCCCCGGCCTCCACCTCTACTTCCACCTCCAAGTCAGCGTCGTCCTCCGGCACGGCCCGGGAATCGGAGCCCTCCTCAGTCTGCCACAGGTAGACGTTGTGCGGGTCTGAGGGGTCCACAACCTGGTTCCTCTTCTCCCTGTGCAGCAGCAGGCGCTCCAGCGGCACCGTGTTCTTCTTGGGCAGGAAGAGGGAGGTCTGCGGCAGGTTCTGGCCTGCTGAGTACACCTGCCGGGACCCCTCCAGGTTGAACAGGATGCCAGTCCGGGTGGAGTAGTACACGTCCCGGTTATTCTCTAGAAGTTTGTGGTTGAACAAGCAGTCGTCCCTGAGGCACGTGGGCTAAAGGAGAGAAATTCAGCACCGGTTTAAGCAATGTTTTAGCTTATTTGTAAAAATAAATAAATAAATATCACATTTTTGGATGAAATTGAGAAATCACTCCTGAATCTACCAAGCAATTAAAGTATATTCTTCAAAACTTCAGAAATTCGAGTGAATTTTAACTTTAAAGTGTATTTAATTGATGTCATTTCCCCATATTAATATACTGGACAGATATCTTATACATTAGTCTATATGAAATAGTTTACTATCAACAGGGGAGAATGTTAAGTTTAGTAAACTCAAATTTAAATTCCAAAACAGTAATGAGTAAACAGTCTGTCGTTGACGGCATTAAATAATGCGTAAAACTGCAATGTTGCCTGATATTAATACACTTAAGTGAATCGATTAAAGTTTAAAGTTACAATAAGTCGAGATGAAAAATTAAATTATACAAAACAACAATGAAAACTGAACACTGATGTTCAGACATCCGATCCTTAAAAGCCTTGGTGCGTAAAAGTAACTGAAAAACGGTGCGTAAAACCCCAAAGCGCACAAAAAAGTAAAATCAAGTTTTATATTTGGAGATTAATTTAGTGGAGTATAAAATAAATTTTTAGGATAGAGTAAGGGGTTTCTTACCGAGCTGAAGGGGGTTCCCTCCAGATCCATGCACAGAAAACGGCTGCTTTTGACGCCGAGGATGGCGACGCGCTCCCTTGTTTCAGCCTTTAATAAAATCACACCTGCAAGGGGAGACAGGACATGTAGCATCAGCGGATTAAAGACAAACTTAATAAAAGCAGAAAAGCAAGATTTAAAGTTACATACTAGGAAAAATGGAAATTAAAATCTTACTATATGACGTTCTGGCTGTACTTTTGCGCACAGTGCCATCTAATTTGATCTCCAAGTAGAAATTGTTGAGGTCTGTGGATGTCTGCAGGTGAACGTATCTTCTCGGGTTGCCCCAGTTGGATCCGACCAGAGGTGACGGGTTCGGGGCCGCCTCTCCGATAGGAAACCCCTGCAAGACGGTGAGTAAGAGAGCCAGCACAGTGTCTCTCATCCCCAGTCGCCTATTGACGTCCATTCTGCATCAAACTGGTTTCCACTGCGAGCTGCTGGAAGATTTCTGATGCTCTTGTTGTGCCAAAGTTTGGTGACAGTTCGTATTTAAAGCCCCCGGCTGCCACTCCTGCTCACATCCTTTGGGTAAAAAAAAAGAAGAAGACGAAGGAGGAAAAAAAGAAAAGAAAAAAAAACTCGCCCCCAAAGCAGATGTGCGGGTTGCAGCGGAAGGGCCACTTCCACCTCTGTCTGTTTATCCTGATGCTGTTGGTCACAAGTGGACTTATATTTTTGGTCCTGACTCATCCACCTTAACCTGTTCCCTAACAATTTGTTGGTTCAACCCTTAGTTTGGAAAAGGAAAGAGAATGATGTATTATGAACAGGATGACGAAGAGGATAAGGTTTTACTGTATTGGGACATTTAGTGGTTGATTCAGGATTTATTTTTCATGGTTAATCTTCCTGTTAGAGAGCATGTTGCGCAATAAGTACTGAAACACTAAGAAGTTATACATATGCATTCAAAAGTTTAGAGAAAGTCGAATTAAATTAACTTGAAAAGGTTATAGTACATTTGAGGTTCATTCTGGCATCATACCATGGTAGACATGTATGGACTTTAATGGTTTTAAATAAAAATATGGATGAATTATGCTGTAATCCTATTCAAATGCGATTAAATCTGCAGAATCTAATTAAGTATTTTTAACTGTAACTTATCATTTATGACTGGGTGTCTGTTTCAAACTTTCCACAATTTCACCAGCAGATGGAGACAAACTCTTATGGAGAGTTGGTTTGTAGGTTAAATTCAGACGTTTAATAAACTATCTTAGGATGCTAAAAGTTAAGCATTGATTTTATTTTTTTTTTTAATATTTACATCAATCAAATGAAAGTTATTAAGTTGAAGGAGATTTCCATCATTTATCAATTGCTTACAATTTCTTATGAATATTTAATCATTTAAATGTTTTTGCTAACTTATGATGCAATCTATTTTTTTAAAAATCAAACAGCGTTCGATTATCTTATGAAAAATGATAACAAAGGGGCAATAAACCAGTAAACCAGTGGTTCCCAATCATCTGACCTCTTTTGCATATGCTTTTTAGGGTTTGAGGCCCAAAGTGGTAAACTATCTATTATTCATAGGGAAGAAAAACATCTGGAAAATTAATATTTGAGTAGCAGAATTTATAATCAGTGGCGTGATGAGGGAAAAGCCTCATGTTGGGAGCTACCAGACTGCAAATGGGACGATCAGAGTAGAAACCACTGTCCTGCTGAAAAAAACAAACTACAAGCAGCCGGTTTAAAAAAAAAAACAAAAACAAACTTTTATTGGTATATCAGGAATACAGTAGACTGCTGTGCACAGCACATACGTACAAAAATAAAAGGAAAAAACTTTACTTAGCATCGTCTGTTTTAAGAAACAAATAACTAAAGGTTGATTTTTCTTCATTTACATTTTTCTCCATCAGCAAACCAAAACTAAGGCAGAAGGTGAGGTATATGAGAACAGAGGAGAGGAATAGAGTGGAGCTTCACTCCCGAACCAAAGAAAAAGAAGCACACACCCCAAGTAACGCTCAGGGCTCCTGCATGCTTATATACATTCAACAAAGAAATATTCCTCACCTTGATTTAAAATTTGACCGATTATAAGCTGTGAAAAGAAAATAATAAAATAATCTGCAACAAATCCAAGGATTTTTTTACTCTCTCTCTCTTTTTTTTTTTAACATTTTTCTTTTGATTTTTGGTCAAAGCTGAAAGGTGAGCATTTTGTTTCAGACACAGACTTTCCCTCTTTTAAGCATCTATAAGTGATTGATTCCAGTTTAGCATCAAAACGCCCTCTTTAAGGTGCTTCTGCAGACATCTTGATGAAACTTTATGAAAACGTGGATTAAATTCTCACAACTCCAAGAAAAAAAAAGCACGGTGATGATAGTACATGCAGCCTCTCCTACAATAAGTCTTTTTTAAAAAACGCTAGGTCTGCTGTGTAGCTCCTGCGCCGTCAAATAAGAGGAAAAACAGACATAAAGCGAGAATAGATTGATGTGTGAGGAGAATACTGTCATGGATGGATGTGTGTGTCGCTGACGAGTGGAGCAGAGGGGGATACTGTGTCAGAGTGTGGCGTTTGGTGGTTTTGGGGTCAGGACGGAGGCATGTCCTGAGGAGGAGGGCTGGGGAGCTGCGCAGCAGGAGCAGCGAGGCGAGGTTCTGCTCCTCGTGCACTGCATCAGCTCTGCAGATGTCCCCTCCCTAAAAAAAACATCCCAACACCAGGACTCAGAAAAAACGAGTGGATTGTGTTTACGCTGATGCCTCTTTTTCTTCCTCTTGTTTTTGCTTTTGTGTTTCACCATAAGATGAAGAATCTCAGATGTCAAAAAGATACTTTGAATTCCAGTTTCATACAACGGACCACCCTGGTCACAAAGGTTGAGGCAAAGGCTGGTCAATGACTCTGACCTTGAACTAAAAAAGGCTGAAATGAGAGGAGGAAGCTCCCAGGTTACAGCTGGAATCCCAAGGTCCCTGCCTACAACGAGTGAGTTGTGGGGGTGAAGGTGGGGGGTTACGGACAGGCGGAGATGGGGTAGCGGAGGGTGATAGAGTTCAGGTATGTGGGAAGCTGCCTGTCATCCTGGCAGATCCACATTCCTGCAGGGGGTTTGACAAACAACAAAGACAGCGTGCCGGCTCTGTGGCAAACGTCTTTCCTGGATTTAAATAGTCCTGCTTCCTCTCGCACAGGAGCCGATGGAGGCCGATGGCGAAGCGGGCTGCAGGTTTTTTTAAGTTAACAGCTGCAGAAACTACACAGGCAGATGCACTCTGGAGGACTCTCGGGAATTTAAAGAATGAGGCAAGAAAAACATCTTTGGAATACGTAACAAGATATTTGTAGATACTAACTGTGTGGCTGCAAAGCGTGCTTCACCTTCAGCTTTGTTAACAAACTGACTCGATTTTCCCTTTCAGATGTTTAAACTTAAGCTTGAAATCAACAGAAATACAGACATGAAGGAAGGAAATCTTATACTGTGCATCCAGTCTACCAGCTGCATTGTCCTTTAGTCCTTCAGGGTGCATGATTGACTTGTCCATAATTGCATTTAAAACCTTTTCGTCTCTGACTCCCAAAACCTCACTGCCACTGCAGTGCAGCTGCAGAAAAGCTAGGCAGGGCAGGGAGAAGGCCTAGTGTATGGCACCTGTATGCAAACACAGCAACGTAGAGATAAACTGAGGAAACAAACATATGGGGAACAGTTTTGACCACGACATTTAGGTGTACCATGACTGGTTGTTCATCGTGCAGCTCCAGCTTCTTCTTTTCTTTTTATGCACTAAAAAACATCCTGAATTCTTCTTTTAAATTTGCAGCTATTTACATTTTTTTTTTCTCTCCCATTGGTTTCATAATCTTAGCACACTGCAGCTAAAGCTTTGCATTTCAAAAACAGCCACCCGCTCTACTGTTGGGGCTCGTTCACATTTCTATTGTGCGCTCTATCCGCTCTGTGGATGCTTGTGCAGAAGCAAGTCCGGTTATGAACAAAAACGTTGCTCCATGCTGGGATAAATAATTTTTCCACCCTGTTTGCTCGCTGGCTCTTCCACGCAGTCACACTTACGGTCTTGTGGCATTCCCTATGGCTGACCGCTCTCTGGTCTCAACCACAGATTGTTTATTACTTAATCGATCTAATTACAGAAAAGAAAATAAACCAGAGATAGTCGACCCCTCCCCCTTCCCTCTCCTGAGGCCCTCTCTGGAGCGTCAGCCCTATTTCTGACTCCTCCGGGTGTCTCTTACATGCAAGTTTAAGGGGGCCACAATTGGGAACACCAAGGCACCTTTAAATCGTGCAGCAAAGGTAGTGCATTTAAATCCCCCACTGCATGACATCAATAATCAAGCAGTGAACCATCAAGTGTTTAAAGATTTAAAAAAAAAAACAAAAAAAACGAGAAACCTTGCAGGTATTTGAGCTGAAGTCCATGCATCCCTTAATCTAGTGACGTGGTTCTTTGAGGTAATAAAAAGTATTCATTTCACTCTTTAAAAGCCCAGAATATAGCTCATCCTCCATCTCAGAAAAGTGACACGTAGTTCAGTTACAGCAAGCACCATGATAAAGTAAGAGAGGCAACGGCTTCCCCCTCTCCCCGTCCGTAAAAACAATAAGCAGCACAATATGGCATACATATACAAAGACAGCTATCCAAATATACATATACAGTAAATATAACAATAAATATTTGTGTTTTCCTTTGCAGTTCATGGGTGTGTATATCGTATTAGCGTTTCTATATTACCTGGAAGAACATCCACATGTGCAAATTACTGAGTAATTGTCAGTTTCTCTCATAGTCGTGGGAGGAAATGTGTGACAGTCATGGCGGTAGTCGCCTTGTTGCCTCTCTTAACGCGGCCATGCTTGCTGAGGGCGATGTAGAAGCCCTTGTAAACAAAAGACTCATAGGCGTTGTAGTTGTTGGGCAGCAAAGTCTCCTTGAACTTGCATTCGTCCCTGAAGACTCTCTAGAGAAGCCGAGAAAAGAGAGAGACAGGTCAGTAAATCTCAAAGCAGACGCAGCAAGAACATCACAATGTGTGCGCTGCTTCCATGTGACCTTTGCTTTGGCGAAGGGCCTGACTAGACGGCGTGCTTTGAGGGAAACAGGAGGAGGTGGTATGTTGATGCTAAAGAAATGCAGACACCAGCCTCATGCTTTTGCAGGAGAACTCACTGGAAATCTTACAGTAGCTACTCTGTTAATCCAAAGAGGAGCTGAACGAACTATGATCAGATGGTGAAGGAGGCACACATTGGAAGACAACATGGTGGAATTAAAATAAAGAAAAAGTAAGCACATAAATACATATTTAACCACACTGACACAGTTTGAAACCTCATATTTGCCTTCCAGTAGCTGCTTATTTATGATTCTACTCACTTGTTGAAGAGAAATGATCCTTTTAAGAAATATCCATTTTTCAACATAATTTAAGAATTTAGGACCAGGAATAAAAGTCTTTATAATGTACAATAGCAGCTGTAACCATATTTAAGCGTGACTTCAAGGCAGCTTCTGGCTGTAAAGGGTAAATTTATGACTAATATTAATAATTCAACAGGCAAAGTAATACCCAAAGCTGTCAGCTAATTGTAAAGCAGTAAAAAAGTGACATTTGCCTGCAAAATATTGAGGCGTATTTGGCTGTAAAGCCTTTTTTTTTAGGAAGCCAAACTTTTTAAATACTGAAAGCTGGAATAGTCCTTTACTTATAAATATACTTTTACGTGTCATGTTTCTTTTAAGTAAAACCGAACCAGGCATCATCTTTATCACAGTAGTTATTAACCAGTACTGAACACAGGCCATCAAACCTTTAGCACATGAGTTTAAAGCTTCAGAAAAATCTGATTTCATTTGATAGAAATCCCAGTTTTCCATGATTTTTTTCTTCCTGTTGTGTTTATGATGCATAAATAACTGAGATTAACTGTAAAAATAAATCAATTCCTTGTGGACACTTTGCCTTTTTATGGGGCATTTGAGGCATCAAACAGTCAGTCAGAACTGACCTACTTTTGCAGACTAAGTTTGTCCTGTCACTGCTTTTTAATGAAGGCTCCGGCTCTCTCTGTTTGACTGCTACCAAGCAGCCCTGAAAGAAATCGACTAAATATACAGATTCCAGTCAAATCATGTGTAATTTCAAGGTGTTTTTTTGTTGTTGTTTTTACATTTTACTTAATGCTACGTCACTGTGCTTCACGCAGCTCTGTTTAACCTTTGACTCCACTGCTGTCAGTTTGACTTGTTCTACTTTTTATATTTCTGTAAATCAGAGCTGGATATTTCCAGCACAGATTATGACACAGCAGGAGATCTGGGTTTTGAATCTTTCTCCCTAGTGGTCCCTTTGGACTCTGCTGTCAAACCCCTCCTATCATCGGGGCATATTAATAACACAACAGCGCTCATAAACTCGTGGATGCAGCAGCTCTGGGAACTCGTCTTACACTGAGCAGGATGTGTGGCTCTGGAGTTGCGCACCAACGTACCGTTCCGTATAACCTTCCCCTGCTGTTCATTGCGACAAACAGCTCAGCTCTCACTCCGAACAAGCTGATCACTCCTCGGTCCACGGTGGAGATCTCTATTAGACCTGAACGAGACATAATGTTAGGAGGGAAGCAAAGACAGGAGTCACGCTGCGCCTCAGGACAAAGTCGAGTAACTGGCCTATGCAGCAGTGATGGGTGTAACCTTGCAGGTGCACTGCGACTTGGAAGATGCTCAGTTAGCCTTTTTGCAATAATCCCCCATTCGAATGTCAGACATTGTGAGTGAAGTTTACAGCCTGCTGAGAGGGATATGAGTGTGTCCTGCAGCAGGGGACGCGGGGTAAAAATAAGTTAGCGTCAAGCATTCATGTCATGTTTTTGGCTTGGGAGGATTCCTCGCACTGCACGGATGCAAGGCTCAGTACACTGTTTTTGCTTTCGGAAACTTTCAACCATGCCGACATCGCTTATTAAATATCATGCAAGACAAGTGACCGCCTCTAACTTTTAGCACAGCCTGCGCAAACAGAGTTACACTCTCTCTGGCTCCAGTGCCTCGCCGGATGCAACTCACTGTATGGGTTCTCACTGTGCACACCGCTTATCCTGCCGTCCGGGAGCACCTGCAGGTGAAACCCAATGCCCACGTTGCAGTACAGTCGTCGCACTCTTTTGATGCCCTGCAAATAGTCACTCTCCCAGTTCAGCTCCGATTTCCCCCCATTTATCCCCAAATAGGAGCGGGAGAAGAGGGTCTCCCACTTTTTTTCCAACAAAGTCGCATTAGTCCTGCTTGGAATCGGATAAGATGAAACGATTCCCCACAGAGAAATCCATAGTACAAAAACTGCCCACAGCGTCCAGTGCGTCCCGGCCCCGCTGGACATGCTGTAGTGGCACCTTTGCGCAGTGGCCATCCAGTTCACCTTTGGGGCACGTGGTTAAAGTTACCTGCCCTAAAAATGCAGCTCTTCTTATTTTCTGTCCTTTGGCATGGTTGCGATATAGGCTTATTTTGGGATAAAGGCAGATCAAGGCCCCATAGCCCGAGATCTGAGCAGGAGGAGAGGGACAGAGCGCGTCGGAGCTTGAATTGATGCCGGTGGCGATGACCATCTTTCGCCGCTCCGCGCCTCTGTACAGGCAACGCTGGCCGTGGAGAGGGGACACCACTCACCGCAAAACCAGCTCACCTTGCCCCCCGACGCTCACATCCTAAAATGACATCACTGTGACTTCACTGCTGCATGCACCCCCACCCCATCAAAAGTATAGGAGATGGGAGGAGGAGAGAGTTCCAGCACTTCAGCAGCAGCAGCAGTTCTGATAGGAGTGATGGGGGGGCTGCACCTTCACACCAGCGTCAACCAAGCGGGACGGAATGAGAAGAAGAGCTTCCGGTGGGGCTTTTCATAATAAAACACCCTATAGGACTCAACTTAGCAAGATCTGAGCATCAGCTTGTCGTAAGTAGGCCAGTTCCCTGAACCTAAGACCAAACTTTTGCCTATTTCCATACGCATTTTGAGCGAAATTTTATATTTCCATTTTAAAGAAATTTATTAAAACAAACAAAAAACGTGCAAACACAATTTTGAAACTAGTTGAGATGCTGTTTAAAATGTAAATAAAATCAGAAATCAACGATCTGCAGATCTTATAAACCCATTTTTATTCCTAAAAGAACATAAACAACATGTCAGATGTTGAAACTGCATTTTACTATTTCAAGGACAATATCTCATTCATTCATTCAGTAACGGTTCATATCAGTGAGCTGTGCACTGATAACAAGCTGGACGCTTCCTCTCTTTAGTCTGCAGGACACGGCCTCCATGCTTTCCAGAAACCTCCTCACATTTTTATCCACCTGACCTCAGAACAGTTTCCTCTTTGCCTCAGAGCATTTTAAATGATCTTGGGTCCAGAGAAGACGGATGGTGGTGTTTCTGGATCCTGTTCACATATGACTTCTTCTCTGCATGATGGAGCTTTAACCTGCATTTGTGGGTTTCAGAGTGAACTGTGTTCACAGACAGATTTCTGGAAGTCTTCCTGAGTCTGTGCAGTGGTTTCCAGTAGAGAATCATGTCTGGTTTAAAGGCAGTGCTGCCTGGGAGCAGAAAATCACAAGCTTCCAGTTTTGGCCTTCAGTCTTGTCCTGTGCACACAGAGATTCCTCTGAATCCTTGCTTGTAATATACACGGATGATGGGATCTTCAACATCTCCATAACTTTACATTGAGGAATATTTTCCTGAATTTTAGATCCATGATCTCTGATTGGTGAACCTCTGAGCTCTAATGCTCCTTTTATATCCAGTCACACTGACTTGCTGCCAATTAATCAAATTAGTTGTTAAAAGCTCCTCCAGTTGCTTTTTATTTGTGCCAGTTACGTTTCCAGCCTTTTGTTGCCCCTGTTTCATTTTTTGGGGGCTGTGTTGCTGCCATCAGATTCAAAATGTGCTAATATTTTCCATGAAACCTGACTCATATCTGATATGCTGTTTATGGGGATGCAAATGAAATATGGAATTATGTGATTTGCACATCACTGCAGTCTGTATTTATTAACATTTTACATGGCGTCCAGCTTGTTTTTATGGAGCTGTAAATGTCTGACATTTAAATCAGGAATCAACATGCAGCTTTTTCAGACTGAGATAGAAACTGATTTATAATAAAGAATAATTTAGAAAAAAAGTTTCATATATAATATATGTGTTTGTTTTGCTTTGAAGGCACCAACCCCTTTTTTTCCCAGCCATGCTCACTTGACCCAACTCTTCCTCACATGGGAAACCTGTCAGAGGGGAGGGGTGTGAGTGAGTGTGTGTGTGTTTGACTTTCATTGGCGTTGAGCAATCATGGGATGGATGGATGGATACTGTGTCCAGGGCCCAAAATGGGACGGTGGTCATATGTCCTGGCAGCCTGCAGCCTTATTTAGAAGGAAGGTGTAAAAACAGTCACAGGAGAGCAAATGGCAATCCTGTCTGACACTTCCTTAGCTGTTTGTCCAGGAAGTTTACACAACCAAATATTCTGCCTGGTCAGATTGCACGTTATTATTGTAACCAGCACACCCTGCAACATAATAATATAACCTGTATGGATTAAATCCATGGGAATATTTCGCGTTTGGGTCCAGAAATGAATTTGTAAAAGAAATGTGAACAGAGACTTTGGGCTTATAATTAGCAAAAGGAGAGAATTTTCCTTTAGAATAGCCATAATTTGCTTGATCACTCCTTAAAAGGTTTTATTGTTGATTAAACTCCTCAAATAAATATTTGAAATCAGTTTGTAAGCAGATCCCTGTACAAACAGGCTGCACACATGAAATTGCAGTCATGCAAACGTCGCCATATCTGTGTCCAGCTACATTACAGCATTAAAAACGCTGAAGTATCTCGAGCCTGCTGAAGGGATTTAAACATGGAGGAAGCACGGTGAAACACTGAGAGCACTTCCCCCTTCCATCTTTACATTTCTCCATTTGCATCCCGTCCTGCAAGGTGGTGTTACAAGATGAAGGCTCAGGGGATTTCCCAGCAAGCTCTGGGGCCACCGAGGTGCTCTACGCTGCCAGGGAGCCTCCAGCCCACCTTAGCAACGGCAGAGGACCCGTTGCCGATAAACAGCACAAGCAAGACGACCAGTCACAGGGAAAGCAAACAAACAAAGGAAATACGCCAAATTTATTATAAACTGGGATGATAGCTAACATCTGTGACATCCACACTTTGAGTCTGCAGCCATTACAAATCGATATGTGTTAGTATATGTCACCATTATTAGTGTCTGTAACTGGATGTTTGGTGCTGGCACACAGACTCTTCGAGCTTATACAGATTTAAATTCGGATTCATTAACTTAATATTTTAATGAATGCCAAATATAATTTCTCACGACTTATATCAATGACTAAATTAGAGATGTGAGGTGAAATTCACAGATTTGGAACTACGACTCAATTTCTAGAATGAAGTCATTTTATTCCCAGTGGGCAGAGAGTCTAGATCACACTGAATAGCAATTTAATGAGACAGGCTCTTGATTTGCTGTATAAGCACATGGCTATGCAAACCAAGGCAACCAATAGCCTGAATAGACAAAAGTACTGGGTTATTGACAAGAGCGGAACATTGATCAATGGAGAGCGGGCACCGTTAATGAGACAGTGCTGAGCTCGTCCGATTAACTCGGCTAATACTGTTCCTAAGGTGTGATGCTGAAGCTGCAATTTGGTGACAACTTTTTGACATTTAAAATGAAATCTACAATACCAGTTCAGTTCCAAGAAGTTGGGGAACTATGTAAAATGTAAATGAAAATGGTAACAGGAACAGGGGCGGCAAAAAGCTGGAAAAGTAATTGGCACAAATCAAAAACAACTGGAGGAGCATTTGATGACTAGAACTGGTGACAGGTCAGTGAATAAAAGGAGCATTTCAGGGAGGCAGAGTCTCTGATGTAAAAGCGGACTGAGGTTCATCAATCTGAGACAAACTGCATCAGGAGATGTTAGTCAACATGAGATTGTGAAAAATCTCACCATTTAAAGTGAATAATGTCATCAGTAGATTGAGAGAATCAGGAGGAATCTCTGTGTGCATGGGACAAGGCTGGATGCTGGTGATCTTCTGCATAAAACCAGACATGGTTCTCTAATGGAAACTGCTCCATGGACTCAGGAAGACGTCCAGAAATCTCTGTGAACACAGTTCACCCTGAAGGTGAAGCAAAGTGGGAACTGATCTGTGGTCAGATGGATGGAAACATGAGGATGTTTCTGGAAAGCATGGAAGCCGTGTCCTGCAGGCTAAAGAGGGTCGGGAACATCCAGCTTGTTATCAGTGGACAGTTGAAAAGCTGCATCTCTGATGAGATGGGGTTGCTATGGTGATGGCAGCTTCCTCATATGTGAAGCTCTATCAATGCTGGAGAGTACATGGAGGTTTTAGAGCAACATCTGCTCCATCATAACGTCGCTTTCAGGGAAGACCTGCAGGTTCCAGCAAGACCTGGACCACATACTGGATCCATCACAGCAGCATGGAAACAGGAGAAGAGTCCAGATGCTGAACTGGTCTGCCTGCAGTCCAGATCTTTCACCAATAGAAAACATTTGGAGCATCATGAAAGCAGAAATCCAGCAACCAGGTCCAGGACTGTTGAGCAGCTAGAATCCTGCATCAGACCAGAACGGGACAACATTCCTCTCCGAAAACTCCAGAAACTGGTCTCCTCACTGTCCAGATGTTTACAGACAGTTGTTGAAAGAAGAGGAGATGAAACATGGTGGTAAACATCACCTGAAACTACTTTTTACAGACGTGTTGTTGCCATCAGATTTAATATGAGCTCATATTTTCGAAGAAATGATAAAATATTTCAGTTTCAGCATCTGATATGTTGTTTATATTCTATTGGGATTAAAATGTGAGTTAATTATATTTACAAATAACAGCATTCTTTTTTTTTTCATTTTACACAGCATCTCAATCTTCCAACAATCAGAAATAAAACACTTTCTCGACGCTTTACTCAACAACAACAATAACGAAGTTTGGTCAATGGTAGAAATGGTAAGAAAAGTTACAGAGAAAGATGTATGTTTGATGTAGGAAAAAAATAGGTACATGTTTTTATTTTTATTCATCAAAAATAGTTGTGCTTTCTTTATGTTGAACCTCTACAAAGTTTGAGCTTAATTTGTCCTAAAAGAGATGCAGTTAAAGAGTTGGAGTGTGAATTAGGAGAAGTCAAGATGCACCAATAATCCCCCAAAAGATCAAATGACTTTTAGCTTTTATTGCACAACAAGCATCGGGGGGCATGCCAAGTCAGTGGTGCAAGCTTCCTTCTAAAAGCTAAAAGACTGAACTATGACATCCACGGACTGTCTCTAAAAGATTGAGCTAGCTGCTGAGCATCTGATGTGAAGCCAGCAGGGAAATGCCTTCAAGTGCTGTTACACTTCTTAAATTCCCCCCACGGGGATCAATAAAGGTCTATTCTATTCACCCATGATCGCCTGGGGCTGATCAAAACTTCTCTGGTTCCAAAACCCTCCCAATCAATAAGTGTCAGCTGCTCTAATTATTGTCCAGAAGTCATTACGGTTTCATTAGCTAAATTTCTTCTTCCTGAGCAGTGAGTTGACTATTCTAAAAGTAATCCCATCAGTCTTGGGCTCCACCTTCTGGTCTAAGCTTGGCCACTTCCTGCTAACCAAGGGCATAAAAACAAGGCGTAGTCTGAATATTATCTATTAATTACTTCTGATAGTCTAAATGAAGTAGTTTTGGAAACCTATCAACTCTCTCTCAGGGAGAGATAAATCCCAATCTATGCCAGGTCATATTGGAAATGAGTCATCTATAGTTGGAGTAAACACGACTTCATATGTTCCAGCTCTTTAAGAGATTCTTACAGTATCTTTTAACTTAGTTCCTGCTATATTTAGCCAACATACTGCCACTTTTTAGCTCAGTGGTTCCCAAACTTTTCCTGCCTCCTTTGCACCAACTATAATAATGTCAAGTCACCATTTACACTTTCACCCTTTTTTTTTTTCATTTTTTTGTCTTGTTTGGTAGAGTAATAGTCTTTAGTTTATTGGCTGCAAGTTTATTGATAATAGCTAAAACCTCATCAGTATTCCTCTGCTTTAGTGTGAAGCTTTGTAGACCTGGAAACTCAGCACATGATATGAGGTGACTTGACCATTTGATGAGACGGATGCTGCTTTCGTAAAACAACTCTGCTCTTTATGACAGTTGACTGGTTTATTTCTAAAGTTATGTTTGCCCATTTGTTTTTTCACAAATTTGTCCATCTGGCCCATGCCGGGTGGCTGTCTGAGGGGCCCAGTCCTCCTGGGTGTTGGCCTGGCCTTCTGTCAGGGTCGAGGGGGGCTGTGCCCAGGCTCATGGGGCCCTGGCTCCCGCACTGTGCCAGTACTTGGAGGCTGGCGCTCGTGCGTGGTCGGCGTTGCTGGTCTCGGCCCACAGCCTGGCTGGGGGGCTTCGGCTGGGCCCACCTTCTGCCGCCCTCTGGGTGGATGCATGTTTGTCTCTTTGGGGTGGTGGCTGGGGTCCAGGCCTTTGGGTGGCTGCTGGTGGCCTGGGTCTCGGGTCGTGCGGGCTTCCTCCGGCCTTGCAGAGACGAGGTTGCATCTGCATGACTGCACTCAACATAGAGCAGCTTTTATTCTGCATATTCTGCATGATGACACTGTGATGGTGCTTCCCATTGAGTGTGTACTAATAACTACTTCTGCCTAGGTTTTACCTCTTTTCTGCGTAGTTCTGTGTGTGAATAGGCGCATTCGGACAGAGAGGTTCTAGGAACGCAGTTCCTGTAACTACCCATCTGGAGTTTAGTTAAAAGAACTACCCTTCCCCATCAGTTAACGTTCGCACATGAGGAAGGACTTTGATAGGGACCATGTTTGACACAATCGTTTGCGACAGTGATAAATTTATGCCCCAGCAGATCTGATACAAAACTGAGGTTTCTCATCTCTTTTATTCAAATCTTTTATAAAAGCTAACTTACCAGCTTTCCATCATCACGGTATAGGGGATTATCACGCTTCCGTGTTCCAAACTTCCAGTTTGAAACACTTAGAGGGCCCACTTCCGGCCCAGTTCAATGTCCCTGCTTTACTTCGTAGATAACGTGAATAAACGCCAACCCTACTGAAATTTTCACGGATTCCAGACTGAAGTGATACTAAGGAAGAAGTGGATCAAAGCGATCGATTCGCCGCGGTGAAGGGCCGAACTTTATAATAAAACACACGTTTGTGGGGGGCACAACACCGGCACTTCAC
The DNA here is from genome assembly GCA_023101725.1 of Atherinomorus stipes. Taxonomy (NCBI): domain Eukaryota; kingdom Metazoa; phylum Chordata; class Actinopteri; order Atheriniformes; family Atherinidae; genus Atherinomorus; species Atherinomorus stipes. Next base: position 76,775 of record JALJCO010000202.1, on the reverse strand, counting down.
AGCATGCTAGCATTAGCCAGCTAGCGTTTACTGACGTGCTTAACATTGTGCGTCTTAAAACACACAAACATCTGAAAATCGGGTCTGTACCTCCCCGTTTCCAGTGGAACAACTGGGGACTGCCAAGAAAGGAGACGATTTCAGATGCTTGTGTGTTTTCAGCCGCACAAAGTTAGGCACGTCATCAAGCTGGCTAATGCTAGCCTGCTAACAGTAGTCCGCCAGCTACTACTCTGTTAAACTTTGTTAATCGAATAAACTCCAATGCCAAGTTTTCATTCCAGACTGAAGTGATGCTAAGGAACAAGTGGATTAAAACGACCGATTCACCGCGGTGAAGGACAGAACTTTATAATAAAACAACACACGTTTGTTTGTGGCCGGCAGACTGCGCAGTCGTGTTAGCAGGTTAGCATTAGCCAGGTCGATAACGTGCCATTTTCAGATGTTTGTGTGTTTTAAGACGCACAATGTTAAGCACGTCAGTAAACGCTAGCTGGCTAATGCTAGCATGCTGTGAAGTGCCGGTGTTGTGCCCCACCGGCGACAAACAAATGTGTGTTTTATTATAAAGTTCGGCCCTTCACCGCGGCAAATCGATCGCTTTGATCCACTTCTTCCTTAGTATCATTTCAGTCTAGAATGAAAACTTGAGTATATTTGGAGTTTATCCGATTTAAACAGTATAACAGAGCAGGAACGGCTGTCGTTAACATGGCCCGGAAGAGGAAGTGCCAAAATCCGGGAACTTCCGGTAAGCGTGATAATCCCCTATCTGTATCACGTAATGGAACAGCCCCCCCGTTGGAAAGCTGTCCTACTAACGTCTTGTTTACCTTTCATTGAAGTATGCCCGGACACTTTCATGGGCGAACTGGGGTTCGTCCACTAAAGTGGTGCAGATTGTACTGACACAACTATATTTGCAACTATATTTGGGTTTTCCATCTCTTTTATTCAAAGCTATTATAAAAGCTAACTTACCAGCTTTCCCTCACCACGGTCATATGTATCACGTAATGTCTTGTTCACCTTTTGTTGAAGTGCGCCTGGACAGTTTAGTAGATGGACCGGGTTTCGTCCACTAAAGTGTCCGGGCAGCAGCCACAGATTCTACTGCCACACGTTGCAGCTGTATTTAGGCCACTGAATTCGTTTGAAAATAATTGCTTTTGGGCATTTCAAAATAGTTATCGATTTGGGACATGTACCATTGTGATCGATTTAATAATGAATTGGTACACTCCTATTGTAATAGTTCTTGTTGTTATTACAATCTTGGTAAACAGTTAAACAGGAACAGCTGTGGGACATTTTAAATATGGCGGGGCTGGAAGAAGCGGAGATTACGGAAGGGGCGGGCTTGCCAGTTTTACCAAACACCAAACATCTTCATATTTCAGTTCCTATGGAACCCCGAAAAGACCCTGCCTTGGAGTAGGAGCTAAAAAGGTTATGGGAACTGAGGGCCGAGGTCCCCAGTTACTGTATGTCTGAATGCGCAAAAAAATCATACTGCTTCCTACGATGCTGGACAGGACAAGTTAGGAAATCACAAAATAAAGTAATAATAAAAAACTAAAACAAACAAATTTGTCAATATTTTACTAGTACAGAAACGATACATTTTATTTAGCCTACATACTAAAAACTCCTGGGTCAAACTGTTGGGTTAAAAAGGGACCAACTAATTTCTGGGTTATTTAGAGCCAGACTTTTGGGTTGTTGGGTTGTTGACCCAACTTCTGGGTTTAAATAACCCAACATTGTAGTTTGCAACCCAACTTCTGGGTCAAATATTCAGCCCGAAAGTTGGGTCAACAAATTAATCCAATTTTCTGGGTCGAAGTAATCAAGAAATTAGTTGGTCCCTTTTTAACCCATTATGAGTTATTTTTGACCCAGGGCTTTTTAGTGTGTAGCTACACCTCATTGTTCTAGGCCTCCGTGGGTATGAATCGTCCCTGTTTGGGACTTACTGGTTTACCAAGTTTTAACTGGCGAATTACATAAATTCCTTGATGCCAACAAAAGGGACATCCCTCAGATCTTCTTGATCCATATTTTATAAGATCTCTTTTGACTTTGTAGCAGAACCAACCACTTGAATTATAAAATTCTGGAGATTTGGAAGTTGACTTTAATAAGGGATGGGGGGTGAGGTTCTAATTTAAATAATTATCTTATCTTACATAACTATGTTTTTTAATAGGGATTGTCTCTTGTGTGTGGGTTTTTGCTGGTGCTTTTCTGGCCCAGGAATCTCTTGGTGGAAGAGGTTTATGGGACTTTCCTAGTTAAAGATTGGCTAAGAAAGTTATCCAGAACAAACATAATAACTAAGCTAACCAATCAATAATCCAATCATAATTTAAGCTTCTGTCCAAAGCAAAAGCAAGTCAACAATAAAATCCGAATAAAACTCATCATCTGCTTCTGAGTCCCACTGTAGCAACAAGAGGATAGCAGATACTACAGTAGTAGCTGGAAAGCTGCCCACATACTGTAACACAGCAAATTGATTTCTTCTGTACACTTGGCTTGACTGAATATATTAAAGCTGAACTGCACAAAACACAAAAACTCGAGTTTCAAGCAAGTGTAAAATTGTGTGTCATTTACCGTCAGTTCAGCTGGCTCCTGCAATTAAAGGATCTATTTAGCACTGACGCACATGCACACATATCAATCAGAAAAGCAGAGCAGAGGGAAGGGCTATACAAACTGCTTTTGTGCGTATTACCAAAGTGTAAGTAACAGGATACAGGAGGATGCAAAGCCCTTTCAATCACTGTTTTATTAACGTGGGGTTTAAAAGACGATATTGAAACAACAGCTGGGGAAACCCGCAGATGAAGGGGGGGGGGGGGGGGGATTTCTCTGGCATGACATCAGCATCACTGGCATGGGCGGGCAATAATAATCAGTCCAACTGTGTGCGGACTCCAGTGCTGCGAATAAAGACACAGGGTAACAATTCTATGATTGCAGCAGTCAATGTCAGTGAATACCATCAGGTAGAAACATTCTGACCTGAAAAACGAAGCCAGATCACAGTAAAATAATTATGTTTCATGGTCAAAGTTATAATAGAGAAGTGTTGACACTGTTCCTTTAATTTCTTAATTTCATAAAATGCTGACTTATGATAAATTACTGATGTCACAGTCATGCTCGTGTCTGTTTGACCAGCAAAAATTGGAGTTGAATTTTCAAAGTTAAAAATTTTGGAGTTGATTTTAAAGGATAACTTTCTTTTTTTTCAACCTGGACCTTATTTCTAGGAGTTTTTATGTGCATCTACTTACCAGTAAAGTTGAGTAAATTACGTTGAGTCGCCCTTTGGTGTATCTCTTGTAAAGTGGCGAAGATGGGGCCGCCACTATATAAGACATTATCTGCAGTAAAACTCCTTCATTTCATCAATGCTTCAAGTAGAATGAACGAACGAATGAGTACTCTTGTCCTGTGAGTTCAGAGTTTCGCAAATTGTTTTTTTGTTGTTGTCTGGGTAGCGAACTGCTCTTCTCAGCTGTACCACGGAAGCGGTGTGAATGTGTGGCCCAAAAAGTCTGTAGAATATCCTGATAACTAACAGAAATCTGGACTCACGGGACAATAGTACTCGTTCGTTTGTTCATTCTACTTAACGTATTGGCAAAAATCAAGGAGTTTTTCTGCAGATGATGTCTTATATAGTTGCTGCCCCATCTCCGCCATTATTACTGGATGTACACCAAAGGGCAGCTAAAGTTATATCTTCCAAAGGACTCAAAGGGATGCAAAATTTTTACCGGTGAGTAAATGCACGTATATACTCCTAGAAATAAGGTCCAGGTTGAAAAAAAAAGAAAATTATCCTTTCACAAAGTGATTTCAGCATATTCAGAGTAAAATGGTCCTGGGGTAGCACTGGAGTTCATTTCAGGGTTAAGCTAACTCATTTCAGACATAAATTAACTCCACCCGCCGGAATTCAGAGTGTAATTGAACAAAGTTGATCATGTGATTAAGTGCTGATGACACGACCTTAACTTCAAGTAATTTTGCAATACAACAAAACAAAATAAGTAGTTCTGTTCAGTTAAGGCAAATAGACTTATAGACAAGTTTCACTGACATTTCCATTTTACTTCCGCAGTTGATCAACTTCTGCCAAGTGCTTCCGGTCGAGTAAGATCTGCGGTCATTTAGATTGAATAGTTATGTCTCTACAATGGTAACATTCTCTTTTATTTCTTATAGAAGAACATGTTTTATTACTTCCTCACCTGCTACGACACTGAACTGGAAGGATAATATGATGAAATGACCTGATGTTACAACTAGCAATATATTTTCGGACTTTGCTGTGTCCATGGTGATAAGCGGGAACGCCATAGACTTACATAGTGATGCAGTCGGCTGTGTGTTGATAGCGACACAAACACACAACAGTTGAGTGTCCACGAAGACAAATGTTCAACACCGAGCCAGTGTCTGGATGATTCCTGTCAGAAGGCTTGAGGAGTGGTTATGGAGGGTTTTTTTTTTTTTGAGTTGTGGAGGATGAAGAGGTGGAGACAGCAGGCTGCACCCCGCAGTCAGTCATGCAGCTGCGTGGCTGCCGTCCTATGATGAGTTCGCTCAGTTTACAACGTTCATATTTAATTGTTTTCACAAGCTGCTGCATCCATGTACGACAAAATATGTCCCAGAAACCTTTTTGGGTTTAATAATATCCACTTTTCAATCATCCAGTTCGGGAGCTTTTCCCATGTGTGTTGTTTATTTGTGTATTTCCTCAGTGTAAAATACCCTGTAACCGTGGTAACCTGAAGCCCTTAGCAGAAACTATCAGACATGGCTGCTCCCATGGTTTTGGCCGTGAAAGTTGTCTATATTCATGTAAATATCCAATATTAAAAAGTTGCAGCACGCTAGCTGTTAGCATTTAGCTCTCCATAACACGACGTCACGGGGAGAAGCAGAATGCAGTCAGCTCATTGATTTACATGTATAACCAAAGTGATGGGAAACATGAAGGATGATCCAGAACAGCTAGACTGGAACTGGTTTGTGTGGCTGGATCATCAGCCAGTTCAGAGGAGTGTGATGATGCTGAGGAATATGGGGACATCAGACCTTAAAGGTTAGAACCGGACTAGAACTGCAAGTTAGACCTCCTCACCGGTCCACTCGGCTCAGCTCCAGCATGCAAGACCCACACCGAACTGTAAGCGACCCAGAACAGCACCAAGCGGACCCTCAACTGTTAAAGAGCTGCGTAGACCTGCACAGAGCGGGACAAGACCTGCGCAGAGTCAGTAGTGACAGTGGAGAGGCAGCCACAGCTAACAATTAGCTCGCGGCTAACCACTAGCATGATTAGCCTTTAAAATCGAGAAGATAACAACTTACATGGTTCCAGTCGATTTTAAAATATTTCCCGTTTATAAAGATGAGGATGGAGGGAAGGATGCATCCTTGGAAGCAGCCAGAAAAGTCCTCTGATGTGTGGGAAGACCCGAGGAGAAGCTGTCTCTGTTTACAGCTGCAGCTTTGTGTAGCAAACGCTGATGAATGAAGAATAATCCAGCAGACGTGACTGCAGTTCCATGTGTTAAAAGTCTCATCAAGTCCAGACGGTGTCTGCAGACAGGAGAACTTTACTGGCAGAAACATGCAGGGCTACCATTGCTAAACCAGTAAAAGCACCTATTTTTTCATCTTTCATCACAGATGGGAGTCCAAAAGTGCTGAAATCAACTCTGTAGGAGTTTTTTTTTTTTTTTTTTTTTAACAGTCAACATTTTGCTGTGTGGGTTTAAAACAATCCCAAATTTAATCATTTTCTATTATTCTTCAACTAAAAACCCTTAAAAAGTACTTTTGTTCAAGTTTGAAAAATTCTGATCGATCCAAAGGAGCCAGCTTGGAAAACAGCAATGATATCATCCAAAGAAAAGCTTGCAGAACCAGCTATGAATGTATAATTCATCAGCTTAAAACTACACTGGGCTTTTCTTTGGCTCCTTTGCAGATTTGTGAAACACTCAGAAACAGTAAATCCTGTGGGAACCTGAAACTGACATGCCCTGGGAGCAAACCATACTTTATATAATACTTAAAACCTGCTTCTACCATTATGATTTTATCAAACTTTGAGCCGCAAAGGGGAAAACAAAGAACGGCTTGTCACAGGGGAGTGTTCCCAGTAAAAATACCTTTTCAAGGGTACAGCTTGTGCACCTTGCTGCTAAATTGGGCAAAGAGTGACTAAGGGGAAAAGAAGGCAGGCAGGGGTGACTTTACAGGCTGTTACAAATCCCTGCCAATGACACAGCAATTTTTATGCTCAAGCCAGTAAAGTCTACAGTGCATTTTAAAACAAATCAACAAACAAAGAGGATTGTTTAATGGCTTACTAAATCATGCAGCAGCAGGCAAAAAGATTAGAACATTATTATTTATTCTGGTCAGGATTATTGCCAATATTACTGGCATTTTATGGTAAATATTTAAATATTCTCAAAAAATAAATGCAATTAAATCAATTTTGTATAGAAAAAAATCTATTTTTATATAATTTTCTACAAATTCGTTCTATTAGGTCAGATTGAATCAGTCATTTCTCACTAAGGCCGTTACTGGTTTTTACGTTCAAAGGAGTCAGAGTGATGCAGAAATGTTACTGGTGAGGAAATGTACGTATAAATTCCTAGAAAAAAGGTCCAGGTTGAAATAAGCAAAAGTTTCCCTTTAATACCCCTTGGCCACCTTGCTATTTTCTCTGGCCACCCCTAAAAAAAACATCTGCAGGCGCCCCCGCTTTTTGCTGGGATATTTAAAACAAATTTAAGAAAGTGTGTGCATCAGGCAAAGACAAATGCATGTGAAACTTTATAGTCCAAGAATTGCTGTAGGAATCTGCTTGAAAGGGTGAAAATGACGTGTAGTGTAAAAGCTCTATGAGTGGCCAAATATAAAGCGCCATAAATAAATACAGCCCATTGGCCAGCAATTAGACCTGACCTCAATCCAACTGATGCAGAAACGTGCACATGCTGCCTCACGGCCGCTGTGACTGGATGAGAACAAAGTAGAAGGCAGGTGGAAGGAAAGAGGCTGGTAGGAGCTCTGATACGTTACTAAATGTGCAGAGGAAGAAAGCGTTTCCTGATTTGTAGAGATGCTTTAATATAACTGCAAGTGTTTGAGGGCTCATGTTAAGCTTTCATAATTCTTTAATAATCCCAAAGAGAAGTGGTGAAGTTGCAGTATCTTTTTTTTTCTCTCCCAATACGAGGTGAAGAAGCCTCTAACTGAACATCCTTAATAGCTTTGTTACTATGTTTACATGGACACAAGTATTTGGACTAAAAGCCTGATTGGTATATGTACAGGAGGCATTTTTATTCTAATCCGAAGAATCTGATCTGCTCATTCGGATAATTCCGGATAATTTTTTACCCGACATTCCGTATATGTGCACATTGATCGGAACATTAATCAGCATAATCCATCCCTCTCGATCTGAAAGAAATTGTGATCCGAATGAGCCTGATCTGATCAGGTCTGTGTATCATTCGTCCATTTTATATTTAAAGGGATATATGCACAATTCCACTCCTGAACTTAAACCAGCTCCTTTGTTTCCCATCTTTCATTACTGGACAAACCGTTTAATCCAGGTGTGTTTGACCTCAGTAACCACGACGACAACGGTCAGACACACCTGGAATAATCAGTTTGTCCGGTGATGAAAGACAGGAAACAAAGGAGCTGGTTTAAGTTCAGGAGGTGGGCATATAACCCATTAATTATAGGAAATTAATAAATAATCAGCTTGTTTTTACTTATTCTGTTATAAATCTATAACAAAATAACTAAAATCAGTCTTCTTTTGCACTTTTGATTTAAAGCTAATATTTGGAAAATGAATGGCCCATGGACAGAAATAGATTTTAATATTTAATTTGTGATGTCCATGACCTGGAAGTTACTGTTTCTGCTTTGTGTGTTGTCCAGGTGGTGATATAACATTGTATGGGCAGTGTAGTAGATCCCAAACTTTTGGAGTCTTTTTATCAGTATGTTTACATGAAGCCTTTTCATTTTAATCTGTATTTTAGTCTGAATACTTGTAGTCATGTAAACATGTTGAGGGAGTGAGGAATGTCCATTATGCTCATCAACTTGTGCAGCGTTCTTCTTTACAATCATCTTCAGCAGCTCCAGTACAGAGCCAGCCTTCTTTACTGGTTTGTTGATGTTCAGTGTCCATTTTCTTAAAACATTGTGATTTGCTTCCACTTTTATCTAAAAATGTTCTAAATCTATGTTATAATTGATAGGCAATTTTAGCCCTTTTTGGGGAGAGAGGGGGGGGGGGGGGGCTGAAGCACCTAAATCCTAGCACCCCTAAAATTTGAGATTTTTAAAACATTTTTGAAGTTTGTGCTTTTTTCACAAACTCGAAAAGAAAAAAAAAATTACTGTAATTTCTTAAAATGTTAATATTTTCTCAACAAAAATACAGCAACACCCCCCTCCCCCCTCAAAAATGGTTTGATCCCGCCCACCTGGCATATTTCAGATAGCAGCAGTAACAGCCTAACTTTGTCTTAATGATAAATATTCTAAAAGTTTGTAAAACTGTCAGAATCTCCATTAATAAGGAGGATAAATGGGGTTGTGATGGATCTGGTTCACCGCTTAGATTCAACACCTGCATGCCCAAAATAAGCTTCTCTCATCCAGATAAAGCTGAATGTCGATTTTTAAATAGCAGCAGTAATAACTTTGTTTCTGGATGATAAAAACTTAAAGGGGAAGTTTGATGTTTTTTCAAACTGGACCTCTTTTCTAGCACGAAATATGTTCATTTACTCAAGATATTTTAAATTTTTCATGATGTCACTGTTATGCGACACCATAGCAAGTAAATGTCTGTAAATAAACGACGGACCACCAAAAATAAGCAACTCAAAGCCGCTTTGAGCTCACGGGGGGTCCAACTAATGTTTTGTAACAAAACATTGGTGAAATGAAGGAGTTTGTGGTAGATAATGCCTTATTTAGAAGCTGCGCGCAGTTCCCCACATCACTTACATTATATTGGACATACGCTGACCTCGAGTGGATCTAAATATCTCCAGAAGGAATTCAAGTTACACCAAAACTGTCTGGGTGAGTAAATTAACGTATTTCATTCTTGAAAATAGGTCCAGGTTGAAAAAAATTATCAGAAACTTTCTAAAAAGGAGGAGAAAGGGGGTTTAGGTGGATCTGGTTCACCGTTGGAACAAGGCAGCAATATGCTGGAAATTAGCTTCTATCACACCTTCTCTCTGGATGATTAGTCACAGACTTTCAAAAATAGTGTTTTGCTGATCTTTCACACATGTAGTAGTGAAATTGTGTTAAACTGTAGAAAACAATTAAACTAGTCTTGCCTGGCTGGGCAGCTCTCTGGGCTCAGCACCCCTGAACCTCTCATGCTGGAATCACCTCTGCTATAATCAGCAATTTGCGATTGTATTTTCACAGTATTTGACCCGTCTCTATCCTGGGACTAATAGCTTGATCACAACATTTTGTCTGTATTACAAAATGCAAATAAAAGGGTCTCATGTATAAAGTCACCACGGATAAGGAAAAAAATGCTTGGACATGGAGTGACGTACAGTAGAGCGCTCCACATGATGACCATTGATCTTTTTTTAAGCTCATTAATCACGCCGTCATCCCAAGAGAGCGGGAAGATGTGAAAGTCTGTTAAACAAGCTGTGATCAAACAGTTTTGCGAGCTTTACACTGGAGCCATGTTACCCTGCAGAGTGCGAGCGCAGCATGATTCATGAAACTCTTAGCATGAGATACTAGGAACTGGCATTAGATAACTGTTGGGTTATATGTGTCACAGAGGAGTTAATATTGCGTGCTATCTGTCTGTCTGAGTGGACTTTCAGTTCATGGCCTCAAAAGTAAATAATCTGATTTACCAAAAGCGTTAAAGTTGTTATGTGAAAGTTTTATGTGGTAGCTTTCAGAAACCTGAGATAGGCACCTTGAGAGTTTAGGCACTACACTCTCACCATAACAAAGTGATCCTTCCAGGCAAAAAGCTGGTGGACCTAATTGAGGCCATGAGGAAAGATGTTTATGTGGCTGCCACGCTGAAAACTCAGACAGTTTGGTTTATGGCTGTAGGAAGAGATAGAGATCAGAGAGGGTGTCAGCTGCTGAGTCGGCTGCCGATTCCCCGGCTCCTCTTCCCTCTCTCCCAGGAACCCAACACCAAACCAGGCCACCAGGACCGGGCAGAAGAATGTGAGGAATCCCCTCAGCACATTTGCTCACTGCTTTGCACGTTCTCACCCCTGTTGGATGAAAACCGCGCCGCTTGCCCCTGAGGATGCGTCCACCGCTGCGGCTGACCGTGAGGGTGGCCGAGAGGCGGCAATGAGCGGAGGATCAAGGCAATTTGGCTGACGGGTGGAGGAGAGCGTCAGGAATGGCAGACTGCTGAGAGAGTGAGTCATCTTGGACAGAGCTGCTGTCATTCTGCCAGCACAACAAAGATCGGATCGTTTATTTTTGTCACGGCCCCTGCTGGATGAAATCTAAGCCCACAAGGAGTTGATCAAAGGTTCTGGCATGCTGCCTGTCCTGGAGAGCAACTAATAACAAATGACATTCAAGAAAGATCCAGAAGAATCAGCGGCGAGCTGTGTTTTCCCCGCACCAGTTTTCTTTCATAAACAAAATGATTGACACGTTCTAAGATGCTTGGAAACAGGTGAACTTTCCCAGCATTGGCACTCAGCTGAATGCTCGGCCTAAAAAAGAAAGCTTGCTTCAGTTTTAGTTCATCTGGTGGCTTCAGGAAACCCACTTTTACCTGGAGGCCTGTCTTCCTGAGCAACAACTTGTAGATTACAGAGTGAAAAACATACAGATGCTCATGAAAAGGCACTTAGACAGGCGGCTGCAGCCAGAACAGGGTGCATCATGGAAGCACAGCAAGAACAAATGAATGGATCTGGGGATGATTCAAGGTGGGAGCAACTCAGTGGGCTCCTTTGTATATCCGGTAGATATTTAACTTTCCATGTAAGCTGTGATATGTAAACACTAGTAAAGGTAAAGGAGGAGAAAAATGGCAACTCTAAGAATGTGTGGTAAAGCATGTTCGGTAGAAGAAATGTGCAACCTGCATAAAGTTTCCTCTCACTGTGAAAACTGTCCACATGTGGACGTCGCCCTCTGGTGTCCAGCAGATGTCAGGACATCCTGTCTGTCTGAGGGATGGCGGCACACTGCATTGCAGCATTGAGACACCTGAATGAGATCAATGACACTTTGATTTAAACTTCTTTAAGAAAAAAACTTGAAAGAAGTTTTTTTTTTTTTTTTACTTTTTCTCTATTTGTTCTCAGTTAAGCATATGAGAAAAATCCTTGACTGAGAGTTAAAACAGCTGTGGAAAACGAGTCCAGATGCTCAGCTAAACATAGTAAAGAAAACTGTGTCATCCTCTGCATTGCAGGTGGTGAATCACAGCAGAATATCCAAATTAAAAAGATAATTGTAAGGACATTAGCTAAAGATTACACTTGCTAATTATGTCACTGTGAAAAGTAATGAATATGTTTTAAAATGCAGGAAAAGATTAAAAGTTTCATCAGCAATTCAAAGCACGTGAGAGGCAGTGGAGTCACTATCATTACTAAGTGTACAGAGAGCACACTTATCAGCCATGAGGATGGCTTTGTGTTGTGTGGCTCAGAGTAATTTGCACATCAGAGTCTGAGATGGCTGATCTATCAACAACTGAGGAAGCAATGACATCACTGCATCCCAGGCACAATGGCGCATAAGTCGCAGAGGTTTCATGTGCGCGTATCTTTTTCCCCGCGACCTGCCTGTTAAAAGGTCGCCCTAATGAGACTGGTCCCAGGGCACCTTTCAAGTGCCACACTTGAGTGCAGGAAACAATGCCGTGTTACAGATGCTATTTTCACTGGTGTCACAGTGCAGAACTGGCAGCATTGAATTATTGCCGGGCCTTTGATGCTGTTTATAGCTTTATCATCATGTCAGCACATGTAATCATCCTGCACGACCGTATAGGCCATACCTGGTTAAAGTTCTCTGTTGTGGATCAGGGGGTCGAGGGGGTCATGAACCGGCATTACCAAGCTGCCGCTGTCGGGCCCTTGAGCAGAGCCATTAACTCTTTCTGCTGCAGAAGCACCCGGACCATGTGCTCCAACTTCAGTTGCCGAACAAGCTTTTATATGCAGGGAAGTAATTTAAAATTAAAGTTTAATACTTATTTCACACATTTTGACAAGTTGAATTGAGATTAACCCTTTAAAAAAGTTTAAGTGTGTGTGTGGGTGTGTTTTTGCAACATTTTTGACCTCCTTGTTTCATATTTTTTGTTTATTCTTTTTCTCAGTTTTTCTAAGGACCCTAAAAATTGCTCAGCTGAGACAGATGTATTGAAATATTACATTTCAGAGGTACAAAAATGGACATAACATACATGTAGGTACTACCCAAAAAATTAGAATATCCTGAAAAAGTTCATGTGTTTCTATAATTCAACTTAAAAGGTGGAATTTACATATCATTTAGACTAATATGTGAATCAATATATTTCCCGCTTTTGTTTGTTTGAATGTTGCTGATTAGGACTTGCAGCTTTAGAAAACCTCAAACTCTAAAACTAAAAAAATTTGAATATTGCATGAAATCGATTTAAAAAGGACTTTAAATACAAAAAAAATGGGGCCTTCTAAAGTAAAATCTTGCATCTGTACTTTGAACTTGGTCGGGGCCCCTTTTGCTTGAATGACTGCCTTAACCCGGCGTGGCATGGATGCTACCAGCTTCTGGCATATCTCAGGTGTTATGGAAGACGAGCATGCTTCCATCACAGCCTTGAGCTCTTCTTTATTGTTTGGTCCCTTCCTGTTCAGCTTTCTCTTGACAATGCCCCACATGTTTTCGATGGGGTTCAGGTCAGGTGGGTTTGCGGGTCAATCCAGCATGGTGATCCATGGTTGTTGAACCAAGATTTTGTAGTTTTGGCAGTGTGGGCAGGTGCCAAGTCCTGCTGGAAGATGAAGTCTGCATCCTCATACAGCTGGTCTGCTGAAGCATGAAGGTCTCCAAAATGTCCTGGTAGACGGCTGCATTTATGCTGGACTTGATGAAGCTCACAGGTCCATTCCTTATGAAGTCCTCCACACTTTTGAATGGCCTTTTCCTGACCATCTTCTCCAGGCTGCTGTCAGCCCTCCGGCTTGTACACAGTTTTCTTCCACACTTCTTCCTTCCACTTAACTGTCCATTAACGTGCTTTGAGACAGCACTGTGAGAACATCCAGTTTCTTTTGCTATCACTTTTTGTCTTTCCCACCTTGTGCAGGGAGTCAGTGATGGTTTTCTGCACAACTGTCAGATCAGCAGTCTTCCCCATGATTGTGAATTCTTCTAAACCAAGACAGGGACTTTTTTAATGGCTCTGGGCAACTATGGAGGTGTTTTGGATTACTGACCTGGTTATAATGTGACACTCTGAATCTACAATACTGGAGCTTTTCACAGTATTCTAATTTTTTGAGTTTTAGAATTTGAGGTTTTCTTAGTGCAAGTCCTAATCAGCAACATCCAAACAAACAAAAGCTTGAAATATATTGATTCACATATTATTTGTCTAAACAATATGCAAATTACACCTTTTAAGTTGAATTACAGAAATACATGAACTTTTTCAGGATATTCTATTTTTGGGGGTGGTACCATGTGTGATATGTCCATTTTTGCACGCAGAAAGCCTTGAAAACAAAACACAGCTCTTTCACACATAATTAAAACCCAAATGGAACATGTTATCCTAACCTCCTAAGACCCAAGCCTTAGTCTAGCTTTTATATAGATTTCTGGCAGCTATTTGGGGGTTAGGAGGAACCAATAAATATAATTTTTAAACATGTATTCATATGTATGTCTTTTTATTATAGATATTTAATAATATCAGTCAACCAAGTTTTATATATAAAGCGCTTTACAATAACCGTGGTTAATCAAGGCGTGGTACATGAAATAAAAGCAAGTGTAAAATTTAAAATGCATAAAGAAGACAGCAGATAAGAAGACATCTGATGATGACGATACAGATATTATTTTTTTAAATTCTCTTCTGACATCATCAGATGGCAGTGCAAATGTCCATGTTTGTGTACAACAGGTTCCAACTTCACAGAACTAAAAATGTGATGTCCGCACATGTGCACACTCGGTCGTAGGAGGCTTCTTCTCCATGACCATCGCTAAAATCATAAAATGACTTTAAAACAAGTCGATCACAGTGGGATCTTTTCCATCTATCTCATATGACATGAAGCCATAATGTGTGATGGGGGGGGGGGGGGGGGGGGGTCGCATGTGGACTTGGCTTCATTAAGAAGGGTCACAGGCCAAAGGAGACACTCAAACATACCTTAGCTATTTCTAAACTCAACCAAAGAACCCCTACTGTGCCTGTAGGCAACCTGCAATACTTTAACAATAAAAATAAATCAAATCCAGCACTTAAATGAACTTTTTTTTTTATTATTTATTTGTGTGGGTTACAGCATGTCAGTGTGTGCAGTCACAAGCCCACACTTCCTAAAAATCTCTTTATGATTGTTCCTCCCTTGCAGTTGGCTTCCAAGAGTGTACTGCAAACAGAAAATAAGTCTTAGAAAGCATGCACTTAAGCAAACGAGGTCTAAGACAACAAACTCCGGAAGCCGCTGATTGACAGATGTTTCTGCCCACTCTGGTTCGCCGGCTGCAGCCGCGGCCGCTGTGGCTGCGCTGCGGTTGCCAGCGTTCCACGCCTCAAGACATCTGACGCAAAGTCATTTCTAGGTTACAATAACAACACCACGCTGACACAACTGCAACGCCGGATATCCGAAACACTAAAAGCTCATCAAGACGTATTTAGTTTGAGGCTTGTAAATAACTGCTGGCTCCCCATCAATCACTTTTCTCTTGTTGTCTCCATGAACATCTAAAAATACACCCAACTTGCAGGTGTAATAATGTGATTTATGTATAGCAACAGTTAGAGATGGGGATAAATCACCCCCTTTTAATACTTTAACAACAATCTTGCATTGTATTCATGCAAGACATGAAAGAATCGTGTGCATATTTCTTAAAATATCTCTGGAGTAAAAAAGGTGTCTATTTATTCCTTTGACATGTGTGGAATGTAAATAACAACACTGCAGTCTCTGCCTGCGGAACAACCATACAGGGACATCGGCCCTGGACTTAGAGAGCCCCACACAAACTACCACTCTGAGATGCTATACACTACATAATGATGGCATTCACATCAGTGGTTGAGGGGGAAAACAGCCTCCTGACCACTTCCAACTTACAAGCTCAAATTAAGACCACTGATGACTTCACCGCTGCCAGCCAGGCTTGTAAATCAAGTATTTCGATGCAAAATGTTCTGGGAGCACTGCCTGGATACAGGTTTATACCATTTAAAAACTAAATCTAATAGGTAAAAAATAAAACTTGGTGCAAAAGAGGTGAAAGGAGTCAATTGGATCATTGTTTCCGTGGCCTTTTCAGTTGGTGTCACAGTTTGTGTAATAATTGTCTTTTCTATTACCTTCTAATGTTGCTTATCTATCTGTGTACTTAATAACAACCTTACTCTTTAGACACTTTATTAGGGAGCCATATTCAGCTACCGTATTTTCCGGACTATAAGTCACACTTTTTTTCATAGTGTAGTAGTAGTAGTTTTTCATAGTCCAGTGCAACTTATACATGGCAAAAATCCCAAAATAGCCTCATCTCAGTGAGAGGAGTTCATTTTGGACATCTGTCTATGTGGTGGAACAAAAAACAAAAAAACATGTTTAACCCTCTTAATTATGTTCATGGTTCAGGATTAACTTTAAATTGGACTGATTAGGTCATCTTTAGCAGTAACAAGTAGGATATGAAAAATCCGAAAACCACCCTATTTTAAATAAATAAATACCACCTATAGTTAAGTGCAACTGATATATGTTTTTTTTCTGTTCAGGATGTATTTTTTGACTGATGCGACTTATACTCAGGAGCGACTTATAGTCCAGAAAATACGGTACTTGTTAACACAAATATCCAACTAGCCAATCACATGGCAGCAACTCAACACATCTAGTCATATAGACGTGGTGAAGACGACTTCTGAAGTTCAAACTGAGCATCAGAATGAGGAAGAAAGGACACTTTGGGCCCCTCAGTACCAACGTGGGGGTTTAACCACCAAGGCCTACCTGAGTATTGTTGCTGACCATGTCCATCCCTTCATGACCACAGTGTAGCATCCTCTGATGCTGCTTCCAGCAGGATGATGCACCATGTCATAAAGCTCACATCATCTCCAACTGCTTTCTGGAACATGACCGTGAGTTTACTGGACTCAAATGTTCTCCACAGTCACCAGATCCCAGTCCAACAGAGCATTTTGGGATGTGGTGGGGGACATTCTCATCTTTTTCATCCTGTCTCTTCTCTGAGATCTCTCCACCAGTAAAAGTCAGTCTAATGACGACTCTTGTCTTTTGTCCTGCCACTTTCTCTCTTTCTTTCCCTCTCTTCCTCCAATTATGTCCTCTTGTGGTCCTCTGATGATGACGGTGTACTTTCAGAACGATCAGTGTGTTGATATCCAGTTGCTGGCATGTGATGTGATGCTGTCCTGTAGAGTAAAATGCTGCAGAGAACTGACACAAGGAGGGTGACACATATTCCATATATGAAAAGACTATATTAGTATATATATATATATATATATATATATATGTGTGTGTGTGTGTGTGTGTGTGTGTGTGTGTAGTCTCCTCAAAATTATTCATACCCTCTAATTAAAGAAGGAAAAGGAAGCAGCTGTCAGTTAAACAAGTTGAAATTAACAAAAAAGGAATAACAGATAAAAAAAATCTATGAAAATTATGACATTGGTTTTGAATTGTGGTTCAAAATAAATATTAGAAACAAACGCACAAAAAATAAAACAAGCATGATGGGGCTCCGAAACTAAAAATTTTATTGAGCAGCAGTTTGAGATAATCACTGCAATCAGGTGTTTTCTGTAATGTTCAAAAGAGTTTTACACCTGTTGACAGGTATTTTGGTCCAATGTTCATGGAAAGGTGCTTTAATGTGTCTGGGACAGTTTTGTTTGTTGTTGTTGTTGTTTTTATTCTTTTCAACCACAATTCAAAAGCACTATTTTAATTTAATAAATCATAATTTTGTAAATTGTAAATTTGTATTTATTATTACTTTCTTCAGTGTCTTGTTATTTGAATTACTATTGAAAATTCAGCCTTTTCTTTAATTGGAGGATATGAATAATTTTGAGGACGACTATATAACACAGGGGACGGAAAGTATTCAGACCCCTTTACAGAAATGGACAGAATATGAGTTGAATTAAGTGTAATGGTTTTTTTTGGCCCCTTTTTTACCCTTTTATTTTTTTTTTTTTTTTTTTTAATAAATTTCAAAAATTTCTACATTCCTGTTTTTTTTTTTCTGTCAAGATGAGGTGCTGAGGGTACATTTATGAGAAATAAAATGACCTTTTTTTTATTTTGGCAAATGGCTGCAATGAAACAAAGAGTGAAAAGTTTTAAGGGGTCTGAATACTTTGCGTATCCAAAATACGTTCAATACAGATGTGTCCGAACCATGAGAACTGTGTATCAAATATCGAACAATACAGAATTTTTAAAATTGATTTGATCAACTTGTGTCCTGTTGATGAGCTTTGTGTTGAAAACTGTGCACATGATCTGTGTATAACTACTCATTCAACTACATTCAGGTCTAGCATTTGGAAATGCTTTTGGTTTTCATATTAAATATGACCCTGATGGAAAACTGTTGAGGACAAAAGCACATTGAGCTAAAAAGTAAATGGTTTTTTTTTGTATTTAAAAGAAAATGAAAAAAGTATCAAATCGTATTTTTATACCCCTATATATACATATATATATATATGCATTTAGGAAAATTATCTGCTGCTAGTGAAATAAGTAATAATAAAAATTCTATGAGAATCATGGCATTGATTTTGAATTGTGGTTTAACAGAAATATTAGAAACAACACACAATATAAAACAAGCAAACAAGCATGATGGGGCTCCTAAACTAAAATTTTATTGAGCAACACTGCAATCAAGTGTTTTCTGTCATGTTTAAAAAACACTTGTGCACCTGTTGACAGGCATTTTGACCCACTGTTCTTGAGCAGGGTGCTCCAATTCATCTGGACAGTTTTGTTTGTTTTAATGAGTATTTTCAACCACAATTCAAAAGCAATATTTTGATTCACTAAATTATAATTTTGTTGATTATTAATTTATTATTAGTTTATTTTGTTACTTGTTATTTGAATTATTATTGTCAATGTAGCCATTTCTTTAGTGGGTGGGTATCAATAATTTTGAGGATGACACATTTAAATTAAACTTTATCAAGTTCTGACATCAGCAAACAGCAAAAGCTTTTATACTATTTCACAGTTTCTCTCAAGTTAACAAACTTTAATGTGTAATTAAGCAGGGGTCAAAGCCTTGATTGTTCTTTCTACAACCTAGAGCCAAACTCTAGGCCAAATATTCCATCAGCTGTTACCCGTCTGTATTAGAATCTTGTTTGGGATTTATCGGGATCCTTTCCATTGACTGGGAAGTCTTCTTTTGAGTCACACTTTTTGTCACTCTTGGATTTTTCGTGCCGTATCACGTCGCGCTCCCCACCATGTGACAAAAATTACTCTGACAAACATGGCCCTGCTTTAAAGTCCCACCTCCGAGACTGATTGACATTCGAGTCATTCAAAAGCGGCGGGGGAGCTCTCACTGCTTTCACCATCACCACACAGCCAATGCATAAATTACAGACTTTAACACAAAACAGGGGCAATGCGGGACAGCATCTTAATTTGCGGGACATATGTAAAGGAAATCTGGGGCTGTCCCAAACAAAGTGGGACATCTGATCACCCTAAACGCAGCGTCCTGGAAAAGTAAAGTGCGAATCCTCAGCCTCAGGATGCTGCTGGGCTTCTGCAATACTCATGATAAGCATCAATGTTCCCATCAAAATGAGTCAGAAACTTATTTTAAAGGTCAGAAAGTTACATATCGTTACTTTAAAGCCTCAGCAGTCTTGAATGGAAACAGGACAATTTTATCATATGAAAAAGCTTATTTAAAAAAAAAAAAAAAATTGAATCTTACTTTAATATCATTACACTAATGGGCTAAATAAATTCTAATAAAATAATTTTTCTAGATCTTAATAAAAAAAAAACATGAGTCCATAATAGGGATGGCCGATATCCGATATGCCGATATTTTAAAACTCATGTAGCCGATAACCGATATTGATACCAATACCGATACCGATATTAAAGTTGAAAAGTAAGCAGTCATTGCAAATAGTTTTGTTTTCTGTTTCCGACACTTTAAAAAATAGGGGTGGGAAAAATACTGATACACTGAAATATCCCAATATTTTCATATGCCAAAATCAAATTGATATTTAAAAATGCTGTATCAATCTATTTTACTCACAAAATCTCGCAAGATTTTATCGTTCTGTTACAAAATCTCACAATATTTCCTGAATTCTCACGAGATTTCGTGACAGAAAGATAAACTATCGTGAGATTTCCTTAGTAAGATAGATCGATGCCGCGTTTTTAAATGTCAATATAATATCAGCATATGAATAATCGCTAAATTTTTGTGAATTCTCGCGAGATTTCGTAACAGAGCAATGAAATATCGCAAGATTTTGTAAGTAAAATAGATGGATACCGCGTTTTTAAATAGTCAATATGATATCAGCGTATGAAAATATCACGATTTTTCAGTGTACCCATATTCTTTCCCACCCCTAGTCTTCAGAAGTTTGTAAAAAAGAAGTTTTTGAAGAAGTTTTTGTTTTTTTTAGACCTGAGAAACAGCAGGCTGATCGGTTAAATATCGGTAAGATATCTGTTAAATATCGGTGGGGTGGCCGATGTCCGATACTCAGTTTTAAGGCCGATAAAGGCCGATACCGATCGGGAGCCAGTTATATTGTGCATCCCTAGTCCACAATAATGATAGAAGCAGCGATCTTCACCATGTCAGTCATCAAAAATGAGTTTTTCTGATGAAAATGTACATTTTGTCTCCACAAGTGTTCGTACAAAACTGAACGGCAGCCTGTAATTGTGGAAATATGCTGCTATGCAAAGGTACAACATGAGTCAAACTCACTGGGTTATAAAAAAACAAAAACTCCAGCACATAGCAGAAGAAACCGACGATCGCACATCACTGGTTCAAATGTGCCAAATGTTTATTACACTTACACATGATGTGAACCAAAATCATTATATAAGAGATTGTTTCTACTTTTAAATTTACCTCTAGATATTGTAAATATGTACATTTATAAACAGAATGATATACTAGGAGGTGCTGGATAAATGTCACCCCCCATCTCATTGTTACTTTAAGAGAATGTAGCAGTTTGATTAATCAAGAGGTCAAGAAGTGGCCTATCCTTCCTGCAGCTGTTGTGACATTGTCACAAACAAAATGTAAACATCTATATGTGTGATGGAGGCATGATGATGACTGCAGTGTTTGCATGGCTCAAGAGATATTTTGGTCCCAGCTGTAGGCAGCACTGGAGGAGTTTAGGAATGTGTGACCACAGGACCTTTGGCCCCACGGCTGCATGTCTTCCTTCCTTGTCTGGGTCCGAAGACATGGAACATCACATCCCTGAGCGTCTCCTCCAGGTCCACAGTGTGACAAACCGCAGCCGACAGCCACCCACTCGCAAGCTGGAAAATGACAACCCTTGGTACAGTGGCTGCTCTCTAAGAAGGGCAGCAAAAACGGTAAGATTTCAGTTTTAAACACTTCAGAGGGAGCCTTGATTGCTTCCGCCCTGAGTGTGGGCGACCGGGCAGCTGTGGACGTGTCAGGTTCATGTCAATCAGCCGGACAGACTCTGTACCTCTGTGATCTAAGCAGCATCAGATCCCTACTGCCATCTGCTGGAGCGCTGGCTGCTCCTTCAAGCTCTCTCCCACCAAAAATGCTGCCAGGACCTCATACTGCAGCCTATTAATTTTTTATTTCATTCATTATGTATGTTTATTTTGGGGTTTCCATTTCATACTCACCACTGTTTTATGTATTACTTATGAAGTTGGCTTTCAACCAAATCCAGAAGGCTTTATCACTGGTTTTGTTTATCTATAAATGTGTTCATTTTGCATGTCCGTCTTACTTAAACGAGTTTTTGGTCCATTATACAACATTATATACACTTAGACACACACAACACCCATATTCTTTTGTTCCTAGAATCCTTAAAGCTGTGACTCAGTGGTCATTTCAGTACAGAGCACCTTATGACGGGAATAATCTTCCAATTCGTTTTAGATCAATTTCCTCTTTTCAGCTGTTTAAATCTGCTTTGTTTACCCATCTTCATACACCATGTTCATTTTTCTGATTTATGATTAACTTTTATGTTGCTATTATTAATTATGGTCATTTATTTTCTCTTGTCGTTATTATTTTTCTATTCCTCTTTATCATTATTATTATTATTATTATTATTATTATTATTAGGGATGCATGATATTGGAATTTTTGGCTGATACCCGATGTGACGATATTTTAAAACTGTGGCCATAACCAATATTGATGCCGATATTAAAGCTTAAAAAAATAAGTCATTTCAAATAGCAGTTTTTTTTTATCCGTTTCCAACACTTTAACAAATAGGGGTGGTAAAAATGTCGATACACTGAAATATAGTGATATTTCCATTTGCCAATATCAAATCCATATTCAAAAACACGGTATCAATCTATTTTACTTACAAAATCTTGCGAGATTTCATCGTTCTGTTACAAAATCTCACAATATTTCACGATTCTCGCGAGATTTCGAAAACAGATCTATAACGCATTTTTAAATGTCAATATGATATCCGCATATGAAAATGTCACAAAATTTTTGTGAATTACCACAAAATTTCGTAACAGAACGATGAAATACCGTGAAATTTTGTTAGTAAAATAGATCGACACTGCGTTTTTAAATGTTAATGTGATATCAGCACATGAAAATATCGCAAAATTTTTTTGAATTCTTGCGAGATTTTGTAGCAGAATGATGAAATATTTTGAGATTTCATTAGTAAAATAGATTGATACCGCGTTTTTAAATGTCAATATGATATCAGCATATGAAAATATTGCGATAGTTCAGTGCATCAATATTTTTCTAGTCTTTAGAAGTTTTAAAGTCTGTAAAAAGAAGTTTTTGAAGAAGTTTTGGGTTTTTTTTAGACTTTAGAAACAGCAGGCTGATTGGTTAAATATCGGTGGGGTGGCCGATGTCAGATACTCAGTTTTAAGGCCGATATAGGCCGATACCAATTGGGGGCCGATTATATCGTGCATCCCTAATTATTATTATTATTATACCTAATTATTTAGGGAAGTGATCAATTAATAAATTTTACATCAAGGAAAACAGTCTCTCTGAACAATACCTAAATTACTTTTCCCCCTCATTTTATCAGTATGCTTTTTTTCTTAAGTATAACACAATTTAGTTAACCTGTTAAAACAGGGCGATGCAAAAATTCAAATACATGAATTTGTTTTGAACAGAATCGCAAATAACAACTAACACACACCATGTTCAGCTTTTAAGTACTGCATGTCCTAAGGAAAATATTTTGAAACCAAGAACAGTATGAAAACAAAAAATATACATTTTATAAGTTTCTAAACATATTTTAAGTCAGTAATGTTTATTTTTTTAAGTGTGGTCCCCCCACAAACACCCACATGTGAACTCATGCAAACTTAGGTTTGGCAGCCTGCTGCTGTATGTGTTGCATGAATAACTGCTGGACTTTATTATAGGCACAGTGTCTTAAAATGTCCTCTTTAACTTGCAGGAGGAAATGTTTACTCCACCATACAATGTCCTCACCGTGATTGTTTGCTGCAATAACTGATAACAACTAATCTGTCAACAAATCAGGAGACATTTAAACCGTAAGGTTGATTTTTGTGCGACTTACAGGGTAACAGATGTAATAAATCTAAGTGGAATTGTCAGCCAGTACAATTATTGGTATCATGGACGATGTCTTAAGTATAAATCTAAGGATGCACTAAATTATTTATTCATTCATACTTTTCCTTATTTGTCTTATTGTGCAAAGTTGTTGGGCTCAACCTTTAAAATGGCTTTAAATTCAATAACTATTAAATAATGTTTTTTACACAAGTCTGTTGTTTCTAAAGCCATATATTGAAATTTATCGATGTAGTATGTTCAGGATAATGTACAAGGCAAAAACAAACTCACTACCTGTAACTTTACAAAGATCTTTTTTCTATGTTTGAAGGGAAATACGACTTTAGTTTGTTGTGCCAAAAGCAACAAAAGGGATTAAAAGATGTGTTTCTGTCGTGGCTGTTACATTTTGAAATAAGGCGAATGTGAATTTACATTTGTTTAATTCATTGTTGATTTTTAAGCGCATTATTTTTTAAATCTTATTTTCAAAGCAGAAAAAAACTTATTTCCTTTTCTTTTTTCTAGTTTACTTTTTTCTCTTCCTTTCTTCATTTGGTGGATTGAGTTAGGAATTTTGTTGTAGGATAGGCAATATAAGCTTTATGCTTCAGCCTTCTCAGTCATTGTAGTTGTAAAGATCGACGTATCTTTATGTATTGTTGTTTGATGACTGAATAAATAAAGAAGTACTACTCCTTAGTAAATCCTTCAACATATGCCAGTAAACAGATCTGTATGCTGGATTACTTTTCCTCACGCTTGCTCACATTCCTGCAATGATGTAAACTACGGATTCAGTGAGGATTTAAACTAAAAGATCGTCACTAGTTTTGATTTCCTGCGACCCATTCGATTAAGTATTCCAGTTATAGGACCTGTGTTTGTAGTTGTGTTCATTCTCTGTACAATATGGTATATACACAAATTTCTTAAAGGTACAGTATGTGAAAAATCAAAGGTCAATGGCAGAAAAATGTGATATATAATTCAAAACTGTGTTTCTATTGATGTGTAATTGCTGCACTAGAACAGCTGTTATATGTTTATTTTCTTAGAATGAGTCATTTATATCTACTTGCTGGGTGGTGCACATATGGAGGCTGCCATATTTGTTCCATCATTTTTACTACGCTGTCCCTGAATGGACAAAAGAATGTGTGTGAACTAAGAACCCACTGAACTTTAAAACTGCTGTACCAACTTTGTTTAGTGGGAGTTAGAGACTGTTTGAGATCAATAATACTTTAAAAGACATAATAAGTAGTTACTCATAGTACAGTCACTAGATCCACTCACAAATGAAAACATTTATTTATGTCTGGGAGACATTTTGGCCACTAACAGCCACCATACATTCACTACAGTGCTTAGAATATGTGGTCATTTGAAAGAAAACGTCTTTTCTTGCAATACCCATCTTTACCACTAGATGTCAGTGATTCTTACATACGGTACCTTTAAAAGAGGCCGTGCAGATTTGGTCTCCAGAATAAAATCCATGTAAATGAAGCTGAGAACAGTGGTTAAGAACAGATTATTTCTGGTGGGAAGAGCTGAATCTTCAACTCTGCTGGAAAATTTCATGCCGGTGTTGTATGGAGGACAGTTTGCACATGAAGATCTGTTCTCACTCCAACTGTATTAAAGCCGCGTGTTCTCGAAAAAAGGTTTTTTAACTTAAAAAGACACCAAATGTTTGTTTTGTTTGTTTATCTTTTGGTACAAAATTCAAAGTAATAAATAAGGCTTTTGTGAAAACAATGAGTAGAAAAGAGTTCCTGTCAATGTGCAACATTCATAACTAAATTAGAGGGCTGCAAAGTGATGTTGCATGATGAGCTGGTGTCCATCAGTGTTTGTTAAAGAGACAAACACATAGGCACCAAACAAGGTTGGAAATGCCTTAATTAAGAAACAAGGAAAAAAAAAAGAAAATACACACAAAGTAGCTTTGTTTTATGGCAGTATATGCTTTTGCCACTAGATGGCAGTAACAGCAATGTGCATGTCCAGTGGGATTCATCAACATAAGTTGTTTCTCTCATATTTCGGGATTTGCTGTGAGCAAATTTCCTCCAGTTTGTACTGGATGTTGACCTCAGCACCCAGCTAGACCATGACCTTCAAATCCGCTGTGCAACTCAGACGATGATAATTTAAGATTAAATTAACACTTTCGTAATGTCTGTCAAAACTTCAAGCATCATTATGTTTTTGGCAGTGCTGTTTTTTACTGTGTATTTTTGGAGCACCATAAACCTTGTGCATATCTTTGAGGAGTTTTTTTAATACAATAATAAGAGTTTTTTTCTTTTAAATTAGATAATCATTAAATGATGTAAAGTTAGAATATAATGAGAGTGTAACAGCAGATCATATTAAGTTCCTGCCTGTCTTGGGCAGAACTCTTGGCGTGCCATGCTCAGAAGAGCTGGCTCTGAGAGATGATGCTTTGTAGAGAATCAGAAACTGGCTTGCAATGAGCTGCTGTTCTGTTCCCAGTTTTCTTTTTTTCCACCAGCAGATTGCAGAACTTGGTTTTGGTTATGGAGGCCACATGGCTAGTCACACATGAGCATATAGGCTCCTACTAATATGTGTGCGAGTGCATCGCATTGTCTTGTCCTAATGTAAACTGTATGAGTGACACCTGAAAGTAAAGCAGCACCCCGATGCAGTTTAATTGATTTTGTTGTTTTTATTGTATGTGTATCTTTTCTTCACCTGCCGAGGGACTACAGATGCAAAATAGCTGGCAAGTGAAAATCCTACATTTTTTAATCTGGTGCTACAGATGTTTATTAATATGTACTGTCCCTATCAAATAAAATACAATTAAATAAATACATTTCAAGATTAAATGCACAAAATTGATAGGTTTATATAAAATAATGCACATTTCATAGTTTATAAAAGGCCTTTTTCAGGCAGGAGGAAATAAAAGTCAGCAATTTAAATTTGTTCTGCAACAAGAAATATAAGTAAAAAGCAATTCAAACATTGTCTGTATGCGATATGTTCAACTTACTGTCATAGATTGTAACCCCTTAGCTTGTTATTTCTTTTATCCGTCTTTGTCTTTCCTACTTGTTTCTTTTCTTGTATTGCACTGACAGATCAATTCAAGTGTTTTCACTTCATGTCTTAAGTTGCTGATCCCATTTATGCAAGACACATTTTCTGTTGAATAGACAAATGTATCATTGTCTGTAAATTCACTAAGTGCAATAAAGGTTTATTAATTTAAAAAAAACAACAAGAAAAATAATCAGGCCTGAAAACTGGTGCTTTATTTTTTTCTCAACAGTTTTTGTTTCTTGTATTGTATGCATGATTGTTTACATATATTGTTTCTCTTGTATGCATTTGAAAATTTTGCTTAATAAAATCTATTTTTAAAAAAACAACTGGTGCTTCCGGCGGAGCTTGCGTAAAAAACGTTACTTAATCTCAGAAGATTCGACACGCCAGTACGCTAAAGAATCAAACAGATACCTTGAAATAATTCCTATTTTAAACATGCAGTAATTTTTCCTAATTTATGTATGTATGAGAAACACATTCTGTTTAGGTTTAGGTTTTTATTTTTAACAGCATTTCGGTTTAGGCGATAAATTTTGACGAATCTGCTGCTGATGCTCGACAGATTGGTCAACAAAACGTCACTTCCCGTTAGTTCAGGCGGCCTTGTTGAAATCAGATTACTTGCTTTAGTTTAACAACTTAGTTGTGTTATTAAAGTATCGGGACTTCGTTAGTTTAACTTTTAAGTTGGTTATAATAAACTTAGTCTACTTGACTATATACCAGGCTTCGCGTTGGTAATTTATCGACTCTGCGGCGAAACTATCAGCTTGTGCTCCTGTTTTTTGGTGTAATTTTAGCAGCTGTTAATGTGGTTGTTAGTTAACTAAAAGCAACATTTGCTCTGTACTTTATCAAGTAATGGACCGACCATCGAGGTGAGTAAACCGTTTTATTAAGCCAGTTTATTTGATTATTGATTACACCCGTTGAGACGTTTTTTTCTCGTGTGTGCAGGAAGACAAAGGTCGTGAATTACTGTGAAGCCAAAGACTTGGATGATGGTGAGTTTAGTAATAAATATAATTATTGAGGGGATTCGGTGTACTTGTACTGTTATCATTCGTTTACAAAATATAAGACATCTTTCAACTGGCGCAGATTATCCAGAATAAGTCACATCGTTTCCAGGGATCTCAAGTTAAACGACCTTTTGTATGAAAACACACGTCTTTTAAAACAGATAATCAGATTCCCTTCAGTTAATAAAGATGTCTCCTTTCTTTGTCCTTATTTTGTGAAAGATGATGATTTTGCCCAAACAAGAGCCCCACCCAGCAAGAAAGCCAGAGAGGATGGGAGGCAGGAACAGAAGAAATCTTCAAGCAAGTCCTCCAGTCAAGAGACACAATTCACAGAGCGTGAGAGAATCAGGTAGGTGACGAGTGGGTTTATGTTGAAAGAAATCAAAGCTGAAAGGCTGATAACTTCCTTCAGTTGGATCCTGAGGCTTTAATCATTTCTCCAGATAACATGGTTCCATAAATAATGCAGAATCTTGGCCCCTCGTCGTCTTCAGTTTCTTCAGCTGTGAGAAACTTGGGTGTTATTGATCACTCTCTGTCATTTAATACACATAAAAACACTGGCAAAATCATGTTACTTATTGAATATCATAGGGCTGTGCAATTAATTGAAATTTGATTGTGATTTAAATTTTTCTGTCAAACAATCTCCAAACTTATATCATCAAGTTGAACCCATTTTTTTTTTTTTTTTTTTTTGCCATTTTTCTTGGCACACTTTCTAAAAGTTATTCAGATTATCCCCGGGAATTTGTTGGGTGTCATTAACAAAAATGCCAGATTGGGAATGTTCTAGCATTGCGCTAAAACTCAAGTTTATTTTGAGATATTTTTATACAAACAAGTATATTTATCTTTTTTTTCAAATATAGAGAAATTGCAGCACAGTTGGATGCATCGTTTATTTTGGATATATTAAAGGAAAAGTTCACCCACAGAATGATGTAACTTTTATTTTGATGTAACTTACCCTCATGGTGAGCAAGACTGGGCACTTTTTTAATATCTGAAATGCAGCCGGCGATCAGGAAGGCTTCTCTTTTCCCCCAACTTTCATATAATGGAGTTCACTGGGGTCCAGAGCCAAAAAGGTCCATAAAAACTTGTCAATATTCCTCCATACTGCTCGTCCAATGTAATCCAAGTGTCCTGAGTGGGTAGCGTCCATAATTTACTCGAAACGACATCATTTAGTATATTTTGAGAGCTCAAACAGTAGTACATCTTACTTTCACGAAGCGCGCATATGTGCATTCACGAAACTATGGTAGCCTCTGCGTTCAGACCCTACTCTGCCGATAATGCAAGTATAGAAGAAGAAATTCTGTTTACATTGTGCTAAGAGCGCCAGAGCTGCAGACAAACCGGGACAAACACAAGAGGGTCCAAGAGGGGTTGGATATTGTTTTAAAACAAAGAATGAAAGAAAAAGAGAACGTGCGATCTCGTCTGCCGCGGCTTCCTTAGTTTCACAAGCGTGCTTGCAGGATGTGCAATGTAGTACATTTTAGGCTCTAAAAATATACTAAATGATGTAATTTCGAGTAAATAATAATTCCCCTTTTATGGGGATTATTTTTTGTTTTTTTTTTTCCTTTTTGGGGGGGGTGTCTCCCTTGTATTAACTTCTCCCGGGGGAAAAAAATTTTCGTTTTTTTTTTTTTTTTTTTTTTTTTTTATATTATTTTTTTTTTTTTTTTTTTTCTTTTAAGGTTATTTTTTTTTATTTTTTTTTTTTGTATTGAAAAAAATTATTAATTTAAAAATATTTTTTATTTTTTTTTTTTTTTTTTTATGATTTTTTTTTTTTTTTTCGCTTTTTATTTATGGTTTCTCTCCCCGAAGATTTCCTTTTTTTCGTTTTTTTCTCCTTTTCTCTTTTTTTCTTCCTCCCTCCCCGGGGATTTTTTGGGTAATATTTCCTCCCTCCCCCTCCTCTTTCCCGGATTTTTTAACCCTTTTATTTAAAAAAAACCCTTCCTCTCCCCTCTAACACCCCCTCTCCCCCCCCTTTTTGGGATTTTTTTTTTTTTTTTTTTTTTTTTTTTTTTTTTTTTTTTCTCTTTTTTTTTGTTTTTTTTTTCCTTTTTTTTTTTTTTTTTAAGTTAAAAAGAGGAAAAAAAAAGGGAAAAAACAAAAGAAAAAAAAAAAGAGAGGGAAAAAAAAGTAAAAAAAAAATATTTAATTTGTGAAAAAATTTTTTTGTTTTTTTTTTGTATTCTATCATCCCCCCATATATTTTTTTTTTTGATGATTATATTTTTTTAAAAAAATAAAAATATTATAAAAAAAAAATATAAAAATTTTTTTTTTTTAAATAAAAAAAAAAAAATATATTTTTTAAAAAAATATTTAAATTTTTTTTTTTTTTTTAAAAAATAATAAAATTTTTTTAAAAAACTTCCTTTTTTTTATTTTTTTTGAATATATTTAATATATAACTTTTTGGGGTTATTTTAAATTTTATTTCTATTTAATCTATTTACTTTCTTTTATTTTAGTACTTTCTAGGATTTTGAATGTCACGCCAGACAAATAGCTATAATTTTAAAAAGAAAATCCCCCAAAACTAAAACCAATACTGAAACAAATAAAAACTAAACTAAAACTAAGCATTTTCCAAAAACATAAAAACTAGCAAACCTGCTCAAAAAAACTAACTAAAACTAACTGAATTGAAAAACAAAAAGTCAAAACTAAATAAAAACTGAAACTAATGAAAAATCCAAAACTATTATAACCTTGACTTGAACATCTGACTCAATCTAAATGGATCCAGCAGGATATGGAGTTCTCTTTAGTTCCAGTCAGGTGTGTTCATGCTCACATAACTGCAACAGTATTTTAAGAGTGAAAAAAGTTTAATGACTTAAATCTTGTTAATATTAATTTTTCCACAGAAAACCGCTGGATGAGAAGTTGCATGAAAGAGATCTTGAGGCGGCCATCACTCTTTCATTGCTCAATAATGCAGATGGAACAAAGGAGCAGTTTCCCACCAGTAAAGGTACGCTTTAGTCTGTAAGATAAAGATTTTGTCTGATGTTACCTGAGAGTTTAAACTTTATTTTCTCTCTCAATATTATCAAGGAGACGTCAAAGTTCAAATCCCCATCGACGAGAACACGGATCCCACATCTCTGCACCTGTCCAACTGTAGTGTGGATGGTGTAGTTCTGGGTGAGTTCATTTCTTTATCTCGATCCTTACACCTGACCGAGATGCTGCTGCAGCTTTTAAAATTCGCATTTCTTCTTTTTCTTCAGGTCTGAACAGAATCACAGCAGAGAACGAGTCCTCTGCCAGACAGAGAAAATCTACCACGAAAGCTGCTGAGGTGCAAAGGAAAAAGGATGAAGATGAGGACTATCAACCCAAACTGAGCCCAGGTTTCTCATCTTTCACTGCTCCAAAATCAGCTTAGTCAGTTTTCCTTTCTATGTTTCTAGATTCATCAACAGTAACAATAATGTCTTTCCAGATTCAGAGAGTGATGAAGATTTTAGTGAACCAGCTGAGAGTGAAGATGAGGAATTTACTGTAAAAAAAGCCAGCAAGTCTAAAAAGAAGGAGAAGGCAACTAAGAAAGAGAAAACCGAACCAGTTCCAGCCTCTAAAAGAGAAAAGAAGCCATCAAAACCATCGAAGTGTAAATCACAGGCTGCAGGTTTGTTCCTGAGGTCATCACGGCTGCAAGTTTAGATCTACACATGGTTGTAAGAATCACTTTGTCTCCCAGTAGATTCCACACCAGTGAGGAGTCCTCCAACAGCCAAACTGGCACCAGCAAGACCTGCTTCATCCTCCACTGTTCCCACATCGAAGCCTGCAGCTTCTCTGAGCCCAGCAGGGGGCAGGATAGCCAAGTGGAACCCACCAGGTACAGCTCCGGTGGACCGCGAGGCTTTTCAGCTGTAAAATAACCTGAAAGTTCATTTTACAGCTGTGTTTTTCTCTTCAGGTCACGTTGGTAGAAGTCCCCCATCGTCCCAGAGTCCAGCGGGGAAGTCTCCTGGTCAGGGTCTGAGACTGGGACTGTCCCGCCTTGTTCGGGTCAAACCTCTTCACCCCAGTGTTGCAAGTCACTGAACTGGTGACCCGTCGCTGCCTCCAGAGTGTCTGTGAAGGCCGCTCCCGTCATTTCTCCTTAAACACATTCTTGGAAATATTAATTTCTGTTTCTTTTTATTTAAATCACAAATCCATGAGGAGTCCAGCAGCAGATATCTTCACCTCCTTAGTTCTCCTCATTAAATAAAAGCAATCGGGAGTAATTTGGTCTCGTAACGCTGAAAGTTTAAAGTCGTGTGTCATTGTCTGAAATTTGTGCGTCCTCATGAATTCATAACAGAACTGATGTTTAGTGTGGTAGCTTTGTTTTTAATCGCTTTTGATTTTCTGTTTTCTACAATTGAAAACCTGTATATTGTGTAAATACATACAAAATTAAAAAAAAAGGAACAACAATAATAAAATGCATGAGACATTTTTTCCAAAACAAAACCAAAATTGAGATGAATGTAATGTAAAATACCATACTTTCCTCTGGAATTTATTACAGTGAAGTTTAGCTGAGTTTCCTTCTTTCCCTCTCTCTCTCTCTTTTTTTTTTTAAATGTGTCTATCCAAATGCAGAACAGAAAACAACAGGACAAACATGGAGAATAAAACTATGAAGCTGTAAACAGTTCTGCAGTGATGCGTGTTTTCTGGTCATCTAGAAAGGTCAGCATACTATCAGAATAACCACTTCTGTCACCAATGCACCACCATAATCAATAATAAAATGATTATCATAAATAACACTACCAGAATCATTAATGCATCAATTTTTATCGGGGACCTTCTGTTTCTGAGCAGTAAATTTGATTTACTTCTTGTTCTGAGCTGCCCTTCCTCTCCACCATGCTCACTTACTTTCAGGATTTAATACCTTTAGAGACCAATATAAGGGCGCTATCCCGCTCCCCTCCCTCCTAACTTCATACAGCACCTTTGCTTCCTGTCTTTCATTACTGGTGAACAAACCCGGGCGCCAGACTGAGGTCAGACACACCTGTTTTGTTTTTCTCCTCACCACCCCTACAAAACAAAGCTGCTTTGTTATTTTCAGAGTATTGGGGGTGGGGCTTATCCCCCTTTTGGGATGTTTAGGATTTTTTTTCCCATTTGACCGGAACCCTGAAGTCATTAGTTCATCATGTGGGAAACGGTTTTTATCTTGCATCATTGGAGGCCTCAACACAACCATGTATCAGAAGTAGTGGAGTACTCCAGTGTTGAATTTAAAGTCTGTGTAACTAAATTTTAACGTAATTTACGTTAATTGCATTGTTTTCAGTGAACTAAAGGTTATAGCAAATCAAAGAGTCCAGGTAAACAAAGCTGCTTGTGTTGATTTATAGTTGAAATTTAATTTGTGTCATCTGAAAATCTTTGGACTGTTCATCCACAGGATTTAGTCAAAACTTGCAGATTATTCTTTCGTTTATTTCACACAGTTTAAAACAACTAGAACATATAAACTATAAAAATGTAAGATAATTGTAAACGGCCGTAGTTATTCTGAATATGCGTTGATATTTTAATTTAGTTTCTCTTAAAACTGTAAACGCTGTTCAGCGTCAGCGTCGCTGAATGATGTTGTTCGCCATTTGTCCACTAGATGGAGCTCTGACTCCATTCAGTCCTCCCCAGACAAGCAGTAATATAAATAATAAAGTAATAAAATATAAACTACAGCCAGGCAGCACTACAGGTAGGATGACGACAGGCAGGTTGACAGCCAGAAGAACTAGCTTTCTTGTTTCTTTGCCAGCATGAAGACTGACAGAGTGGCCACATTTGGTGTATGGGAGTGTTGTGCCATAAAGTGATCGCCTGCCATAAAAAGCTGCAGCTTAAGGTGAAGTGACGAGAGCTGCCACAGCAGCCGGGCTGTCCCGTGATAAAATTTTATTTAAAAGAGCTGGGGGAAATGACGGCAAGGTTCAGCTCAGGTCTGGTTAGTTTGTTGCAGTGGGTTAGATGGTTTGTGTCAGTATAGCCCACTGTGTCTAATAATAAAGTCAATTCAACTTTGACATCCATCACCGCTCCATAAAACTCATGGTAACGTGAACATGCCCCATTGACTTCCATTCATTTCGTCTGCAGGACGAATTATGTGACTACAAGTTTACTGTACTAAGCATTCCAGTTCAACCCTTTGGCAATTCAACTAAAAATAGCACTTTTTGCTAAATTTTACAAAAGTTCATGTGTTCGGTGGCAGCAGCCATAAATTTCAATGGAATTCCTCAAAACTTGGCAAAAGTCATTTTTATGTAAATTGGAACAAAGTTCAATGCCAGCCAAATTGATATTTTGAAATTAAAATGTTCCATTCAAATTTGGTGAACCCTATTATATATATACATCGCGAATCCAAATGTAAAATACATGAAAAAGCACAATTTGTTTAAAAATAACCTCCAAAATTTGAGTTTTTCGTACCGTAGGCGTTTTACATCGGCCTACATACATTATAGGCAGATCAGGACGAACAATAATGGAAAACATGAAATTCCCCAAAGTAAAACACTTGTTTCTATTGACCGTGACAAAAAAAAGAAAAAGGCTTAACTCTGTGTTGTCTGCGTCCTCGTGCGGTTCATGTGTGCTGGGTTTGCTATTCACCAAATTGTACACATTATTGTGAAAGGCCATTTGATTCATGCCGTCAGAACATGCCTCGCGCATGCTCTCCCTGGTCTCCAAGACCTGGAGGATCGCAGCTGGACGGAGCTGGGTGCATGTGGTGGCCGTTGCACTCATAGAAATAAAGAGTAGAAGCAGCATTGGCCACTCGAGGGCGAGAAATGTGGCCGCCATCTTGGACCGGTCGCAGCTCAGCGAGCAGCTACCGTGGATGAACGACACCAGAGCTGTACAGCGTTTTCGTGTTGTGATCGGCGGAGCATCGAAAGCAGCCAGCTGGGAGTTACTTTTCACAAGTAAGCCTGAACATCAGTATTAGTTGTATTTAGTGGTTAGAATATTTACCGGCTTGTAATAACTTGTCCACCAGTGAAATCATACTGAGCTCGTCAGCCTCACACACGCTTAGTGCTCGCTGTTTAAGTTATGTCATGTAAACATCTATGAAACTTTATAAATCACACATTAAATAACACAGGTGTAGATTACAGCTGATATTGTGATGCTGTGTAAGAAATAATCCCGGTGTGACTGGTACTACCCTGTTTGACCAGCGTATTTAAACAGGAGACGTCACAGACAGAATAACTGCATCATCTCTAACTACAGTAAAATGTTTCTCATGTTTCACCGTCTCCTCTACGTTCATTCACATCAACATAATACTGATTTTACACGTGAGTGTATAGACTCTAATATGTTGTTGAGTATACAGTCCTGATACACACTCAGAGCTAGCAGTGACTGCCCAGTGATAACTGGAGGTGTGATGTATTATAATGTAAATCAGACATAAATCATGTCCAAGTGATTTGTGTAAAATGAGACCATGTTTGTTTTCTTTCTACCAGGATCAGAGCTCTGCATCGCCTGCTTGTCTGACTTCTCTGAAGCCCATAATCACCAATTTATGGGAAAAAAAATGTTTAAAAAATGTCTTCTGGAGGATCTGAGGGAGAAGAAACTCATAAATGAAGAAGATAGGAGTTAGATGTGATATTTGTTTTTTGTTTTTTTTTACAAACAATTTATATTGTGGTTTATTTTACTGATATTTTAGTGTGTGTGTATAATACAATGTGTATATATTGTACATATGTAGAAACTCATTTTACCACACTGCACCATCGTGCGCCACAGGAAGTGATTCCTGCCAGTGGCATCAAACGGTACAGTTCATCTCTCTGGTAATTATTCCATTATTTACTTATTTGGAATCTCATTATGTGCAATAACCTGGTCATGTGCACTGTAAATACTGCCTATTGTATATACTGAGATTTTATCTCATTTTTATCATTATATATTGGTACTATTATATGTTATTTCTTGTATAATGTTGATATAGTAAGGGTTGCAATTTTACTTTTTTTATTTGAGTTTATTTTATTTTTACTTTTGCACTTTATTTTTATTTTTACTAGTCTTACTATCTCTACATCTGTAAATGGGAGCAAAGCAGAAAAAGAATTTCCTACCAGAGATAATGAAGTAATTCTGATTCTGATATTGTTACAGATGGAATGAAACATTTTGAATATTTAATAATTCTTTTCTGTCAATGTGTTGGACAGGTAAGTAATTAGGAATCATCTCTAGTTTTATTTGTGGATGTTATAATAGTAGAAAAATGAGGATATATATTTATGTATATTTGCATTGTTACTGTTATTAAGTGTAGAAGTATTTTCAGTATAGACATGATAGTCATGGGAGTATTAGTATCGTATTTAGTATTACATTATATTTATACAATACTTTATTATTGTTATTTATGTGATACAATATTATACTCTATTAAGTAGTATTATGATAATTGTTAGCAATAGTGGTGGTAGAAATAGTAGTTTTAACAGTAATTGACTATTATTAGTCTTACTGTAAAAGCTAGGTAATTAAATAGTATTGATTTGCTAACAAGTCGGCATAAAATAAGTTTGTACTCCTTCCCAATTGAATATATGTTCTTAATTTGTTTTCTATTTTTGTCTTTCTCATTTCTTTCATTGATTAGGTCATTCCATTGATGTATGATTTTTATTTTGTTTTACATGTCCGAAATACATGCTCAAACACCAAAAATATCTGTATTGTTAATGGTGATTCTTAAAATCTTTAATAAAGTCAAACAGACCAGTATGATCTCTATGCAGAGGATGCAGACATCATGAAGCCTGAAAACAGACACAATATATGACAGTTAAGCCCACTATCTGCACGCAAATTACATAAACACGTCTTTTCGATGTGAATAGCATCCTATATCACAGCAGTATGTCTAAGTTTTACAATAGAGGAAAATCGATTAATAATCCGTTGAGTTCTGCTCGTTTATATCACATATGAACAGGTGAGTGAACGGAGCTGGCGACCGGTCCAAGATGGCGGCCCCACGGCTCGTCAGCTCCCATAGGCGGCAGCGGTCAATGCTGCTTCTAGTCTTTATCATTTCTATGGTTGCACTTCCCAACGTGTTTCCCAGCGGAACGAAACGGTGCGGGCCGGAGGACGTGGAATCTGCGGGTAAAGCTCTCTGGCTCCAGTGCGCGCTCCCGACACAGAGGAAACCGATTTCCACAGGGAAACTGAATTTCGTACAAGACCGGAAGCGTAGCACACCAGAAATGTTTGTTACCAGTCGAAGTGAGAGGGATGAAGTGCCTTTGCAGCAGGTATGGTCACTGTTTCCGCTTGATTTTATATTATATTTTCTCAAACTAAAAGGCGTCAATCTTGGACTATAGGAGCCTACGACTGGAGCTGTTGGCGTGTGACGGGAGCGTTGAATAAGATTTACATGGAGTAATTGGTAAGTAACTTGCATCATTAGGATCCCATGCATTTTTTTCCCCACTTTACTTTATTGATAAAGGTTGTACAAACAAACAGATACGTAAAACAGGAGACAGGTACTCTGATTTAGGGCTCGACAGGGCATGTGACTCACCGTGGACTTCATGGGCAAAAGTTTTGATTTATATAGAAGTGCTGCGAGACACAGACTCAAACTCATGGGAAAAGAACTGGATAGAATCGGAGAGAATGTTGCTGTTGCACTGATAACTGCCGCGTCTCTCTGTAAATCTGGCATTATCTGCAGCTTTCACCCCCGTGTGTCCGAGTCTGGACGGTTTCATTCATTTCATACTGTTAGATTAATTCTCTATTAACCTAGAAAGAATGACACACACACGTTAAGAGTTCCCTGCAGCTAAGGGGAAGACAGTTTAATATCGTCTTCAAGGTTTTTCTGCCTTGCAGCTTTTTATTCACACAGGTCATGTAGACAAAACAACTCCTTGTATGGAAACAGTTTAACAGCAACAGTAGCAGAAGATAGCAGTACTTCTCCACAGCAGTAATTTTCCACTGAAGACAGAGAGTATGTCACACTGAAGCAGATCACTATGGAATGCCATTTTATTCATAATTAAATAAATAAATAAATACCAAAATAAATAAGTGTTCCACAATATAAATATATATGAAATGCACAAAATAATTGTTTCCATATTTATTTATTTAGTCAGTTATATGTTTAGTTATATATTTATTCATTAAGTTATTTATTTATCTATTAGGTTAGTTATTCATTTATTTAGTTATTTATTTATTTATTACGTTATTTATTTATTTATTTATAAAGTTATTTATTCAGGCTTATATTTGTCTATTTAGTTTTGTTAAGTCATTTCTTTATTTATTTATTCATATATCAAGTTATTTATTTAGTTATTCATTAAGTTATTTATTTAGTTATTCATTAAGTTATTTATTTAGTTATTAATTTAGTTATTTACCGATTTATTAAGTTATCTATTTTGTTATTCATTAAGTTATTCATTTATTTATATATTAACTTATTTATATAGTGAAACTTTTATTTTGTGCTCACACGTATTTTGGGAGGCTTTTATTTTGCACCAAGACTTTGTGCTGCTTCTTTTTGCGTTTCTTTATTTCGCATCCTAATATTCAAATTTAGGGGCGGGGTTGTGGAGTGATGCAGCTGACGACCTATGACAGGCTATGGCTACGGCTCCACGCGTCTGTACGTCACACTGGTGGATAGACGGCGGCAGTGATGGGCGGAACTGCCGGTGCTTACAGGAAGTAGCAGTTTAGTC
This sequence comes from Atherinomorus stipes, assembly GCA_023101725.1. Classification (NCBI taxonomy): domain Eukaryota; kingdom Metazoa; phylum Chordata; class Actinopteri; order Atheriniformes; family Atherinidae; genus Atherinomorus; species Atherinomorus stipes. Next base: position 38,653 of record JALJCO010000202.1, on the reverse strand, counting down.
GTGAAAAGGCTGGAACAGATCGCGGAGAATCGTGTTTACGTTTGCATCTGGATAAAGCTAAAGGATAAAGAAACGAGATGTCCTGGAGTTCAGGGGCATCATGTGTCCATGGTTGGACATTCAGATCATGAAGTCCCTCATGGATTTTTTTCTATTACTGGTCGTTACGTAGTTAGCGCCTAGCATGCCACAACGGGACGGGAGCTCTGCAGGGAACACAGGACAGGTCTTCTGCGGTGGATGCAGGACTCCAGGACCAGAATCTGTTTCTTCCAGCCCGGTTGCTGCAGAGAGCCAAAGTGAAACGAGCCCAGAACCTCCACAGCAGTAAAGCAGGTTGTGGAAGAAGACCTGTCCTGTGTTCCCTGCAGAGCTCCCGTCCCGTTGTGGCATGCTAGGCGCTAACTACGTAACGACCAGTAATAGAAAAAAATCCATGAGGGACTTCATGATCTGAATGTCCAACCATGGACACATGATGCCCCTGAACTCCAGGACATCTCGTTTCTTTATCCTTTAGCTTTATCCAGATGCAAACGTAAACACGATTCACCGCGATCTGTTCCAGCCTTTTCACGACTAAACTGCTACTTCCTGTAAGCACACAACACCGGCAGTTCCGCCCATCACTGCCGCCGTCCATCCACCAGTGTGACGTACAGACGCGTGGAGCCGCAGCCACAGCCTGTCATAGGTCGTCAGCTGCATCACTCCACAACCCCGCCCCTAAATTTGAATATTAGGATGCGAAATGAAGAAACGCAAAAAGAAGCAGCACAAAGTCTTGGTGCAAAATAAAAGCCTCCCAAAATACGTGTGAGCACAAAATAAAAGTTTCACTATATAAATAACTTAATATATAAATAAATGAATAACTTAATGAATAACAAAATAGATAACTTAATAAATCGATAAATAACTAAATTAATAACTAAATAAATAACTTTATTAATAACTAAATAAATAACTAAATAAATGACTTAACAAAACTAAATAGATAAATATAAGCCTGAATAAATAACTTTATAAATAAATAAATAAATAACGTAATAAATAAATAACTAAATAAATGAATAACTAACCTAATAGATAAATAAATAACTTAATAAATAAATATATAACTAAACATATAACTGACTAAATAAATAAATATGGAAACAATTAATTTGTGCATTTTATATATATTTATATTGTGGAACACTTATTTATCTTGGTATTTATTTATTTATTTAATTATGAATAAAATGGCATTCCATAGATCACGCATGACACACACTTATCATTGATCATAAATAATCATTCTTACACATACACGGGTCTCCCACATGCCCATTATTACGTTAAAATGAGGTCAGTTATGAACTCTAAAAGTCAATCTGCTATGAGTGAGGACATTTATATAAACCCAAAAGTAATCTATAAGTGGAGGAAAGAATGGTAAATGGTAAATGGACTGTACTTATATAGCGCTTTTCCAGTCATACTAACCGCTCAAAGCGCTTTACACCACATATCACATTCACCCAGTCACACACACATTCATACCCCGATAGGCACATCGGGAGGCAACTTGGGGTTCAGTGTCTTGCCCAAGGACACTTCGGCATGTAGTCTAGGGAAGCCTGGAATCGATCCCACAACCCTCCGGTTGAAAGACGACTGCTCTTCCACCTGAGCTACAGCCGCCCACAGAAAGAGTGTGGCTGCACCTTTACGGGGGGCAATCTCCATTCCGACATTCCTCCACGCGACATGGGTCCCTGTGTCATTACAGCAGACAGAGTGAAACAGAAATGTCACCGGGGAGTTGATGCATGTAGGCTGTAAATTTCATGAAATAAAAAGGTTGAAAAAAAGAAAGAAAGTTATCCTTTAGGGACCTTTAAGACAAGGCCGCCTTAAAGGGAGAGGCAGGAATTTAAAAAAACAAACATGCATGTCCATTTTTGTTAATACTAATGATGAAGCGCTAAATAACAAAAATAACGTTTCCACCCACGTTTCTCTCCGTTGCCTTGAACAGGCTGTGTGCTGCATAAAGCGCTGCAGTTCGGTGTCCGAATTTCCCGCGCTGCCCTGCAGACGTGACGTCAAATACACTACATCCGCAGTTTTGATGCAGGAAAAAGACGGTCGCGTTAAATTCAAACACTGTAAGCGATCAACTGATCAACTGAAAGACACTAAAAAGTGTAACTACAGAGAAAAATGTGAGTAAACAACATTATAGCTTCAGTTTGTGCTCCCGTGACGACTTGGCTCATGGCTGCAGTTACCTTAAGCGGCAGTCGCGAGTTTCGTTTCTTAATCTTTCCTCTAGTCCCTTTAATGCACGGGCTTACCTGGGCTGAAGCCCAGGGGTCAACAAAGTTCAGGGACAAATCACTTTTTTATCACACTCAAATTGTTTTGCCACTCGTCAGTTTTCCTGTCAATCACATTATATGAAAATTAGAAACTGCTGATTGATCCAAATAAGCCCGTTCCTACCAACCCCCGCCCCACCGCCATGTTACAATCTGATGACGCATATAACTGACGGTTAAAATGACGGTGTATGGGTGTTTTCACAAGAAAAAGACTGAAGAGCATCCCGAAGCCATTGGCGGAGCGGGGGGCGGCTTAGGGGGCTTAAGCCTGGAATGATTCTTCAAAAGCCCCAGATCTGTTTTGACATTTCTTTTTTATGTTTTTTATTATTCTAGATTTGATTAAATAATTTTCATCAACTACAATATGTGTAAAACGTAATAAAAAGGGGAGGCTGCATGTCGTTACTAGGCTCCCCCCTCTCTAAACTTGGTATGGTCCAAACCTGTGACGTATGTGTGCCGCGCGCGCCTTGTGTTGGCACTTCACCTCTCAGGAGCTCACCGGTACTAGAGTGCCTAGAGAGAGAGAGTGGCGTCAACGGAAGTTCAAAAATCCGGCCGCATGTAGCCTCAAACAGTTCCCGGAAGTGCTTGGCGGGCCATTCTAAACATTAGGAAAACCACAACAATCGCTAATAATGTCAATAAATGCTAACGTTTTGTGAAAGCTAATATATTTACAGTAAAATATAGCTTTATTTTACTATATTGACACTCGTAATATTTAAGTACAGACAGAAAATATGATCAATACCCATTTACGATCGTGTAGTAATCCAACATAGTTAATGAGTGACGGAGTCTCTGTTTCCATCAGCCTTGGAGAGTCCGCCACTTAACACTTAAAATTTCATTTTAATTCATTGCAAATAAATAGAGTTCTACAACTATTTATTACCTATTCTTTTCTTGTAAATATGCTTATATAAATGGTGTTTAAACTGTTACTAAAGCACTCGTTGACAGCAATAAACCACAATATTTTCTCTTTTTACCGTCAGACTTGAGTGAAGCAGAGGTGACTAAATGATTTTGTCAACGGACTATGCATTATGTCTGATCTTGCAACATCACGATTACTGTTTAAATCTGGAAACCAATGTCAAATTAAATTTTCATTACAAAAAAATATAGTTATTCAACTATTTGTTACCCATTCTTCCTAGTAAATATCTATGCAATATGAATGGCTTTGAACTTGTTACTTTAACTAAATCATCCCATCACAGCAATAAAACCCACAATATTTTCTTTCTTTAACTTTCAGATGTGAGTGATGGGGGCTAATGGGTGACTAAAATTATTTGTAAATTCTCTACAAGTCTGGACTTGCAACAGCATATTTTAATGGATTGCAAATAAATTGAGTTCTGTCCTTGCTTATCACAAACTTACTCTACTGATTGATGCATAGTAAATCAGTCCTCCCCCCAACACACTGAAGACAATGCATTCCTTAAAGACTTCATCTACAGATGTGAAACGGTTCGGCATGTAAAGCTGTTTGTGTCATTCCCAATGTTGTCCTTGATAGTCCCCATCATGGTGGGGGTGCTCCAACCTCTCAGCGAAAGGCGTCCGAATGTATGTCTTCCCTAAAGACAGGGACAGAGGACAGACCTGGGTGGCTAAAGTCATAAGGAGCAATTTATCTATCACAAACAAAGATTGCAACAACAACAACAACAAAAAATTAGGTAATCATATTCAAACAGTTGCACTTTTGCATACTTTAAAATACCACACCACGAGGAAATTTTTAGATTCTTTTAATTAACTGAACAAAAAACAGGGAAAAAATAAGCAAAAACCAAGTACAGTTGTAAAACAACATTGGCAACCTCAGAACAGCTGAAGAGGCTTCAGGACATTCTTGGACAAGTGCAGAGAGATAAGCAGAAGTCCCACATGAAGCATCTCCCTGCACCCTGGCAATGCTGTCTAGTGCAGGAAATACAAGGCAGAGAAAAAAAAGTGTCAGGGTCAGTTAAGTCCAGCTTAATCAGCCACTGATGTGTAGCACATTTGTCAAGTTGCCTCAGGTTCTTAATGGTTGTGTTTTATATTAAAGGATTAAACAACGAGCAATGCATTACAACAAAAATAACAACAGTAGACACACCTGTTGATTTGGTTGTTTGCCCAGTTATAATCGTATAATCAGCCTTTGAAAAATAAAATAGTTGCCCATAGTATTTATGAATTTTAGAAACACCATAGTATTTATAGTAGCAGTATTTATATTAAAAACAACCATCCTCTATTATTATTTGCAAGACAGTTTATCAGTGGCATCAGATATTACAAAACCGCAGTCATAATCAATATCAGTGTTTTATCATATGTTTTACCAGTCATTCCGCAGCCTCAGTTATCTTACATCTATTTATAACTGCAATCACTTCCCCATATGTTAACCTTGCCACTACTATAAATCGGCAGAGTTGGATTAAGTTATATTTAGCGAGCAGATATTACATTTATTAGCATGTTGCACACGTTGCTATCCTTATCCTAAACTTTTAGCAGTTAATATTCTCTATATCCTATAATATAGACGGGTAAAATCCGCTAAAGTACTTAATAACTTGCTACGATTTAATTCAGATGTCCCACTGATATGAAATTTAATTATTTAAATGTTTTTTTTACCTCGGACAAGTGCTGCTTCGACCAGCTGCTCCGTTGGAATATATAGAGCGGCAGTTAGCTAGCACTAACTTCTGGGAACTTTTTTCGGACTCCGCCGTCCGCCATTGCTGTGAAAAAATTTACCATTGCGGTGAATGGAGTTGACGCCACTCTCTCTCTCAAGGCACTCTAACCGGTACGCGGCGCAGCGCAGTCTGCAGCAGCTCCCGCGTGCCCATTGAGTCAGAGCATCAGAGGACGTTAATCTAACGTTCATCTGGTAGGTAGTGGTCACGCGTTATATGCAAACAAACCTGTCATGAATGACGATGCTGTGTCCATTACTTTTACCTTGTAGCTTTACAACAGTCAGGTGTAATTATGTCACTATGCAATGAGCACAGATGCGACTGTTTCAACAAGATAAGTGAAAGTAATTATTGAAATAGTAATATACTGCGTTTAGCATTGGTTTATGAAACAAGTACAGTAAAGGGCTAAGCCCAATAAATTTCCTTAAATTTATAATTAGTTTTAATATAACTTTTGAATACATATAAACGTATACAGTAGGCTATATATACTATTTTTAGTGATTTGCCAACCGTGGACATCAGGTCCTTTAAAAAAAAAAAAGAGAGAGAGAGAGAGAGAGAACAGCTCAGGTGAGAGAAAACAACTAAAGTCAATTTCTCAATGATATATGTCATAAATCTTTGGTTAATAATACTTTTCTCTGGTTGATGTATGAATGAAGGACAAAAAAAGAGAGATGTTAGAAGGAGAGAAAAATGCCAGCATGAGCATTTTAGAACACACGTACCCTAGTTTGTGTACTTTCTTTTGAAGTTGAGATTAAATGATGTCATGTTTAATGTTGGACTAATAGCAACAGCAAAAACACCTTACCTGGTGATATTGTGGTTTCAGCCCACCACTATATGCAGATATGACCTTTTACCTGTTTTAACTCCAAAACAAAGGTACAAATAACCTTATAATTGTGTGGAATATATTGGTGTGTCAACTTTCACAATAATATTTTTTGTGGCTCTGGTTGATCTTTGTGTGTTCGTACAAAGAGGGAAAGATAAAAGCAAGAATGAGAACGACACAGAGGTGGAACAAGAACCAGGTTTAAAAAAAGAAGAAGATGGAATTATATTTTAGGACATATTTACTTTGGGTGAAGTAGCATTTTTAAAATCAGTTTTTTTTTTAAATATATTTTTGGTTAAATTTATGAATATATCCCTGACTGAGTCCTGGTTTAGTCCTGGTTATACCTGGTTTTGTAAATGCTGTCCTTATGAGTCCTGGTTTAGAACTGGTTCTGTGAATTCTGCTCAGTGAGTCCTTGTTTGGTCCTGAGCCGTGTGTTGGTATTGTTCTTTGAGTAAGATGTGTGTCACCAAGACTGAGTTTTAACTTTAATGGTTATCCATTAATACATTAAAGTGAAAACATAACGTAGTGTTATGATTATTAAATAACGTGGGCAGGAAATGTTATACGTTAGATAGATAAAGGCGAATAATGAATAATTTTTTAAACCACACCAGTAGATTAAATTCTTTATTACTTTTTTTGTGTACTAGATCACCCTTGTAACGATTACTATTTTTGTGGGCTAAGCAGGGCCGGCTTTGCTGACAGGCGACACAGGCAACCGCCTGAGGCGCCACCACCTGGACAGGGCGCAAAAAAAAAAAGCAGAATATATATATATATAGGCTATTTTTTAAGAAAGTTAAAGTTATGTAGCCTTTGTATTATCAAATAGACTCTCTATACATACTGTAGTTACTCGAAATTTCCCTCCAAAAGACATTAAAATAAAACCTCAATATTTAAATTCTTTGCAATGATCAGATCTGGCTGCAGCTCCTACCGACACTTGCTTTGACCGTGAAGGGTGACGTACATGACGTGGTTACTGTGGAAGAATGTAGATCGTGTTGTATTTCAATGATTAAATGATGAAAAGACCATCTTTCCAAAGAGCAGTTTCACGAAAGTGAAGGAAGGAGGAAGAAAAACGGCAATAAGCAGAGGTATGTGGACTGAGGGTGAGCTGGCCGCCTGGTGTGGGAGAGAGAGGGGGGGGGGGCATCTTACGTCGCAGTTTGTCAAGGTTGCAGACCTTGACTGCAACCTTGACAAAAAGAAAAACCATTTCCAAACATCATCCAACCATCACAAACAATATACATAGCCTATTTTTATTTTTAAACATGCATTGCAAAGAAATAAAAGCACAAACTCAGATATAAAATATTACCAAAACATAATAAGATTTTATTCTTTAAAGATTGTGGTGAAAAACTAGCAAAGTGTAATATACAAAATTACAAAAATAAAATAAAAATCTAGTTATTTGTAAAACCAAAACCCAAAATATATAGGCTACACATATGTATTTATTACACCAGTGGTGTCCTGGCCCTCTTATAAACTTCCAGCTGGAGCCTGTTTATGATCTCTGGCCATCGCTGAGCTGATCATGTCACCCGAAGCCTCTCTGAACAATGTCCGAACAGTTTCTTAAAACAAAGCAATAGAAGAAATAGAGAAAAATTGCAAGTGTGGTTGACTATAAATGTGACCTACAGTGGCTTGCAAAAGTATTCATACCCATGACCAAAACTAAATTGCTCAGAAAAGAACAAAGCAAAAGTGGGTTTCACCTTTTTATATGAAAGGAAATGGCACAAACTCAACAATCCATCACTGTTCTTGTTCGTAAGCGCTCTTTACTATGAATAGGTTGCATAAGTTTGTATGTCATTGTTGCAAAAGTATTAACACTAAGTCATTAAGTCACAATCAGTACTTGGTTGCAGCTCCTTTGGCAGCAATAACAGCTACTAATCGCTTTGGATAGCCAGCAATGAGTTTTGTGCAGTGGTCCTTGGACAGTTTCGCCCACTCCTCTTTGCAATACTGCTCCAGCTGAGTCAGGTTACTTGGTGACCTTCGGTGGACAGCAATCTTCAGATCCCTCCACAGGTTTTCTATTGGGTTGAGATCTGGGCTTTGACTGGGCCAGTCTAGAACCTTCACTTTCTTCTTCCTGAACCATTCTTGTGTCACTCGAGCCGTATGTTTTGTATCATTATCCTGTTGAAAGGTGAACTTCCTCCCAAGCTTCAGGCTTTTTGCAGATTTGAAGACGTTTTCCTCCAGGATGTTGATGTATTTTGCACTATTCATAATCCCTTGCACACGGACAAGCTCACCAGGACTGGAGGAAGAGAAACAGCCCCATAGCATTATATTCCCACCTCCATGTTTCACGGTAGGGATGGTATGAGCTGGATCATCAGCTGTGTTGGCTTTGCGCCAAACATACTTCTTGGCGTTCAGGCCAAAAAGTTCTATTTCCGTTTCATCTGACCAGATCACACGTTCCTACGTGTGTGGTGGCATACTGCAAACGAGCCTTGAGATGTTGTTTCTTCAGATATGGCTTCTTCTTTGCAACACGCCCATAGAGACCTTCCTTGTGTAAAGTGCGGGATATTGTGGACTTGTGTACGTTAGTCCCAGCACCCTGGAGAGACTTCTTCAGGTCTTCAAGAGTGATGGAGGGGGTTTGCTCTGGCTTCCCTGAGCAATTTCCTTTTGCCTTTTGCCGTGATCTTGGAGGGGCGCCCTGTTCTTTGGAGGTTCACAGTGGTACTGTGGCGCTTCCACTTCTGGACCAGTGATGCAACAGTACTTTTTGGCACACTGAGTGAACTTGCGATGGCTACATAGCTTTGCCCATCTCTATGCTTCTCTACAACTTTCTTTCTGAGGTCTTCTGAGAGCTCCTTGGACTTCATGACTGTTGTCTGCTGACAAGCATGGGATGACTGTGGACAGGTGACTATTGGGCACTAATTATGGGGCGCAATCAAGGATATACAAATCACCTGGGACTGAATACCGCCCTGTGACACTGTGAGGCAATAGTTTATAGTGTGCAATCATTTTCGACTCAAAATAACATCTTTGGTGCAAGGGTGTGAATACTTTTGCAACAATGAAATACAGACTTATACAAACCTATTCATAGTAAAGAGCGCTTACGAACAAAAACAGTGATGGATTGTTGTGTTTGTGCCATTTCCTTTCATATAAAAAGGTGAAACCCACTTTTGCTTTGTTCTGTTCTGAGCAATTGAGTTTTGGTCATGGGTGTGAATACTTTTGCAAGCCACTGTACTGTATGTTATATGTGACAGAAATATTATCCAATAAGAAAAGTGTTGTGATTTAGCTTGGGCAACCACAATATATATAGCGTCACTTTGTAGGATATTAATATTAATATTAATATTTCTATTAATATCAATACTAATACAGCCTCGGAGCACCACCTTACTTATTTGATATGTAATGGAAGCAAGGAAAACCATTAATGTCTTAAACCAATGCTTAGATTGATTTAATGAAATGATCAGTCTCAGGACGCTTTCATGAGTTCTCGCTTGAAGTGACCTTTCATGATACATCAGAAAAACCACAAACAACGACTAGTTAAGATAATACGGAGTATTTATTAACTAGTCTACAAACTACATGAGATAATGTATGTACAAAATATATACACGAAATATGTGAGCATGATGATCAACCAAAAGTTATCTTGTGAAAGAAATGTGAGATGGTATGAAAATGAAACATAAATTAATTAAGCCTCAGTTAATTAATAAATGTTAAAAGAAAAAGAAGGAAGGATTTCTTAATCCAACTAAACAAAGTTAAATTGGGTCTGGTAAACCGTAGGTCTGGATTAATTCACTATCACCAACTTCTTGTGACATCAGATCATATTTCATAGCAAATGATCAGGATTCTCCTCAGAGGTTCCGTTTGACTGAGGTGCTTCACTCACGTCCTGGTTCTGCTGGACTGTTCCTCAAATCCTTTGGAAGATTGTCGGGTGGATGGCCCCCAAAAATCTTCCCGATCTCCTGGAAGTTCGTCCGGCTCTCTGCGGGCTGTCAGCTCAGTGGTGGTTCTGGTTCGTCCTCTCTCTCTCATCCGTCTCCCCAGAGACGTGCAGCTTCAGGACTGATGTCACGGGATGGTTGATAGTAAAGATGATTTGGGTTAAAGTCTTCTTCTCTCCATCACTCCTCCCTGAGTGATCCGTGGTTCTGAACTCTGCTGAGTTCAGAGCAGGTTTCGTCTCATTCTTTCCCCATTGTTCCAAGTTTCTCCAGTTCTGTCTCTATTCCTTCCAGTTCTCACCGATCAGTTCTCTTTCAGTTCTGATCAGATCTCGTTCTCTTTCCCATCTCTCCAATTGTGATTCTCACAGTTCAGAGCTTCGCGCTCTGCTTGGCAGTGGAATGTGGGTTGCAGCTTGTCAGCCAATGGGAAGCTGACAGAGTCAGGTTTCCTCCAATAGTAAGACATGTCTCGAATGATCATTTGATTATCAGTCAAGCGTAATGGTTATAAGCATCTGTGAATTCTAAGTGAGGCATGTGTAAAATGGATCAATTATTCAGACATGATGAAATAAAATGAACACAATAAAATAAAATAAAGCAAAGATCTGAATTATATGAATAAAGGAAGATATTGAATAAACAAATCAGCTAAACAGACAAAACAGGATTAATCTTGATGATTTAGGATTCCTGTAAAGAAAATACATGTGTTAGACATCATTTGATATGAGGAAGTCCATTTCTAACATAAAAGTGGATTTCAGCAGTTGGGTAAAGTGTCTCTTTCTTCACCTTTATGCAGCAAATCCTGGAATGCATGTGATGTGAATTTGGGGAAGAAACATGTAGTTTCTAATCACCAAAGTATGTCATGTTGCATATCAAAAGAAAAGTCTTCATCATGAGATTAACATGAGCTTACTTTCCTGATAATATAAAACAGTTCTTGGAGGTTAAGAACACATTTAAAAAAAAATTGGCTATAAGGAACCAATTTATAGCAGGTCGTAAATACTGTGAAGGAGTATCTCCAAGCTTGGAGGATGGGTTCAAAGTTCACTAATTGGCCTTTGTTTGTTTTGCCAAAATGCAGGTCCTCTCCTGAGTTGCACTCAGGACCGTAAATCAGTGATTCCTCAGAGAAGGTCCTTCTCTGAGCAAAATTCCTCCTTGGGACGTCTGTTTTACATCCAAATGTGGCCTTTATCAATCAGTATGTGTTCCAAAGTATATTTGGTTAGATGTGTGTATCCTTTTGCTGAGACCTTTGGGCTTGAGATCACTACAAAAGGTAGATGCTTTCAAAGGGCTTGACTCAGTGGACACAGGACATCACACATTTGAGACTTTGACGTTACAATGTAAAGATTAATGAATCAATAGTCTGACTTTAACTGTAGTTAGGTTCCCTTTAACAAAACTACACCAGTATTACAGAGATTACCTAGTAGGCTACAGTCCAAACAAGTTTGTCAATGTGTGTCATGTAAGTCACATTTCTAACATGAAGAGGCAATCACCAAAGAACTAGCAGATAGTTTTTCTATTTACCAGTAATAACAGAGAAGAAGGGCCCTCTTTCCATGTGGCCCCCCATTTTGCACACTGAATTTTCACATTATGTCATTTGTGAAGAGTCTGCAACAGATTAAAGAAAAAAATCAATTGTGAACTCATATAACTTTAATTACACTACCACATTGTAAACACCCACTGTTATGCTGCCTGTCCTTCAGTATAGATATTAAACCTTTTGTGTTATCATACCTGTCCACGGTTGGTGCACGTCTTCACATCCTCCCCCCTGACATGAGACAGCTCTGCAAACTGTATGAAATTACAAATTATCAACAGTGTCAAAGTGCCTTACATTAAAAATAAAGATACAAGAAATTAAAAGAAAATAACCTCACAAACTTCCCGCACCCACATTCATGCAACACATACAGTGGGTACGGAAAGTATTCAGACCCCTTTTAACTTTTCACTCTTTGTTTCATTGCAGCCATTTGCTAAAATCAAAAAAGTTAATTTTATTTCTCATTAATGTACACTAAGCACCCCATCTTGACAGAAAAAAACAGAAATGTAGAAATTTTAGCAAATTTATTAAACAGAAAAAACTGAAATATCACATGGTCATAAGTTTTCAGACCCTTTGCAGTGACACTCATATTTAACTCACAGATTGTCCATTTCTTCTCATCCTCCTTGAGATGGTTCTACTCCTTCATTGGAGTCCAGCTGTGTTTAAATAAACTGATTGGACTTGATTTGGAAATGCACACACCTGTCTATATCAGACCTTACAGCTCACAGTGCATGTCAGAGTAGATGAGAATCATGGGGTGGAAGGAACTGTCCAAGGAGCTCAGAGACAGAATTGTGGTGAGACACAGATCTGGACAAGGTTACAAAAGAATTTCTGCAGCATTAAAGATTCCTAAGAGCACGGTGGCCTCCATAGTCCTTAAATGGAAGAAGTTTGGGACGACCAGAACTCTTCCTAGACCCGGCCATCCAGCCAAACTGAGCAATCATGGGAGAAAAGCCTTGGGGAGAGAGATAAAGAAGAACCCAAAGATCACTGTGGCTGAGCTCCAGAGATATAGTAGGGAGATGGAGAAAGTTCCACAAAGTCAACTATCACTGCAGCCTCCACCAGTCCGGGCTTTATGGTAGAGTCAGTGCAAGACACATTAAAGCCTGCATAGAGTTGGCCAAAAAACACATGAAGAACTCCCAGACTATGAGAAATAAGATTCTGGTCTGATGAGACCAAGATTTAACTTTTTGGCTTTAATTCTAAGCGGTATGTATGGAGAAAACCAGGCACTGCTCATCACCTGCCCAATATGATCCCAACAGTGAAACATGGTGGTGGCAGCATCATGCTATGGGGGTGTTTTTCAGCTGCAGGGACAGGACGACTGGTTGCAGTTGAAGGAAACATGAATGTGGCCAAGTACAGAGATATTCTGGAAGAAAACCTCTTCCAGAGTGTTCAGGACCTCAGACTGGGCCGAAGGTTCACCTTCCAGTAAGACAATGACCCTCACACACAGCTAAAATAACAAAGGAGCGGCTTAAGAACAACTCTGGACCATTCTTGACTGGCCCAGCCAGAGCTCTGACTTAAACCCAACTGAGCATCTCTGGAGAGACCTGAAAATGGCTGAACACCACCGTTCACCATCCAACCTGACAGAACTGGAGAGGATCTGCAAGTAAGATTGACAGAAGATCCAAAATCCAGATGTGAAACACTTGTTGCATCATTCCCAAGAAGATTCATGGCTGTAGTCACTCAAAAGGTGCTTCTACTCAGTATTGAGTGAAGGGTCTGAATACTTATGACCATGTGATATTTCAGTTTTTAATTTTTAATAAATTTTCAAAAATTTCTACATTTCTGTTTTTTTTCTGTCAAGATGGAGTGCTGATTGTACATTAATGAGAAATAAAATTAACTTTTTTTATTTTAGCAAATGGCTGCAATGAAACAAAGTGTGAAAAGTTTAAAGGGGTCTGAATACTTTCCGTACCCACTGTATAACCTTAACGTTTGTGTGGGAAGCACTTTTCTTCCAAATCATTAAAAAAAGAAAGAAAAAAGTACGAATGAAAACAATTGGAAGTTATTCAAGCCATCTCGGAGTTAGCTGATAAGGCAAGTGGCCCAGATGAAATGTCTGCAGAGCATTTTAAATTAGCAAGCCCGAGGGTAGCGGTTCTCCTTGCTATTTGTTTTACAGGTTTCATGTGTCATGGTGTATTACCAGACTCAATGTTGTCCGTTTCTTTGGTGCCTATCATCAAGGACAAAGTTTTTGGAACCTATGCGTTGTGCCCCGCCGTTGTAAAACCGCTGTAACCCACGGATTCAAGGGGCTTATTGCTTTTATAAAACGGTTACCTCACATATTGCCTATAAAATAAATAAAAATAAATACACACATACAAAATAAACAATTTATGGGTAATAATGAAATAAAAGAGAACTATTTGTTCTCCCAACACATAAGATTGAGTGGACAGTATGGTTGCTAAGCAACTCAGCTTGTTCACAAGTAGGAGGGTCTCGTAAAACAAAGATATTTCCTACGATTTGGCCCATCATTAACACGTAAACGCAGATTTTATTTCTTTGTATTTTTTTTATCTACTTATTTATTTTTTTGGCATTAAGAAAAGTTCATTTCAAAAACTTCGACCAAAGTGAGGATTTAGTTTACCTCGTTTATGCAACTGCGTGTGGACATTAATATCCAGGGTTTTAAGGTTTGAAACATCACTGCCTGCGACAAAAAAAAAAGAAAAAGAAAAAAGCTCTGATCACATTTGCTACCTGTGTTTACTCTGGATCACTTTCCAGGCGAACAAGCTGTGAACTGGGTCAGCGGAGTTTTCACTTGTTTAAAACGGCGATCAGACAGATGATCCGCTCAGATCCGACGGCCTGCTCAGTCGATTTTTATTTTATTTTATTAACTTTGCTCCCAAAGATCCATGCTTTATTTGTTTTGTTAAACCCTCTTTCCGCCTGCAAACGCTTTCCCCTCCATTTAAGCAGCAAACTCCTCCTACCCGCCAATCATCACTCCCCCCCCCCCGTTTCATTTATCCATCCATATTAATATTTCTCCATACAGCTGATAAGTATTAAAATGTGGATATAAAGCAGCATTTCTCCCGGGCCATCGCCTGGCTGACGACGGTAAAGGAGCGAACCATCAGAAACAGCTAAACTCTGTGAATGTGCTTAACGCACTTCTGCAGTTCGGTATGAGGATTTTTCTTCCAAAAACAAGGTGGATGCGATTTTTCTTTTTTTTTCTTTTTAAAATTTTCTTAGTTGGAGGAGGGAAGACGCTCGTTTTACAAAAATCCGGCTACACATTGGCCATTCGCTCTCATCAATTTAGGCTGTCTGGCCTCGTTAATGTTGTTACTTCCATTAATAGTGGTGTAAAAACAATGTTTGGAGAAACGGTGGTGTGCGTTTGGCGGCAGCTGTTTTTGTGCAGATGTAACACCTGCTTTGCAAATGAGGCAACATGTCCGCGGTGAAATCTGCGCTGTCATCTTCCACCCCTCATCCAGGTTCAGGACACCCAAAATATCAAAATTCACCACAAAGTCTACAAAATTCTTAAAACAAATATAATCCAATGAATCGGTTGAACTCAGAGCAGTTGGTTGCTAAGCAACGCAACATCTGTTTATGCTGGCGCAGGGATATTTTGTGCTGCGGTTTGCCGGATCTACGTGTAGGTTACAGTCTGTTTTACCACGGGCTTGGAACGCAGCTCAGCCAATCACATTTAAGAATGAGAAACACCCGTTTTATAAAAACTCACTAGTGGTGAAAAGTGACAATAGATGCACACACATCCATCCAGCTAGCTTAATGCTGAGCTGATGAGCGAAAACTAGCTTAATTAAAACATAAATAAATTGTAACAAAGGTTATTGTAGATTTTAGCATAGGGTTAACTATACAGATGTAAGATAATATATGATTATGAATATTGAAATCCTTGTATATTGTGGGGGAGATAACTGCAGTACTGTGGACTGTTAGGTGCTAGTCACAATTTTTCCTTCGCTCAACTTGGAGTGCCGGCCAGAACACTACTTAAAGCCAGGATGTTTCTTAAAACTGTGTTGATGCAGGTAGGTGCTGATGAGAGAATGATGAGACAAGGCTTTAACTTCACTGGATTTTTATTCCACTCAGTCTTAACAATGGACAGATGTTTGTAGTTTTTTCTGTCAATAAAAGAATAAAATAACAAATAGGCCAACAATTATTGCAATTTCTCCCAACATGCTGTCTTAAAAGGTAAACAACCAAATGTGAACAGATCTGGTTTTATAGGATTAACCAGGCAGTAATGGGTTAATTCTACACAATATCTGCAGAACAGATCTATGTGGCCATCATACCGCTTCAACAAAACAGATACTCCTATTCAGGCCGGGATAGACTTACCTGTTAGATAGACGTGCCTGTTTGCTAGCATTAGCCGATTAGCGCTTAGCTGCTTCTATTAGCTACACTCAAGTAACAAATGAAACTGAAGATAAACATTTCCCACATATTTAAGCTCAACAAACACTGAATCAATAGTCTTACTTGTCATTAACACACAAACATGTAGGGAACCGTTCTTCAGACTGACTGCAGTGTTCCTGCTGGTTGACTTCTCTGCAGGTGTTAGCACCCGCACTGTTAGCCACACTGAGTGGACTCTCGGAACCGGCTGCAGTGATGACGTCACTTCCGCCCAAACGAAGCTGCTACACCAGGGGTTTACCTAAACTACACATCTTGCACTATAAGTAAACATCATTAAACCTTAAACAAAATAAGGCGAACAATAGTCTTTTGTACAGCTGCCCCCAAATGTATGTTGTACATTTGCTCTCAACAAAGCATCCCTGCTAGGGAGATGTTCTTATGCTGATTGTGGGCCTTCTTCAGGAAAGACAGGGAGGATGACCAGCCGGGCCATGGGCCTAGTGTAGGTTCTGTCCTTCACAGTCACGTTGGCTGAACGGATGTGTCCATCAGGGCTCGGGTGCACCTTCACAATGCACCCGATGGACCAAAGAGCTCGTGAAAGCTGGGGATCCACAATCATTGCCACAGAGCGTTCTGCTACGTCTCCTGATGAGGACTGCCACTTCTGGTGGGACTGCAGTCCAGGTAGGTACAGCCTTATGAAGTGGGCCCAGAAGTGGTTGGCAAGCACTTGTGCATGTTTCCATCTTCGACGACTCAGCAGCTCATCCTTGGAGTAGACCACTTGTGGCAGGGATCGATCCAGCCACGCCATCAGTAGGCAATTTGGAGTTACTGGATCCGGGTCACTAACATCAAATGGAACATATCCCAAGGGCTTGGAGTTAAAGGGACACTGTGTAATCGGGAGCAGTTCCCTCGTACTTTTCATGCTGCATTCGCGTGAAACCGGGCAGACCGACGACAGCCGATGCATGTAAAGTTATCACCGGCCTCTACGTGAAGACGTGGTCCGTCAGTTACAGTGACATCAGTCCACATCTGATTTGTTGTCATGGCGATATCATATTGTTTTCCCTGACCCATGTTTTACCGTCTTTCGCTCGGCTTCATTGATTAAAATGACATCTGGTTTGTTACCAACGGCCGTCTGCCCGACTGCACGTGAACCCAGCATCAGTGAGACGCTAGTTTCTCCCCACTGCAGCGCAGTGACTTTTCAAAGGCATTACCTCGAACTGAGCTGAAAACTCCGGTGTGTCCGGTGAGTTTCGGTGTTTTCCTACTGTCACGCTTCTCCCGAACACAAAAACATGGCGATACGACATGGCAGCCTCCACCGAGCCACCCCGCTCGATGTGTAAATGAATGATACGAACGGCAAATTTAGAACTTAGAGGAGCACTTCAGTTTGTTGATGGGAGTGATTACTGATTAATGAAAAAACACTTTTGAACCAAATAATCAGTTTTTGTGAATAAAACACAGTAGAACTTACACAATATCCCTTTAAGGATCCCTTCCACTTCTACAAGCACTGTGTGAAGGACCTCTTCTTGAAGTGGCTGTGCTCCAACTGTGGTGCGAAGTGCTGTCTTCTTGGAGCGGATCTCCCGCTACCATGCACCCCCAAAGTGCGGGGCACCTGGCAGGTTGAAATGAAACTGGATCTTGTGCGGTGCTATGAGCTGCTGAAGGTCTAGTGCCATGGCTAAGAATGCCTGCTGTAGCTCTGTTTCGCCACCCCTGAAATAAGTCCCTTGGTCTGAATACAGCTCTACAGGCGTCCCCCTCCTGGCGATAAACCTTCGCAGCGCCTTCAAGAATGAGTCTGTCAATGGAGGTTAGAACATCCAGGTGCCCGGCTCTGACAGTCAGACACTTGAATATTATTCCCCATCTCCTCTCCAAACGGTGTCCCACCTTGATGGTGGATGGCCCGAAACAGTCAACGCCAGTAGAGTGGAAGGCTGGCCTGACGAGACGGAGGCCAGCTAATGGCAGGTCAGCCATTTTGGGCACTGTTGGCTTTGTTCTCCATCTACGACATTCTGTACAACCCCTTTGGAAACGACGAACAGCCTCACGGCCCCTAAAGATCCAGTATTTACGCCGGAGCTCAGCGAAGACACGCTCTGGTCCAGGATGCCGCAGACGACTGTCGTAGTCATGTATGAGCAGACCAGTTACTGGGTGCGAGGGATCTAAAACCAATGGACGTAAACTGCTGTAGGCTAGGTCCTCAGATCTACGTAGGCGACCAACTGTGATCAGTTCTCCGGTCTCATCAAGTTCTGGAGACAGGGCTGAAAGGCGGCTACCACGTTGGACAGGTTTTCCTGCTTTGAGAAGACACAAATCCTCAGGGAAGCTGTCCTGTTGAGCTCTCTTCAGGAGGAAGGTCTCCACTTGATGATCGTCCTCAGCTGTTGGGCAGCTGTCCCTGGCTGCCGCCCCATGCATCTCCTGCACGGTTGCATCTAGAAGTTTTTGCTAGGTGTTATGTTGATACCTGTCGGCAACTTGTCCCTCAGGTGCAGATAATACACTGCAGAAGGTTGCTTTACGAAGCTCAACGGGGTCCAAGTCATCTGCCGGAGAACTGGAAGGATCGGTTGGTGATTCCTCTGGATGCATGTAGAGGAAGACAGGGCCTTGACTCCATCTGTTAGGCCTTACCAGGTTCTGCAGTTTTCCCATGGGTGATGTCATCAGCAGGTTCTGTGCGGAGTCAACATATCGCCAAGTATACGACTGGGTGAGCTCCTGGATCTCAGCGACTCAGTTTCCAACAAAGACTTTGAAACAACAAGACTGAACGAAACCAGGCCAAGATGGTTGTGGAATCTGTCCACATCACCGTCTTGCAGGGGAAAGTTCATTCTCAAGCAGCTTTAGTTGTGCTCCAATGAGGGCTCCACACAGTTCTAACCTGGCAATGGAGTGGAGGTGTTTTGGGGCTACTTTGGAGTGAGCCATCACAAAGGCAAGGTGGGTTCTGCCATCCTTACCAACAGCCCTCATGTAGGCCACCGCTTCATAAGCTTGCTCAGATGCATCACAAAACACATGGAGCTCTCTTTCTCTTTTCAGCAAGGCAGCATCAGTGGGTAGGTATGGTCGGGGGAAGATGATTTGGGGCAGGAAATGTAGCTCTTCTCCCCAAATGTTCCACTGCTGTAGGAGATCAGGTGGCAACTGGGGGTCATCCCAGTCCCTGTTCTTTTCCCAAAGACGTCGCACCAACATCTTGGCCCTGGTGGTATAGGGTATGATGAAGCCTAAGGCATTTACAAGTACTTTGTAAATGCTACGCATGGTAGGAGTGGCATAGTGGACTTGACGGTGCTTGTAGCCTAGCATGTCAGTGGAGAAGTGCCAGCTCAGACGCAGTGTTGATTCAGGGCTGTCTGTCCTGTCATGCGCAAGCCAGAGCTCAGCACCGTTGGATCTGTCCTCTTCAGGTAGATGACTAATGGTATCTGGATCATGACTGGCCCATTGTCGAAGTAGGAATCCGGCCGATGTTAGGAGAGCTCGCAACTTATCCACCAGGTCTCTTGCCTCGGCAGCTGTTGGCAGACTATGGAGACAATTATCTACAGTACATGGAAACATCTTTCTATGGACGTTCTTGCCTCCTCCCCAAGTGAACTGTGGTCTTCAGTATGGCGCTGCAGGGCAAACGTGCACAGCACGGACTGCATGTGGTACCGAAGGGGAGTACTTGCCACTTGTACACTGAAGCAGGCTCATCCTGATGAAGGTCACGCCATACGAAGCGCAAGAGTGGGCGGTCTTCAGGGAGCAGGCGGATCTGGTGGAACATGCCTTCGATGTCCCCACTGACAGCCACGGCATGCTCCCTGAACCTTAGGATGACTCCAATCAGGAACACACCCCAGGGGAGGGCCAGGCAAGAGGTACTCATTAAGGTTCTGTCCCTGATGCTGGAAGGAGCAGTTAAACACCAGCCGGTGTTTGCCATTGTGCATGACAAAGTGGTCAGGAATGTACCATGCTTCCTCATCTCCACTTAACTCAGAACACTTAATCTTAGCGACGTATCCAGCCTCAATCAGCTTCTTAGTTTCTGTTTGGTATATTTCTGCTCTCTCAGGATCCTTCTTAAGCCTTCTCTCTACCCCTCTCAGGTTTAGCATGATGACGCTGGGAGTAGATTGAAGGTGTGGCTTAACGACATATGCCGTCCACCTCCACTGGGGTTGTTCTGTTCTCCAGCAGACTGATGGCCAGGTCATCTTCCTTGGAGCGAGTCACCATCTTGCTACTCTAAAGGGGGATGGTGTCAGCTTGCCACAACCTCTCAACGTGCTTCATTAACTGTCACTTGAGGAGGGATGGAGGTTATTAGGCACTGCTGACCTGTTTAACTTGCATATGAAATTGGAAGGACCTTGCAGAGCCCAGCCCAACCTGGTGTGAATGGCTGCTGGTCCTCCAGGGGGGCCTAAACGGACAAGCTCAGTAGGGACAAGGAGGTGTTGGTGGTCACTGCCTATAAGGAACAGCGGTCTAATCTTCTTAAAAGGCTCAAGGGGCAACCCATCCAGGTGTTTATACTTCCCCTTGAGTGACTCAGTGGGGTAAGTATGGTCTGCTAGATCAATGAGTTGTAGTGAAGGCTTTACTGACAAGATACTGAGTTCTTGGCTTTGCCTTTGGGGAGATGGTGAAGGAGACACAGGTACCATGAAGGGTTTGCATATCCTGCCTAATGGTACGTAAAGGCAGGGTTTCAGGGCTACCTTGGAGTCCTAATTCCTGAGCAGCAGAGGGCAGCAGCATGGTTCTCTCTGACCCGTCATCTAGCACTGTGTATGTATTCAAGGTTCGGTTGCCATGACGTAGGAGGACGGGGAGAACCTTTAACAGCACTCTGCTTCCCTCTGTTGGTCAGTCCAAATACAGCACACCTGTTGAACTTCCATCTCCTTCTGGAGGCACTGCTGCTTGTGTCCGTCCCTTTCAGGGCTGTACGCTTAGCTTTTTCACTAGGAGCACTAGTGCTCCCAAATGAAAAAATTTAGGAGCACAGAAAAAATTTTCAGAGCACTATGAATTTTCTTAAATAGCACATTTGAATTGTAATAATATTTACCTTTGCCTAGGCAATAGGCCCAATGAATTACACTGACAAACAAACAGTTTTAAATACAGAGAATTTCCCTGTCCTACAGTTTTTTGTTGTCCAGTCGCCTGGCGCACTTGGCTGTGTCCATCCAGCGGTCCACAGCAGAATTTGGTCTGGGTCAGGTGGGCTTTGGTATAGATGTTGATTTTACATTATGCATTGTTGTTAAAAAGGGCATCAAACCAGTGTTACAGCAAAACCTGTGACCCATGAAAACCTATGACTGTTGTGGGGGGTTAACACCTGTTCCCTGATTATTCTTCTGCAGTTACTTAACTGTCAGCAGCAGGTAATCTCTTTACTTATTCTTTGTTAAATAGCAATAGGGGATTATCACGCTTACCGGAAGTTGCCGGCTTTTGACACTTCCTCTTCCGGGCCATGTTAACGACAGCCGTTCCTACTCTGTTATACTGTTTAAATCGGATAAACTCCAAACATATTGAAGTTTTCATTCTAGACTGAAGTGATACTGGATCAAAAGCTGGATCAAAGCGATCGATTCGCCGCGGTGAAGGGCCGAACTTTATAATAAAACACACGTTTGTTTGTCCCCGGTGGGGCACGACACCGGCACTTCACAGCATGCTAGCATTAGCCAGCTAGCGTTTACTGACGTGCTTAACATTGTGCGTCTTAAAACACACAAACATCTGAAAATCGGGTCTGTACCTCCCCGTTTCCAGTGGAACAACTGGGGACTGCCAAGAAAGGAGACGCTTTCAGATGATTGTGTGTTTTCAGCCGCACAAAGTTAGGCACGTTATCAAACTGGCTAATGCTTACAGGCTAACACGACTGTGCAGTCTGCCGGCCACAAACAAACGTGTCGTTTTATTATAAAGTTCGGTCCTTCACCGCGGTGAATCGGTCGTTTTGATCCACTTCTTCCTCAGCATCACTTCAGTCTGGAATGAAAACTTGGCATTGGCGTTTATCCGATTTACAAAGTTTAACAGAGTAGTAGCTGGCGGACTTTTGTTAGCAGGTTAGCATTCGCCAGCTTGATGACGTGCCTAACTTTGTGCGGCTGAAAACACACAAGCATCTGAAAGCGTCTCCTTTCTTGGCAGTCCCCAGTTGTTCCACTGGAAACGGGGAGGTACAGACCCGATGTTTGTTGATGTCAGATGTTTGTGTGTTTTAAGACGCACAATGTTAAGGACGTCAGTAAACGCTAGCTGGCTAATGCTAGCATGCTGTGAAGTGCCGGTGTCGTGCCCCACCGGGGACAAACAAACGTGTGTTTTATTATAAAGTTCGGCCCTTCACCGCGGCGAATCGATCGCTTTGATCCAGCTTTTGATCCAGTATCACTTCAGTCTAGAATGAAAACTTCAATATGTTTGGAGTTTATCCGATTTAAACAGTATAACAGAGCAGGAACGGCTGATGTTAACATGGCCCGGAAGAGGAAGTGCCAAATGTTTCAACTTCCGGAAACCGGAACGCGGAAATGTGATAATCCCCTATATGCCGAAAAGCTGCGGTGTTGTGAACCCCCGTATCTGTTTTCATGACTGCAAAGGTGCAAATGATGATTATAATAATCAATCAATCAATCAACTTTTATTTGTATAGCCCTTTACAATAACCAGAATGGTACTCAAAGTGCTTAACAATTAAGCCATAAAGGTACATCAATACATAAAACAGAAAAATCAATAAAACAGGATAAGAAAGAAATAAGAAGTAACTGGGAAGTGCCATAGCGCCGCAGGGTATTAAGAGCCTGTAGGAAACGCATAAAATAAGTTAAAAATAGATGGACAAATAAATAAATAAAAACCTTACCTAAAAAAACGAACCTAGATGGAGTTAAAGGCTAATCTAAAAAGGTGGGTCTTTAGCTTTGATTTAAAAAGGCCGAGATCAGTGGTGATGCGAATGTCCAGGGGCAGTTTGTTCCACAACCGAGGAGCAGCAACAGCAGAAGAACGGTCACCCCACTGCTTGTGTCTCGACCTTGGGACCTCAAGCAAAAGCTGACCCGAAGAACGCAGGGCCCTACCGTGATCACGGATAGTTAAAATATCTGATAAATAGGAGGGCGCCTGGCCATGAATACCGTTAAAAACAAACAACAAAAGTTTAAAATCGACTCTGAAACGAACGGGAAGCCAGTGAAGCGACGACAGCACGGGGTGATGTGTTCATGTCTAGACGTGCCTGTTAAAAATCGGGCTGCAGCATTCTGAACGAGTTGAAGACGTGAAATCAAAGACTGGTTTAGGCCGACATAGAGGGCATTGCAGTAGTCCAGTCTTGAACTAATAAATGCATGAATTGCCTTCTCTAGGTCTTGCCGACTGAGAAAAGGCCTCACTTTGGCCAAGAGGCGAAGCTGAAAAAAACTGGTTCTCACCACGGCGCTAACTTGTTTGTCAAATTTCAGTTTGCTGTCAAATGTTACTCCAAGATTCTTGACATGTGATTTAAAAAAGGGGGCCAGTGAATCACAGTCTGTGAGAACATTTGACATGGGAGACGTACCAAACAAAATGCATTCTGTCTTACTGTCATTTAAGAGCAGAAGGTTCTGTGCTAGCCACTGTTTAACATCACTTAGACAGTCCAGTAACTTATTTAGTGCAGTTTTCCCATTTGATCTCATGGGCAAGTATAACTGCAAATCATCAGCATAAAAGTGAAAAGACAGATCGTGTTTTCTGATGATTGATCCCAGAGGTAACAAATACAAAGAAAAGAGAATGGGGCCGAGAATTGATCCTTGCGGCACCCCACAGGATAGGGACGCATGTGAGGAGCAGAGATCACCGATCATAACTGAAAAGCTCCTATTTTCCAGGTAAGACTTAAACCATTGAAGGGCGTTGCCACGGATACCAACATGCTGCTCGAGACGAGATACAAGGACTGCATGGTCGACTGTATCAAAGGCCGCTGTAAGATCCAGCAGCACCAGCGCTGCAGGATGCCCGGCATCCACAGATAAGGCAATGTCATTCTGCACCTTTAACAGTGCTGATTCAGTACTATGTCGGGATCGAAAGCCAGACTGGAATTTTTCTAAAACTGAGTTGTCCTCTAAAAATGTCTGTAATTGAATAAAAACAATCTTTTCCAAAACCTTAGAAAGAAAGGGCAGATGTGAAACAGGCCTGAAATTAGACAACACAGAGGAATCAAGGTGTGTTTTTTTCAAAAGGGGCCTAACCACAGCATGCTTGAAGGCAGCTGGAAAGGACCCTGAACTAAGGCAGGCATTCATAAAAACAAGCAGGCTTGACCCAACAGAATTAAAAACCTCCTTCAAAAAACCTGGCTGGAATAATGTCTAAAGGGCAGTTAGTGGGTTTCATGCCACTAACTACCTTGGTGAGAAATGACAACGAAATGGTCTCAAATTGCTCAAAAAAGGAGGATGATAATGATATTATTATTATTATTATTATTTAAAGCCCACAAAGACGCTTGCAAAGCTAAGCTTTGACGTCACCAGTTTGGTTGGTTCGGCTCTGAAGAGGAAACCTCTGACTCCTGATCATGTGTGAACATTTTATAGAGAAAATTAGGAAAATGATCAGAAGACTTGGGCCCAATCCCAATTCTCTTTTTTACCCCTACCCCTTACCCCTTCCCCTTGGCCCTTGCACTTAAAACGAAGCTACAAGGGGTAGGGGTGAAAGTCAACCCCTTCAAATTGGGACACCCCTTCAAGAATCACATACGTCATCAGTGATTCCGCCGGCTTGTGTGTAAGCAGATGTGCGCTGAGCTGTTGGCGCAAATCTGGAGAAATCAAGCCGTCTACAGCTGTGGATTAACGTTAACAAGCAAATTTGATTTTTGCATGACATCCCTGCCTGTGTTTTATCCCATGAAGACCAGCAGCGATGCTGCCGAATTTCTTATTGATCATCTAGATTATCAGGGCTGCAGAGCACCGCTGGTTTTCAGCCTGGTAGCGCGACTGAAGCGTCAATGTAGTACTCGCGATTTTTTTTCATGTGCATTTTGCAAAAAAAATGACCGTTAAACGTTTAAACAGCATTAAAGTAGACTATATAATGGTTTTCACACTTTTTAAACTTTATTTATGGAGAAATATTTACATTTGTGGATGTTTTTGGACTCAGTAGCAGCTATCGTCCCAGCGATTTTCATACCCCTTCGTTTGAAGTGTGCTCTCGAAAAATCTTCGTTTGAAGGGGTATATAGCCCTACCCCTTAGCCCTTCCCCTCCATCCTACAGGTATTGGGACACCTCTACCCCTACACATGAACGCGCAAAACGGAGGGGAAGGGCTAAGGGGTAGGGCCAAGGGGTGAAATGGGATTCACCCTTGGAGTCTGGTAAACTAGAGGCCCGCAGAGGAAAGCCTGAAGCTGCTCTGCGTGTTTTTAATATCACCAGCTGAGCACCGCTAACCAGTATCGGTATCTGCGGTATTGGTTCGTACGAACATCGCTGCATAATTCTCCAACTCTGTTCCTCTTTAAGCCTCTTATTAGAAACACTTCAATCTACAACACTCATAAATCCCTTCGCTACAGTCCGATGATGATCAGAACAGCTCTGTAGCGGGTTTCTCTGAAATGACCGTCATAAACTGTTTCTAACCGGGACTCCCCGTTATCAGCGGCAGATCCGGTTATACCAAACGTCATGCTCTCCCTCACCATCCTGCAGCCTGGATGCTTTGCGTCTTTCCCATCATATCCCTGTCTTGCTAAAACACTTACCTTATTTCATATTAAATCACCGGCAATTACGAACATTAGCTTGGCTAACATTTAGCCTACCTGCTGTTTATGCTCCAGCGTCTCCACTCCAATCTCGTTTAGAGACGGCATGCTGCCTCCGAAACGTCCACCTCCCGGTACATAAATCCAAATGTGGAATCAAAGTTGTTATACAAATTTCTCCATGCATGACCTGGTCCATGTGGACCTCCTGACATGACCTGGTCCATGTGGACCTCCTGACAGCACACAGCCTCCAGCAGCGCAGCCGCTCCCACAGGTGCAGCCAACCCACTCCGCTACAGATCAGCCCCGGTTTCCTCTCTAGTCACGGGGCCTACGGACTGGAAAGCATATGCAACAGGATCTCGATGCTGGACTGGTCTTTCAGCTTTGCTTTTCATTATGTCCATCGTCCAAATTGTGTTAACGGTTTGTTAGCTGTTGTGTTGCTGGTGATCACGATGGGTTCAATGTGGAGCTGGAGCGCAACCCGGTGACTTCAAAGTTGCCACATGGCGGCATCCTGACCATAAAAACATAAAACGTCGCTACGTTTTTCTCTTACATGCCCATATTTTTCATGTATTTTTCAACTGTCAAATTAATAAATTTAGTTGGCAGGTAAAACGCTCGCACTGTACAGCCCTGCTTTTGGTTGACTTGGTTTTAACTGCCTCTGCTTGAATCCCAAGCCCGCCACAACACAGTTTGAAACTGAAATGAAGTCCCATGAGATCTTGCAGTCTCTTGATCCCCCACCACACCCACTCACCCACCTACTGCCATCACCATCCCATCACCATCATCGAAACAATGTCGATTCACTGTAAGGCATTTCATCATTGAAAAACCACCATCTATCCAGCCCTGATTCGACAACAGTTTTTCAACCGTTGAAATGGTAACTGTAATCAACATAGAACTTTCAAGCTCAACCAAAAATAACCAATCTGACCAAAATCCAACATTAAATCAATGTAAATTGTTGTCTGGGTGTCGTTATATAGATGTGTTACATCCCAGCTCTGCTAGGGATTAGAGACGTGACAAAAAGACTGGTTTCAGGTGGAATGTTGGAGAAAGATGGTTTTGTTGTTCATGAAGGAGAATTAAGGCAAACATAAACACTGGCAAAAACTGTAAACAGAAAAGGAGATGGGATTAGAGATGCTGCTCAAATAAATTAAATTAAAAGACAGACAAAGCCTGAACTAAAGAGCCAAAGGGGTAAAACCAACACAAACCTAAGCTACAAATTAAGAACCAAAAAGGAAAGAGCAACACCAGTAAGCTAAACAACTGTAACCAAAACCCAACTATAGCAAAAGGCCTAGCTATCCCAACTCCAAACTACCAGTGTAAATCACAAACAAAGACGACTCAAAACCTAAACTACACACAAAAACCATTAACCAACAAAAACACCTGGAAATCAAAACTAAAGAAGACCAAACTAAGACAAACTAAAGTAACCAAAAAAAGAAAAAACCTACAAAAGAAACTAAAGACAACTGTTCCCAGGCCAAACAGTTGCCACTGATTGAGATCTGCTGGTCTCTTTTGTAGCTCCCAGCCAGAAGCTCCAGGTGTGACTGATGAGTAATAGGGGATTATCACGCTTACCGGAAGTTCCCGGATTTTGGACACTTCCTCTTCCGGGCCATGTTAACGACAGCCGTTCCTGCTCTGTTATACTGTTTAAATCGGATAAACTCCAAACATACTCAAGTGTTCATTCTAGACTGAAGTGATGCTAAGGAAGAAGGGGATCAAAGCCGAACTTTATGATAAAACACACGTTTGTTTGTCGCCGGTGGGGCACAACACCGGCACTTCACAGCATGCTAGCATTAGCCAGCTAGCGTTTACTGACATGCTTGACATTGTGCGTCTTAAAACACACAAACATCTGAAAATCGGGTCTGTACCCCCCCGTTTCCAGTGGAACAACTGGGGACTGCCAAGAAGGGAGACGCTTTCAGATGCTTGTGTGTTTTCAGCCGCACAAAGTTAGGCATGTTATCGAGCTGGCTAATGCTAGCCTGCTAACACGACTGCGCAGTCTGCCGGGCACAAACAAACGTGTGTCGTTTTATTATAAAGTTCGGGCCTTCACCGCGGCGAATCGGTCGTTTTGATCCACTTCTTCCTTAGCATCACCTCAGTCTGGAATGAAAACTTGGCATTGGCGTTTATCCGATTAACAAAGTTTAACAGAGTAGTAGCTGGCGGACTACTGTTAGCAGGTTAGCATTAGCCAGCTTGATGACGTGCCTAACTTTGTGCGGCATTTTATTTCTTTAATTAAACATTTGTCTATTACACCATTTCATATCATACTGCTGGGCCTGACAAGGGAGAAATGAAAGTTAACAGATGTAATGATAGAAAGTGAAAACAGAGAGAAAGGAGTAAGGAAGAGGTAGACAGAGAGGAGAGAAAACATGAATCCACTTACACAGTTCACTGGTACATCTGTACAGCAATCCCTAAACAACATTTCAAGGTCTCTGTCGGAAAACAAAACCAGCAATCCCCTACAGGAGGACCTGCAGGTGGCTTAAATATCCTCAGATCATACAAACACACGCAGAACTACGCAGAGAAGAGGTACAACCTAGTCAGTGCAATGGGAAGTAGAGAAGAGGTAAAACCTAGTCATCGCAATGGGAAGTAGAGAAGAGGTAAAACCTAGTCCTCGCAATGGGAAGCAGTGTCACAGTGTCAACATGCATAATAAAGGTGCTCCGTGGTGATACAGTCATGCAGATGCAGCCTCGTCTCTGCAAGGAGGAGGAAGCCCGCAAGGCTCACGACCCAGGCCCCCAGCAGCCACCCAGAGCCCCCCCCCCCAAAGAGCGGACATGCATCCCCCGAGCGGACATGCATCCCCTGGGCCCCCCCGCGGTCTGGGGGCCCTGGCCCCAGCGGACCAAGACCAGCAGCTGCCGACCCCACCGGGCGCCCCCCGGGGCAGAAACGGCGCCAGGCCCAGGGCCCAAGCGCCCCTCCCTACCCCCCACACATACGCCCCCACCTCCCTATACCCCCAATACCCCATACAGTCCCCCCCTTACATGTCCAGCCCCGCCCATCCCTCTGACCTATCACACTCCCGCCCTTCCTTCCTTCAGCCCCTCACGACCATCCCTACTAGACACTCACGAGCATGCCCCTCCTTCCTCCATCCCCCATTTCCTCCAACCACTTACCCACATCTCCTCCTTCTTCCAGCCCAAGTTCCTCCCTCCCACATTTCCTCTTTCACACTCTCATTCATTATTCTCATATACCCACCTCGCTCTTGCCCATGCCCTCGTGCCTCCTGAGTGGTAGCTCGGGCCGGGGAAGGAGCCGTGAGACAGGAACTTTGGCTGCAGGGCAAATCACTCGAGAGAAGGAATGAAACTGAAGTCTATCATAAGGCGAGAGAGATGTCCATCACAAAGCATAGAACCAATATAAAAAGACTAACACAAATTTGTCAGTGCCCATGAACACTTGTTTACTGCAGCTCTGTGTTTTTGATCTACAGATAAAGTTGAGGTGGTAATTAGCTTTTCTTTATAAGGTCTTCTCTGCAGCATGACTTGATATTGTATACAACACTACTTTCTTTTAACTGAGATATTTTGCCTGCAGGCATTTTGAAGGTGTGAGCTTGAAGACTGTCCGAAGGGAGAATTATGTGCTGCATGGTCTTTAATTCCAGTTTTACCTTTCCTTTTCATTTCAGTGTTCCCTGCAGATGTGCAGCAGTGATTACAGAGGGGTTCTCTGTGAGGAGAGTCTGGATAAACAGAACCAAGAGTCCCATCTCATATAAGGGGAACCAGAGAAGCTATGGCCCAATCAGGATGTAGAGCAGTTGATGATGGGCTGGTGGAGAGTGTCACCAGTTTACTAATGACAATGGTTCCTGTGAAGAGTGAAGATGATGAAAAAGGACAGCAGCCTTGGCCATATTCAGCCCATCTTCATCAAACCCAAATTGAAGGCAACTCAGAGGATGAGGCTTCAACAAACAACCCATCTACACAAGTGAAATCAGAAACTGATGGAGAGAACTGTGGAGGAGCAGAACTAACCAGTAACCCAGACCCAAACAGTGATTTACAACCAAGTAGTGACAGAAAGGCTTCAACCTTTTCTGAGATGGCAAATTTGTCACATTTTGGACTCAAAATGGAGGAGAGTGAAGAAGGCTGGGACGACACCAAGCCACATGGGTCAGGTGTTAATAGTAATGTGGAGTATAAAACTGCCAAAAAATCCCTCATCAGCTCTGATTGTGGAGACAAGTTTCACCATCAGCAATCTCTCAAGAGACACAAGAAAATCCACACAGAGAAAAAAACTGTTGGATGTGATGTTTGTGGTAAAATAGTTAGACATAAAAATTTTAGGATGCACATGAGAACCCACACAGGAGACAAACCATTCAGTTGTGATGAATGTGGACATAGATTTAGTCAAAGGAGAAGCTTAAACCAACATATGAGAACCCACACAGGAGACAAACCATTCAGTTGTGATGAATGTGGACATAGATTTAATCTAAAGACGAGCTTAAACGAACACATGAGAATCCACACAGGAGACAAACCATTCCGTTGTGATGAATGTGGACATAGATTTAGTCAAAGGACAAGCTTAAAACGACACACGAGAATCCACACAGGAGACAAACCATTTATTTGTGATGAATGTGGACATAGATTTGGTCGTAAGACTAACTTAAACCAACACATGAGAATCCACACAGGAGACAAACCATTCAGTTGTGATGAATGTGGACATAGATTTAGTTCAAAGACAGACTTAAACCAACACATGAGAATCCACACAGGAGACAAACCATTCACTTGTGATGAATGTGGACATGGATTTAGTTCAAAGACACACTTAAACCAACACATGAGAATCCACACAGGAGACAAACCATTCACTTGTGATGAATGTGGACATAGATTTAGTCGGAAGACACATTTTAACCGACACATGAGAATCCACACAGGAGACAAACCATTCAGTTGTGATGAATGTGGACATAGATTTAGTCGGAAGACACACTTAAACGAACACATGAGAATCCACACAGGAGACAAACCATTCACTTGTGATGAATGTGGACATAGATTTAGTCAAAAGACACACTTAAACCAACATATGAGAATCCACACAGGAGACAAACCATTCAGGTGTGATGAATGTGGAAGTAGATTTAGTGAAAAGAAGAGTTTGAACCAACACATGAGAATCCACACAGGAGACAAACCATTTAGTTGTGATGAATGTGGACATAGATTTAGTCAAAAGACAAGCTTAAACCAACACATGAGAATCCACACAGGAGACAAACCATTCAGTTGTGATGAATGTGGACATAGATTTAGTCGGAAGACACACTTAAACCAACACATGAGAATCCACACAGGAGACAAACCATTCAGGTGTGATGAATGTGGAAGTAGATTTAGTGAAAAGACAGAGTTTGAACCGACACATGAGAATCCACACAGGAGACAAACCATTCAGGTGTGATGAATGTGGAAGTAGATTTAGTGAAAAGAAGAGTTTGAACCAACACATGAGAATCCACACAGGAGACAAACCATTTAGTTGTGATGAATGTGGACATAGATTTAGTCAAAAGACAAGCTTAAACCAACACATGAGAATCCACACAGGAGACAAACCATTCATTTGTGATGAA
Organism: Atherinomorus stipes; assembly: GCA_023101725.1. Classification (NCBI taxonomy): domain Eukaryota; kingdom Metazoa; phylum Chordata; class Actinopteri; order Atheriniformes; family Atherinidae; genus Atherinomorus; species Atherinomorus stipes. The sequence goes on along the minus strand of JALJCO010000202.1, from coordinate 7,095 downwards.
TGTGGACATAGATTTAGTCGGAAGACACACTTAAACCAACACATGAGAATCCACACAGGAGACAAACCATTCATTTGTGATGAATGTGGACATAGATTTAGTCAAAAGACACACTTAAACCGACACATGAAAATCCACACAGGAGACAAACCATTTCCTTGAGAGGTTCGTGAGGAATTAAGGTGATATGAAACCTTAGGCCACATCTACACTAAGCAGTTCAACTGCTGGTGAAACGACCTTAAGTAATTTAGCAATAGAACAATACAAGAATATAAAAGCTTTATTAAAGAAATAAAACAAATAAAACTACTGAACTAAAAAGTAATAAAATAATCCTAAAAGTCCACCTAAAAAGTAATAAAAGAAAAAAGGATTAAAAAAAAAGGGGGGGCTAAAAAGGGTTTATCGGCTCTGTCCCGGGTCCATGGCGGCCGCTCCTCCAAGCCGCCGCACTCCTGGCCCTGGGCTCCCCGGGACACCACCGCCGCTCTCTGGCCCGGGCAGTCACTCCTCCGGGCGGCCGCGCCTCCGGCCGTAGGCCCTCCTTGTGGGGTCCGCGACCGCCCTCCGACTCCCGAGCCACTCTTCCACGTCGCCGCCGCTGCTGCCACACCGCTGCCTCGAGCCCCCCCCCCGCCGGGGGACTCGCATCCTCCCCCGGCTGCGCCTCCTGTACCCAGTCCTCCTCCGACTCCTCAGCTCTCTGTGTTGTCCGCACACCGGCTTTTATTCTTCCAATAGGGGATTATCACGCTTACCGGAAGTTACCGGATTTTGACACTTCCTCTTCCGGGCCATGTTAACGACAGCCGTTCCTGTTCTGTTATACTGTTTGAATCGGATAAACTCCAAACATATTTAAGTTTTCATTCTAGACTGAAGTGATACTGGATCAAAAGCTGGATCAAAGCGATAGATTTGCCGCGGTGAAGGGCCGAACTTTATAATAAAACACCGTTTGTTTGTCGCCGGTGGGGCACAACACCGGCACTTCACAGCATGCTAGCATTAGCCAGCTAGCATTTACTGACGTGCTTAACATTGTCGTCTTAAACACACAAACATCTAAAATCGGTCTGTACCTCCCCGTTTCCAGTGGAACAACTGGGGACTGCCAAGAAAGGAGACGCTTTCAGATGATTGTGTGTTTTCAGCCGCACAAGTTAGGCAGTTATCGAGCTGCTAATGCTAACCTCTAACCGACTGTGCAGTCTGCCCCACAAACAAACGTGTGTCGTTTTATTATAAAGTTCGGTCCTTCACCGCGCGAATCGTTTTTTAACCACTCTTCCTCAGCATCACTTCAGTCTGAATGAAAACTTGGCATTGGCGTTCATCTGATTTACAAAGTTTAACAGAGTAGTAGCTGGCGGACTATTGTTAGCAGGTTAGCATTAGCCAGCTTGATGACGTGCCTAACTTTGTGCGGCTGAAAACACACAAGCATCTGAAAGCGTCTCCTTTCTTGGCAGTCCCCAGTTGTTCCACTGAAACGGGAGGTACAGACCCGATTTTCAGATGTATGTGTGTTTTAGACGCACAATGTTAAGCACGTCAGTAAACGTTAGCTGGCTAATGCTAGCATGCTGTGAAGTGCCGGTGTTGTGCCCCACCGGGGACAAACAAACGTGTGTTTTATTATAAAGTTCGGCCCTTCACCGCGGCAAACTATCGCTTTGATCCAGCTTTTGATCCAGTATCACTTCAGTCTAAATGAAAACTTAAATATGTTTGAGTTTATCCGATTTAAACAGTATACAGAGCAGGACGGCGTCGTAACATGGCCCGGAAAGGAAGTGCCAAATGTTCAACTCCGGAAACTGAACGCGAAGCGGAAATCCCTATTAAGTCAGGGGAGGAGTCCTTCTCCCCAGGTGCTGCCAATCAGTTCGTTAAAAGCTCCCACTAGCTTGGGGCTAAAACCAAGTTAAAAACCACACAAAAACCATAAAAAGCATGCTAAAAACAAAGCAATGTTGTGATGTTCATAATATTTTTTAAGTATTACTTTGTTTAAAACAGCTTATTTTACCAACAGCTGATTTTTTTTTTTTTTTTCTTATTTAATGGGAGGGTATTAATAATTTTGAGGATGACTGTACAGTATATGCACATTAATGTAAAAGGCATGTTAGTGGAAATAGGGTAATGATGGGGGATTATCACGCTTCCGTGTTCCGAACTTCCGGTTTGAAACACTTAGACGGCCCACTTCCGGCCCAGTTCAATGTCTCTGCCTTACTTCGTAAATAACGTGAATAAACGCCAATCCTACTTAAATTTTCACGGATTCCAGACTGAAGTGATACTAAGGAAGAAGTGGATCAAAGCGATTCACCAGAGTGAAGGGCCGAACTTTATAATAAAACAACGTAGCATGTTTGTTTGTAGCCGGTGGGCCAACACCGGCATGCTAGCATTAGCCAGCTAGCGTTTACCGACGTGCCTAACTTTGTGCGTCTTTGTGTGTGTTCAGCCGCACAAAGTCAGGCATGTCATCAAGCTGGCTAATGCTAGTCTGCTAACAGTAGTCCGCCAGCTACTACTCTGTTAAACTTTGTAAATCGGATAAACACCAATGCCAAGTTTTCATTCCAGACTGAAGTGATGCTAAGGAAGAAGTGGATCAAAACGACCGATTCGCCGCAGTGAAGGACCGAACTTTATAATAAAACAACACACGTTTGTTTGTAGCCGGCAGTCTGCACAGTCGTGTCAGCAGGCTAGCATTAGCCAGCTTGATGACGTGCCTAACTTTGTGCGGCTGAAAACACACAAGCATCTGAAAGCATCTCCTTTCTTGGCAGTCCCCAGTTGTTCCACTGGAAACGGGGGGGGGGGGGGGGTACAGACCCGATTTTCAGATGTTTGTGTGTTTTAAGACGCACAATGTTAAGCACGTCAGTAAACGCTAGCTGGCTAATGCTAGCATGCTGTGAAGTGTATTATTATAAAGTTCGGCCCTTCACCGAATCGATCGCTTTGATCCACTTCTTCCTTAGTATGACTTCAGTCTGGAATGAAAACTTAAGTATGTTTGGAGTTTAACCGATTTTAACAGTATAACGGAGCAGGAACGGCTGTTGTTAAAATGGTCTGGAAGAGGAAATGCCCAAATACCGGGAAGTAAGCGTGATAATCCCCAATTATCTGAAATGTGAAAACATTATATTGTTCTTTGTCAGAGGACCTCAATAAATCATTTTCTTTTTCATATAATCATATTTTCAAGGTAAATATATACACATCAATGTGATTGTCTAAATGGTGTAATATTGATAATGATCTAAAATGTGTGTGTGTGTGGGGGGGGGGTTCTTGGTCTGAGTTTCTCATGTAGTTCTTGTTTCTGTGAACTTTGCCAGACCACCAAGGATCAAAAATTAATAGAATGCCTTTAAAAAGCTTTAAGATGTTAACTTGGTTTAGGTGGTGGGTGAAGACTCTAGGTGGGTCCCTTGTGCCAAATGCATGCTGGGAAACCTGCAGTTTACAGTCTGCCAGCCTACATATTCTAATTACAGCACAAAACAGACGATGGTCCAAACACTTCAGCCTTTATGAACATGTAAAACAAACAAAAACACAACATCACATATCTGCCGAGTGTCAGCAGGACTCATTTAGCAGCGACTTCTCCTGTGATAATGTGCTGGTGAGGGAAAAGAGGGGGGGGCTGGAATCTCTGCAGGTGAACTCTGGTCTGTTTCATGTGAAGGTTGTCAGTTCTGCAGTGTTGCAGCCTCGTTCTCACACACAGAGAGAAGGAAGAACTGATGGTCGTCCATGCTGGACTGTTTCTTTCATGTGCTCGCCGAGTGAAAGGACGTCCTCTGTACCGATCTGTTTGCAGATGAAGTGTGTGACCACGGACACACAAGAAGCGACTCGTCCTCTCTGCTGCTCTCATCACCTTCAGAAAGACAATCAGAAGATGTTTACAGCAATTCAGGCTGATAACAGCATGTAAACACAGAACAAACGGTCCTAATGAAAAGTATGATGATGAGAAGAAATCAAAAACATGCCAATTTCTGATGACAGGTAGTGTAACCCCGGCTTTATGCTGCGTTTCATTTGAACTCGGAAGTCGGAAATTCCCAGTTCCGAGTAGGAAGTTTCAACTGGAACGCCCCCCTGAAGTTGGATTTCCCACTGGAAAGTCGGACAACTCTCGCAGCTCCGAGTTCAGATTTAAAGATGGCCGCGCCCTGTGTTAGCAGTTTTAGAAGCTTCTGTAATGTTACATTTATTTACACTTCTTACTTATATTTTGTTGCATAAATCAATTGTACACGTAGTATTGATTTATACAGATGTAGGGGCAGGGGCGCCGTATGGGGGAAAGTAAGAAGATCTCCAAGGGCCCATGACTGTGGGGGGCCCCAAAAGATGTGGAAATTATCAAACCTTCATTTCAAATAACATGTTTATAAACATTTCAAATAGAACAAGAACATACAGTAGTAGAATACATTACCTTCGGGTTCTCACTGGTTTTTCAGCAGTAAACGGCAAAACAAAGCATGAATATATTGACCAATCCACCCCCGTGAAAGTGCAGGAAATGGTTTGGTCCTCAGGAACTCCTTTGGCGCATCCGCTCCTGCCTGTCAATACCGCGGTTTGCTGGTATCGGGCCTTTATCGCTGCATGCGCTTCATTTGACAGAGTGACAGCGAATAAAACGACTGACTAAGAAAATGTGTAAATAAGCAGCATTATGAAAAAAAATCCATTCATGGACGAAGAACACAGCGCCCCAACAAATCAAAGTACGATTTTCAAATGAGAACAGAAAGAAAGAAAAGAGACGAACGAAGCGTGAGCCAGTTTTTAAAGAAAGGTTTGTTGCCTGAGTTGTTCAAATGAACCTGTTGAGTGAAATAAGCAGCTATCTGCAGACTATTACAACTTAGTTAATCCTCCTTAAGGTAGAAGTGGGATCACATGATTGATGATGCCGGTAGTGCTGTGTCTGAAACGGAAAGTGATTTTCCCTCTTTTTTTCTTTCTAAGAAAAATTAAACCAGGACTCTCCAGCATTTGTAATGAGCCTGTTGTGTGTCTGTAACTAACACAGAAGCAAATAAGCCAGAAAACTCAGAGAGCTGAGAATTTACATTTACATAACCAGACCAGGCAAAACATAGTTCTCACAACATCACTCGCTATTAATTGTTTAGCAAGATACTTATATTAAATAACTGTCCTTGTCCCTCCGTAATCATATGTTAGCGGACGATCCACCAGCAGCAGCCCCATCTCTTCAACTCCCACCCTCCTTTCCATTCCCAGTGAAGAAGGTAAGCAACATTGGGACAAGTTAGCATCATTACAGAGTCTGCTGTGGAATTTTTGTCTCATTTTACCATTCCAAAAAATAAGAATGAAGCATTTTTAAAATAAAAAGTGAAACACTTAAAAAACAAACAAACAAACAAAAAAACATAATGATCTCTATAAAATAAAAATGTCCTGTAGTTGTAGTTGTTTGTACAGGATACTGGACAGTTAAATGAAAATGAAAATACTGAGCCTGTATTAAAATCAAAGTCACAATTTAAATAGTTCAGTTAGATTTCTACATTCAGATTGAATTACAGCCATCAAAAGACATCTATAAATCTTTATCTTTCTCAAGACAGTTAATTTATTTGAGCTGCACTATAAATACATGTTTGCAATCTAGCTGTGAGGTTACACTGAGCTGCTGATAATTTATGTTATTAGATTATATAATTTGTTGGTACATTATATAAATGTAACAACTGTTACATTCTTGGCTTACATTTCTCAGGTTTGGCCAGAAAGTATAGAAATGGAGGAACAACAAAAAATTAGGGCTGTCAAAAAATTAATCCTATCGTCAAACAAGACTTTTTTTTTTTTTATTAATTAGTACTGCTACATGTAGACAACACATTAACTTTTGTTTTATAACTTAAAGGATAAAAAACCAAGCCAGAAATCTGGGAGTAGTCCAGGACTAAGACCTGAATTTCAGCTTCACATTAATACAGTTGTTAAGTCAGCCTGTGAGTATCAGCAGCATTCTGGACTTAACTACCGCCATCTGAAGGACTTTAGGAGACATGTAAGGACAGGGTTTCAGTAGTCTAGTCTACTAAAGATAAATGCAGAATTCCTGCTGAGACACCTTTAACCCTAAATGTGTTCTAGAAGTGATAAATGCGATTAATCAGGATGAATTTTTTGGCAGCCATACAAAAAATACATTGAAACTGTAAATAATACTCTTTTTATAACATTTTTAAGTCTTGCATCAATTTTTTGAGGGAGGAGGGCCCAACATGAATGTCTTTCATGGGGCCCAAAATTCCTGGCGGCGCCCCTGTGTAGGGGGAAGCTGCTGTGGTATAATTCACATTTTTCATGTCGTGTATGTGAACCACAACACCAGCTGTGCCAACAACGGCTAATAACAATAGCCTTAGCAAACACGTTGTTTTGCTAGGTTGCTAACTGGTTTTCCGACCAGTGAGCTGGAACGCAAGTTGGTCGGGTGTGACGTCACCCCCCAGTTCCCACTTCCCAGTTCCGATGAAAATGGAACGCAGCATTACACCTGGTCCGTGACGTGAGCGCAGCGCAGCGGCGCGCCCTGCGCGCCGGATCGCGCCCATGTAATTAATGGTGTGAAACATATTGCTCACGCTGCGGCGCGTGAGTGGTCCGTCGTCTCTCCGGAATGCCGCGCTACAAATATGCGCCAGCTCTATTTTTGACGCTCCACGCACCGACACCGCGTCAATATCAGTAGTTCAGATCGAACCAGACAGGAAGTCAGACACAGGTTCAGTGTAAAATATCCGGTAACTTCCTAAACAAAAGCCACACTGCAGCTTTTAAACTGCTGAACTACCTGAACATGACAGCATCTCCGTGTCCACAAGGTTCCAGTGAAATAAAAAACCATGACGCATGAACATGTGGACAAAATGAACCATTTGGATGAGAATCACAGGCGATCTAGCAGTCCTCTCGTGATTCCGTGATGTCACCAATCAACAACAGCTGGTGCACTCTCGGGTGCGCTGCGCGGCCGCACAGTGAACGGTGTAAATGCTC